>CM069915.1:37558365-37732347 GCA_036172215.1 Camellia granthamiana
TATCTGTTGATGGTGGCCTCATACTTGCCAATGCAGACCTGCCTGAGGTTTGGTGTATGAAGTGATTTGCTAGAAGGCATAATATGAATGGGCTGGACAGAAAAGTACTTTCTTTAAGTAGACCTGTTTCTGGTTGTGAATGCAGGAGAGCCTGATGGAGAAATTTGTAGAGGGGATAATCCAAATTCAGCAACCAGATCAATAACCTGTTAAACCTGGGTGCTCGTAAAAATATACCAAAGAAGGGCATGATTGTAGGATTCTTTGACAATGAAACCGACTCTTAAGCTGCTGGGGTGGAAATCTGGCATGTTTCAAGTTTTCTCTTTTATACTGATTTCCCATCTTACCTTTCTAAAGGCTTGAACATGAAGCCATGAGAAATAATCTACAAAGGGACAGCCAACCGTCAATATAGCCATCAAGGAAGTTAGATGCTTTTGAGGAGGGACAAAAAAAATTTGGTTGGACTGATCTCATTATCCAAATGGATGCCTTAATAAATAGACATACAAACTGTTAGAAGAGAAGATCTGGTGATCTTATATACAAGGGGTAGAAAGATTTGACCCACACGATCTGGTTCTTGACCAAATTTGCTCTTATTGGGATTATCCGAAGGTCAGTCAACAATTTTTTGTGATTGTCAACACAAGATACCTGTTTTCCGTGGAAGGTTTCTGTGTAATCCAAGCGACAGAAAGAATTCACTCCCGTCTCCTCACTTGTACATACACACACATGCACCCACACCTACATTCTATTAGAAACAACTATTGTATCTAAACCATCTGTAACCCTGACAAGAAAATAAGTTTAGCTTAACATGTGACTCATTAATTTGCTGAGATTGTTTTATCAGTTGTAATCTTCAAATTTGTCACCACAGTTCCACAACGATGGACATATTGCAGTATGCCCCCAGACTCTATGCCTTGCTTGCCCTCAAATTTTTACAATGAATAATGATAATGGCATGCCACTAGCTTCAACCTAACTCCAGTATCAAATAAGCAACTTAAATATCAAGAAATAACTCCTATCTCGTAGATCTACAAATTTACTTCCTCACATGCTTGGTAAAAAAATTTAGCCAAAATATTTGGGACTATTGCCATTGTATAAAATCCAGCCATTTTCAAACACTAGCCACATTAAAAGGAACACAAATGAGATAGAAACACAATTCAACCTCAAATTCAATGAGATGCACAATAAAACAACTAGAAAGGTCACAAGATCTACAGCAAATTAACTACTCATCCTTGACTCCTAAGTGTCACCTGGCTTAAACCCTATCTTCGGTGGAAGTTCTGACCCTGTCCCTCACCCCAAGAGAACAGGTTTAGACAGGAAAGAAAGGATGAAATAATTAATCCAGCTGTTAGGATGGCTAAAAATACCTAATCTCATCCAACCTATGATTAGCTAACGAACAGAGAAGAAAAGCAAAGACAAGGATAACAATAGTCACAAATCCATGTTTGTGTAAACCACGCCAAACAGCAATCTGAATAGTTAACAGCTTCCTCTCATGGAAAATAGGAAAGATTGTGAAAAGGGTCATACATCCATTGCAAAGTTGGAAAAATAAACCAAAACATGTAATCCAGCCCCAGATAATGATACACAGTAGCTTGTAAATGAGACACTCTTTCTTAGGTTCCACACAAAATGAAACATCAAATAAGCTCAACAAAACACTGAACTTGTACTAGATGAGGACAATATTATAATCTAAAAACTTGAACAACAAACCAGTATCATATCGTAATAACCAAGTTTCACTGTCCCACAACTATTAACATCTCTCTTCAGTAGAGCAGAGAGAGCATGAAAGACTCCATTGCAAGACCAAAGAATTAATTATTTATCACAGCGACTTTTGATAACATCAAGGCCAATCTCAGTTGGATCTGTAGCCTGCAGCTCTACCTGAATGCCATCTAGTTCCCTTTTGAATCTGTCCTTAGAGCTTGCATAAATCATTTTGCTCCTCACTCTTGATGTATCAGGAGACCTTTGTGGTAAGCAAAAGTCGAACAGCAATGATCAGTGAATCAGGGCAGGGAGGAGAAAACTTGGGGAAAATAAATAAATAAATAAAGATAGATAATATTACCATGCAATGAAGAAAATCCTGCTCTTTTGGCAATTCTCTTCTGTTACAAAGTCATAATCATAGACAGCATATCGACACTCGTCAGCAGGAAGGCTTGCAGTGAAGTCATTATAGCTATTTGCAGGCTCACCAACCTTTTCCACAACAACCTCCTTTTGCTCCTCCTCAATCTTGTATACTATGAAGCGGTAAGTTCTTTTTGCTTTCAACTCCAAAAACTTCAGCTTGCAATCGTCATGAACAGCCATCCCTGATGCTGCATTAGCCTGCATACAGGATGAAATAACAGCAAAATCAGCTTCCAAATCGTACATAACATTGACCTCTCTTAAAGCTTTATTTTAATAAATCAACATTTAATTCTTTTCATTTCATTTCTATTCTATTTTATTTATTTTTTGAAGAATACATATATTTATTTACCCCAATGATGGTGTGAATTGTCGAGAAGTGAAACATCATACCACATTTTGAGGACCTTCATCAATTGACACAATGATAGTAGAAGAGGGGAAAAAATGCGCAAAGATTTGAGATGTCAAAGGATTCCATTGTTGTTATCTTCCAAGACAATTTGGACAATAAGAGGAGAGGAAAAATCTCAAAAGAATTGTGACTTCGGTTTTTAAAGGATGATAAAAGGGTAGACTAGTGTCAAAGAAAGTAATCTTTTTCATTGGCTGTATAGTGCCCAAATAAGTAGAAGTTTATAAGTCCACAACGTCAAAGACTACTGTCCAACCTTTTATAGGCCAGAAAACCCAACTACAAATTTCATTCATCTCTAGTTCAACATCTAACCAAACCCAGGTATAAAAATACCTATATATCCTTATGTGGACATTCTTATTACATCTAGCCATCCAACTATTTTATTTATTTTTTGATAAATCATCTAGCCATCCAACTATGTATCTAAAAAATTCATTATTCGAGTGGGTGTCTACAACATTGAACCACATAGGGTAATATTTTGCTCATAAAATTACAGACCATGGAAATGAAGGAAATTTCAATATCTACAAACAAAAACTACAAAGATTGGTTCACAAGGTCCTAAGAAAATCATGATCAGGCAGGGTTTTTATTTTTTATTTTTATAAGTTCCATCTTGAATCAGATAGACAATCAATTAATCAAGAAAGACAGAGAAGAAAAACATAAAATCTTATTCCACTTTGTGGTCTCATGTTTAACACGTGAGGGCCTGTCCTTAATTTTTTTCTTATCCACATTTAAAATTGAAAGAAAAGCTCAGACAATATAAGAATATGTTTCCTGGAGATATAAGCGAAGGCCAGGTTTCATAATAGAATTTTAGTCCATAGTAAGTGCCTTTGAAGACCAACAAACACTAAGACAACAATGACACAATTGGACCATGCAAAATTGAATTCAGATAGGAAAATAAAAATAAAAACCAAACCTTCACAACAAGAAAAACAAGCAGAAACTAAAAATTCTACATATAAAACCAACAATACATCTAAAACCAAATTACAGTCTCAGAATAGCAAATTACAAAGATAACAAACAATAATCCTCACTAAATCCGAATGAAATCAGCCTATGAAACCAAACAAATCAATATTAGACCATAATAAGAATCGAAACCAACACGACATTCAGAGATCAACAATCAAAATCAGATCTATGAGCTGAGAAATTGAAGCAAATCGTAGAAAGTACTGACAAACCACGGAGATCACAGATCAACCAAGAAAACACACCAACTCAAACTGCATATACATAAAAATGAATGCATATATATGTATACAGAACGTATATAAACAGGAAAATGAGTCCTAGCAAAGCAAAATGGACTAGAAAATAGTTCAAAGAACTCACCATGGTGTGGAGGTGGAGAAGATCGGGGGCGATTGAACAGAGTTAGAGAGAGAAAATTTAGGAAAACAATGATATGTATGTAGAGAGAGAGAGAGAGAGAGAGATGAGACTGTCGGAGACTTGTGTTTATAGATAATGGAGGACTCTCTCTCTCTCTCCCTCGCTCACTGCTATTCAAGAGCTCTCTCTCTCTCTCTCTCTTTCTCTCTCTCTGGTATTCGGTGATGGTGGTTCTACATCACAGCAACAGGGAAAGCACGTCGGGCCAATGGGAAAGAGGCACGTGGCGACGCTTGAAATGTCGAATATGACCCTGGGAGAATGTGCTTCATGATTGCTTGTTCAATTTGGCTTCCTAAAATTCTATCCTAGACCCAGATAAAAGGTTTTAAGAACAAAAATTGAAAATAATCTGCAAATTCTTTGATTATCGCTACCCTCTGAGCCAAATATCTTGGGACTACCGACGAGTACTTGTCCACAATAATCTGCAAATTGTTAAACAGTTTCGATTTGAGCTGATTGGCTTTTTTAAGTTGATTTTTTAAACTTTTTTGACTTTTTTAATTTGAGATTTTTTTAGTCATTTGGTATTTTTATTTGATTTTTTGACTTTTTGACTTTTTAACTTTAAAATAACAAAATTGACCTTAGTGTAGAATGATGTTTTTTCGACTTTTTGAGCTATTTTGGGAAGATGGCTATAATTAACTTTTTGGCGAAAAGCTGCTAATAAATAGATTTTTTGTGAGAGAGGAAGTGGATTATAACCCACATCTCTTTTTTTAGACTTTGTTTGTATATGGGGTAGTTTGGTACTTTTATGGCTTTTTTTTTATCTTTTTGTGATTTTGTAATTTTTTTTTTTTTGTCTTTTGTGATTACATAGTCCACAAAGAAAACCAAACGAAAACTTAGACCATCTCCAACGGTGCATCAAACCATGCATCAGATTTGAAATTTGATGACAAAATGACTTTTGCAAACTTCAATGGTTTCACCAATTTGATATCAAAATGAGAATGAAACAAATATTTTATCAAACTGAGGACAAGCTCTGTATATCAGTATTTCATTGTGCTTGACCGTTAGGGTGGGCCAACCGGTCAACCAATCGGATGTCTGGCCGGTTGACTCACCGGTCGACCGGTTCCCTTTCAAATAGGTAGGTTCAAACCGATAAAAAAGGTTCAAACTGGTATAAAAAAAAAAAAAATTAACCTTATCGGTCGACCATTCCCTTTTGATGCACGGCTAGAGCAAGCCATATCAGATTGAGAAACTTGGCTTTTTTTTACTCAAATTTGATGAAAATTTTGGTTTACCATTAGAGATGCTTTTAGTAACTCTAAAAACACTACTAATGAGTTGATAAGTGTAAGGAAAAAAAAAAAAAACAAAGATTAAACTATCACATCAATGATAGACTAGTAGAGTTCACATAATGCCATGTCATCAATGGTATTTTAGTGGTATTAAATTAGTGATATAAAACATTTTTCATTGTTAAATACTCCCTATTATAGTTTTGTTTATACTAATTTTTGTAAATAAACTTTTCATTTTGGCTTTAGGGGTCTTTTGAAAAGAAGCTAAAAAATCAAAATTGATTTTTATCAACTTGTTTTAGTAAAAAAAATCACTAAAAAAATTAAAAAGTTAAAAAGTCAATTTTTTTATCAACTTTTCAAAACACTCCTTAATAAGATAATGCTAATGATAATTTTATGAACACTTTAAAAATTAATATCAAAATAATTAGAATTGTTACTTTTTACATATTCTAACATATTTATATATATATATATATATTTTACAAGTATCAGACTAATGACCAATAATCATTAACTTTACCCTTGACTTCTTTTTTTTATTATTATTTAATGGAAATCAATTAATAACAATCTGGTTTTCACTTTTTTTTTTTTTTATGGAATTTTAGTTTTATTATTTATTTATTTCCTTACCTTATAAAAATGCTATAAAAGCCGAGTTTAAAAAACCCCAAAATTATCTATCCAATAAAACCTTAATTTGGTCACAGTTTAATAGACTTCTTAAATGAATAAAGATTGGTAGCTCGAGGATTTCGCCCCCGAATCCCCCTAAAGCCCAAAACGACGTCGTTTTGGGCTTTAGGTTTTTTTCTTTTTTTTTTTTTCCCTTTTTTTCCGCCATTTTTGAATGCAGAGCAAAGGAAGAGGGAGAGGAAGAGGGAGAGGAAGAGAGGGAAAGGGAAGAGGGAGAGAAAGAGCTCATCGCCCAGCCGAGCTCGTCTGCCCGCCGGTCGTCGGCCCAACCGAGCTCGTTGCGTCGCCTCCGCCCGCCTCTAGCCCATTTTTTAGGCCCCCTCCCCTCCCCGTCCCCGTCCCCCTCTTCGTCTTCTTCTTGCTTCTTCCGCTGTAAAAAAAAAAAAAAAAAAAAAAAAAAAAAAAAAAAAAAAAAAAAAGAAAAAGAAAAAAGAAGAAGAAAATTAGAGGGATTCGGGAGAGCTTGTTTTCGAGCTCCCTAGCACGGTTGCTTCTTAAATTAACATATTGATGGCACATCAATTAATATTTAAAATAATTTTGGTAACATTACTATCATTAAATTCGAGTGACAGGTCGGCCACATTTGCAGTAAGCACTCATTCTCCATCCTCATCCAAAATGATAGCGATACCAGTTTCAAACTACACATAAAAGCTTCCTCTTCCCGATTGGCCTAACCGATGCCAAATTTTAATTTCTGAAGTCCTTTTCAAATTGGCCTTGCATTGTTGTCATGCGTTGGAAACCTGAACCTCCATAGATGTGATAAACCTCCTACCAAATTCAGCTACATACCAGAGACCAAAGGCCGAATAAGACGGAATTCTGTATTTCTAATCATCATATCATATTATGAGTAGTGGATTGTTATGCCTTTTTCCCTTAAAAGTGCCTCCATCCCAAAACAATTTTCTCACACTCAAAATACATATTTATCAACATTACAATATTTAAGCCCATCAGGTTATCTAGAGTTTCAGTCTGTACAAGAAAGCAAAAGATTGTCATAGAGCATCAAACCAGTAGTTACTAATCTGGCATAATAGAAAGGCATTGGAAACAACAACATCCACAGACCCCATAGTCCACAGACAGACACAATCAAAATCACCTAACAGCATTCCATCACTAGTAGCTGCCAACTTTTGATGAGCTCCTACCGGTTTTATGGCGATGTTTCTTGTCCGTGCTACTGCTTCGTGATGATTTTCCCTTGTGCTTGTGCCGGTAACTCTTCTTGGATGGCATGGAGTGATGCTGGTTATGGCTTTTCACTGTATGAGATTGGGATGTAGCTGGTGGGTCATAGACATCAGGAGCCCAACTGACACTTAGCTTCCCAACATGCAGTCCTTGTTTCTCACGACTACCTTTCATAGCAGAAACAAGCTTCAAAGAAATTTGAGAGTAAATAGTCAATACAAAGATGAACAGTGCATGTCAACAAAAGAGATATGCAGAAAACCAAGGGCATCATGTAACCGCACATATTTGAATCCAGAAATCACTTCATGCTGTGTTTGGATCTTGGATTTATGGAGGAAAAAGAAAAGGAAAGCAAAAAGATATGGCAAAAATGAAGTACAAGAAGTTTTTATTTTTTCTCCTTTTTCGGTTGCGTTAGGAAATGAGAAAAACTATGAATAATAATAAAAACAAAGAGACCCATTGTCGGTATCCTAATTAGTTACGTCATCCTTAGTCTTACTTGCATGGGTGTGTCATAAAACATAGCTGATATCCTAATTAGCTGTCAATCCTGGAACTATAATTTTATACACACTCTATATGAACCCCAAGTTTACATGCTCACATGATGAAAATTTAATTAGAGATAGTAAAACCCCTTTGTTTCTATGCACACCTAATGAAAGTTTGATTTGAGAAATTGAGATAGTAAAAGAAGCATTGATATATTTGCAGTAAAAAAAAATTGATCAGTCCATCAAAAATGTACACAAAATGGTTACATTATCAATTCATGGATGTAAAGCCACATAAAGCCATCATTTTTCAGAAGCTTATTAGTTCTGATAATGCAGTTAAATTTGGTAAATACACCGTCCATTCTAATTATGCTAGTTTTTTTGCATTTTCAGTCATCTGTGTTTAACATGAAATCCAAAAAGACTGGAAGGAGTAAAAGTTGGCAGATCAGGAGCTCTAGTATGGGCATTGAGGGATGATAAAAAAATGACAAATCGGAAAATGCCAACAACAATATTAAAGAAGAAAGTACTTGTCCAGCATACAGTGTGATGATGAGTCAGAAACTTACAGGAAAAGACGTAATGCTGGTGCTGGTTGGATTGTGAGATTGCAAAGAACTTTGTCCACCTGATGTGGTATTTGATATCTTGGCTTTCCCACTCACAGGTTCATCATGGAATAGCATATTTCTGGAGCATGACAGCATTGCATGCTCTCTAATTTTTTTTGGAGATGTTACAATCAAAGAGTCATCCTGATTAATAATTAACTTCCCGCACACTTTTTCGTTTTTAAGACAACCAATCTCACACCCCTCCAAGGTTGGAGCAGAAGTAGATAGCAAAACTAGAGCATCTTCAAGAGCACTTCCAAGCTCTGCCACCATACCACCTATGGTGCTGCTACCTTGCTTACAGTTACTCCACAACTGTCCCCATTCATTAGGGCTAATTAAATCTACCTTGACTGGGTCAACATACTGAACTGAGACATCCATTATTGAATTCTGGACTTCTAATCTAAACTTGCAAAGAGAACCAAAGGGGAAAAATTAATCAATTAAGGAGTCAATTACCCACCCAAAGAAAAGCAAAACCAGATATCCACAAGTCATAAAAAAATGTTTTGAGTTGGGAGTCAGTGGACATGTACAACTATTTTAACTTGAATTATCATATAGCCGAATAAGAATTGATATTTTTATGAAGAAATAGGTTAAACATATTCCCAACTGGATTAATCAGATACAATTCTTTGGTCATAAAAGTGCCAACCACTCCCTTTCTTCATTTTGTTTGTTATGATCCAAGTGTCTTGATAGCTTACTTCGAAATTAACATCTAAGGAGTATGAGACTGCAAATGTGGACCAAGATAAAGCAAGCCATGTTGGTTCCATGAGGAATAGAAGTGTTGGTTTGGTGTGCTAATGGCTCTGTGGGTAACATAAGTATTGGTTTGAGTAAGAATCAAATTCTATGGTCATGTCCCCCATCTTATTTCATTAAGGTAATGTTGATGCCAGGGCTCAAAGTAGTGGAAACTCAGTAGACTTGGGTTGGTTGTTGTGGCACGCGATTAGAATGGATCTATTGTTGGAATAGGATTGAAGTGCATTACCAGATGTAATTGCAGTTGTTGAAGCCTTAGCTGTGTGGGAAGGATTACAACTTGCTTTGGCTTGGAGGCTTTCAAATATCCATATTGAGACTGATGTTGATACTATAGCTAAGACCCTTCATCATCAAAAAGCCGGCTTCACTGGACATTGCTGCTGTTATTCCAGACTCTTTTGATTTAGCTAATTGACTTTTTAAATTGTCGCTTCAATCATGTTAGTGAAGTATGTAATGGGGCGGCACATGCTTCGCACGTAGAGCCCCGTTTTCTGAGAGTCTTAGGCTGTGTTTGGTTCAAAGATTTAGGGAGAGATTTAGAAAAGAAAAGGGAAAGGGAAAGGGAAAGGGAAAAGGGAAAAAAGACAATAAAATGTGAATAAAATATACCTATATTTTCCCTAATTTCATACACCTTTTTCTTTTCCCTTTCCAAATCCCTCCTCAAATCCTTCAACCAAACAGAATTAAGAGTTGGAATTCCAACTTCTCAAGTTGGTGCTCTCTAATATTGTGATTTGGCCCGCTGACCTTTCTAATAAATTTCTTGCCTTTGCCAAAAAATAAATCACATACGTAAATAGAAATGAGAATAAATGAATCAACAATCACAACGTACCACGAAAGACAGACACAACATGGATTTTGTGACACAGCAATCCTGAATTACTAGGAGGATCTGCACAAAGTGAGGAAACAACACATCTAAATTTATAAAAAGACCAATCCCCAATCCTAGTCACCAATTCTCTGCACAAAGTGAGGAAACAACACATCTAAATTTATAAAAAGACCAATCCCCAATCCTAGTCACCAATTCTGCGCACAGTAATCCTAAATTGAGCCAGTGATGCTTTTTTGGGTAATTAGAGCCAACGACGCTACTTATACTATTTTCTACTTTTTTTGTTAAATTACTATGGGCTAAGATTTGAAGTTTTCATCATGAATTATCACAATGAAATAAATTACAGATAAAAGGAGATGACAATATAATAGATACAAATATTTATTTAGAAACAAACACGCGCAGAGTCCAGAATAACATCACCGATAATATGAAACGAAGATCTCACAGGCAATATCAGATCATGCCAAAATAATACATATAACACCTAAAACTATATTCTAAAATTCAATTACAAATGACCACTAACATATAGTAGTAAATTAATAGAGAAAATTTACCTCAACGGTGACAGGATGAGCTAAGCACCCGAATCAACAGCGTCAAAATTCCCCAAAACAGCTTAATCAAAATCCAATCCTGGCTAGATTACGAAATCGATACAAACAAACAACTCAAAAACTCAATCTTGCTTCTCCAGATCAATTCCTCCCGCAGTCTCGATTACAATTCAAAACACAAACAGATTGAACACGTACATACACGCGATCATATATATATATATATATAAGCCCTAAATGTCGATCAATGTTATAAAAAAAAACCGAATGTTAACTCAAAATACCGTGACCAAACCACTTGCCGATCTGCTTGAGACGATGCGAACACGAACCGCCATTGAAGGAAGCTGTGAAAGGAGTCATCGTTGTGGACCTGTGGAGGAACGATGCGAAGACCGAGCACATTGGGCCGATGCTATTCGGCCAATCTTGAGCAATTCCAATGACCTAATCGATGCACATACTCTCTTGTTGTATCTTAGATCTGTAAACTTTGAGGATTGAGCATTGAAGCTTGGAATTTATGTGGTAAATCGTTCAACATCAGAATAAGGATAGATCGATGAGATTTTTATGAGTTTTTGGAGGGTAATAAAGTGGGCGCGTTGACGGGAGGCGAAACGTCAATCTACTAGATATTTTTATTTTTTATTTGTTATATAGAATAAAAAAAAAATCCAAACAGTATTCGAAGAAAAGATAATTAATTTTATATTTTTAACACAATTATATTCATTCGGTTTGGTTTTAGTTTTCAAAATTAACTTTTTAAAAAATTTTATTTTTTTGTTTTTTATATTTTTTGTTTTCACTGAATTTTTTTTAATATTTTCAATAATTTTTTTAATTTTTAGACACACTTAACATAAATACACTTAAAAAGTATAATATTTATAAAAAAAATCTTTAAAAAATTCACTAAATACCAAAAATATAAAAAAATACGAAAATTCAATACATTTTTCATATTTTTGTATATTTATTAATTTTTTAAAATATTTTTTCACAAATATTTTATTATTTAAATATATCTAAGTAAGGTGCATCTAAAAAAGTTGCTTAAATTTTAAAAATATTCACTAAAAATAAAAAAATACAAAAAATTTAAAAATTAATTTTCAAATAAACTGAATTTAGAAAATTGAAATCAAACACACTGATTATTTTTTTATTTTTTAGTATAATTAAAGCGATTGAAATTAACGTCAATTGTAGAATAATGATAAATATACATTTTATTAAGAAATATATGATAATATTATTATTTTTTTCAATCATATGGCTGATAAATTACTAATGAAAAATTATTCAAATATTATGTGAGTTAACAAAGTTTGAAAAAGATTAGTGTGAGAGAAAATTTTATTTTTACCTTTATATTTTTTCTCGATTTTCAATGACACCTCTATATTTTGAATAATTTCAATTTTACCTTCAAAATTTTTGAAATCGTATCATTTTTACACTTACCATCACATTTGTAACGGAAAAAAGTTAAAAAAAAAAAAAAAAAAAAAATTGTATTTTGACCCCAAATTTCAAATGACAGATGTAAATTCACCACCTTCTACCCAAACTTAGACTCTCTCCTCTCTATACCACTACAACTCTGCCAGTCATCACCACTGGCGACGGCGACTAGCCCTCCTCCTCCTTCCACCAATGCAGTGTGTATGGACTAAAAATGGGAGTTGTTTGGCTCTATTAGATCTCTCTATCAGTAACCACATAGCAAATTCGAATCGAATCGAATAGCTTTTATTTCATGACTTCCCTTGGAAATCCAAACCAACCAGAAGTGTCATTTGAAACCCACAAGTTCTTCAAATCCTCAACAAACCTTCATTCTTAAACCCTTACCTAGGGATGCAACTTAGACAGGCTCAACCCGAGCAACTTGAACCAAGTCCGAATCTTTTTAGGACTTAGACAAGATATTTTCAAATTCGGTACAAGCTTGAGCAAAAATTTAGAAGCCCGAATTAAATCTGAACGGACTTGGGCAAACATAGCAATCCGAAACCCGAATTATACATATATAAATATATAAAAATATTAAATATATATAAATTATTAGCCATTACATGATATCAAAGTAATTTAGATTATTAAATCATATTGAATATATATTATATATACAAATAACACAAAATCTTACTTTTTTTTTATTCTTACACATTAATTGTAAATACTACTATAGTGGCATCTCTCTTATATTATATAAATTATTTATTTTGATGTTATTAATGATTTTCTTTAAAAAAAAATGTAAATAAAGTCAAATTTAAATAATTTAATAATGTAGCTGTAAAAAAAAAAAAAATGAAGTTCATTTACAATTTGGGCAATTCGGGTTTAACTTGGGTCGGGCTTAGCCAGACAATCTCGAGTTACAATTCGGGCCTAGACGGGCTTGGGCAGGTCTCAATACAACTTGAGTTGGGGTTGAACAATCTCCCAACCCGCCCGAGTTGCACCCTACCCCTACCACCAATTTGAGTTCTTCACCATTCACATCTTCTTCTTATCCTCCAATCCCTTCTGCTTCTTCTCCTCCACTCACAGCCCTTATTTGTATCAGGGGTGTTCGTGATTCGGTTACGGCAGGGGAACCTCCAATTCGCTATCCATCCACCAGATTGGCGAATTGGAAAAAATCAATCCGCATCTGTCCACCGGATTGACGGATGCGAATTGAGCGGATTGATGTGAATCGGTTTGGCGGTTTAAACTTTTATAAATTTTGAACATAATACAACAATTTGTCAACATTTTTTTTTGGATAACAATCCAACTCAAAAAAATTAAAAGATTATCAAGTAAATTGTCAAATATCAATAATAAATACATATAAAAAACCATGCATTATAAAAACTAATTCATTACTTTTTTTTATTCAAAAACTATTTAATTTGTTTTTTTTTTAAAAAATGACAAAATTAAGCCTTATATTTTCTACACAAAAATACCAAATATCAACACTTGACATTTGATAAAAGGATTTTTAAATTGAAAATACAACAGAATATGTAAACTCATTTTCAATTAAAAACACAAACAGAATATCTAAATAAATTGAAAACATAAAGGCTGTGTTTGGAAGGGTTTTGGAATTTTAGTTCTACTCTTTAGTTTGCATATGACGTTTGTTTGCAGTTTTCAAAAATTAATTCCACGCTCACTTTTGAAAACTCAATCGAAGGCGAGAAAATTTGGACTAACCGGTTGTCTGGAACAGTGCAATTTTTTTTTTATTGCAATTGATACATGTTATTTTTTATATATTCAACAAAAAATATTTTTTGAATTTTTTAAAAAATTTTATGAGTTTTAATAGAATTTTGAGTTGTGTGTTTGGTTATGAGTTGTAAGTTTTTGTATCAAATATCATATGTCACATCAAAAATTTCTCACCCAATTCAAAACTCTTTTCAAAACTCATTCACCAAACAAATTTTCCACACTTAAATCATAATTTCAAAACTCACAAACTCAAAATACAACTCCTATTCTCAAATCATATTTAGAAAGTCCTATTAAATGCTACCAAAGTTTTACAAATGACTAGGTGAGCTTGCAGTTTGACGGTTCAGTTGCAGCCAAAAAAATCTCAAATCCGCCATCCGTCTAAAACTAAGTGGATTGAAAAAAATCAATCTCAACCATCCGCTCGTCATCACACATCCATTCAAAATGCGGTGAATCGATTCAATTTGGTCGGTTTAGGCGGATCGGAATATCCGCCGAACACCCCTAGTTCATACCCTCCTCAAACCACCCAGACCCAGTTTCACCACCCTCAATTCCATATCCCTCTTCATTTTTCACAACAAGATCATTATTGTCTTTCGAATACAAAACACATATCAACAGCACAAGCGTAAACCTCTCTCTCTCTCTCTCTCTCTCCCTTATCTCTCTCTCTCTATATATATATACACGCACATATATTTATATATGTATATGTATATTGTGGATTGCAGGTAGAGTTTTTCATATGCTTGTAAAGAGATTCGCTACGTATCGTTTTCAACAATAGAGGCTTCTTCAAATGGATATTTCTTGCAGAGATCGACAAAGAAAAGAGAGGAGTTTGTAGTGGTAGAGGAGAATGGGAGCCCAGATCAAGCTACGTTTGATCGGAAAGTTTCCAGATCTAGATTGGTTGGGTGTGGAATCAGGGGCTTTTCCAGGACTTTTTCGAGTGAATCTCAACTGGGTTTAGGGACTGTACTCTCCGCCGAGTCGAGTCTCAAAGGGAAGGCAAGCCTAAGGTCACCCCTAATCACTGCCGTGATGGTGGATTTCTCCAATCTTCTGTACTATCTCTCTCTAAACCCTAACCCTAACTCATTCTATCTTCGATCACTTGAAGATGAAGAAGACGGAAAACAAAGAAAATGGAAATCGACTTTCTTAAGATTGCTTAAATTGTTCAAATTTTGTTTAAATTTTTAGGTATTTATTGTTTAAATTTCGTTTGAGATTGCTTGAGATTACTATATTAATTTGTTTGAAATTGCTTGATTGTTTGATATTTCTCTATAAATTTGTTTGAGATTACTTTAAAATATTTTGAAATTGCCTGCATGTTGTTTTTTCTTGTGTGATTCTATTTTTAAAAAAAAATGGTGAAATTTGTTTTTAAAGTTTTTTAAGGTTTTGGCTGTTTGGTGAATTTCGTTTTAAAAAAAATTGATATGTTTTTGGGAGGTTTTTCTAGGAAATGATGAGAAAGCAATGAAGGGATGGAAGGAAAATAGTTGCTATTGGGTGAGTTGGCAGATTTGGCATTTGGCACAAGCTTTGACATTTGCTAAATTTGGGAGCTACTATATTGAACCTTTGGAGAACCACTTTGAAACCAAAACTGCTATATTATAGCTTTGGTATCTCTAATGGCAACCATTAGAGATGCTCTAATGTGTTAAAATAGTAACAAGACTAACATATTTTGATCAATTCATTTATTTAATAAACATTAAATCTGTGTCATTATAATTATAATTTAATTTATCAATAATTTATGATTATTTTTCAACCCAAGAACAAATAAATTAAAATTATCATATATATGAACATTCTCATATATTATTAACAATCGATATTCGTATAATAGATCGAACGGAAGTGTGGGTTGTGTGGAGGTGGGTTTATAGAGGAGAAGGAAAGAAAACATACATTTTAACATTTTTGTTACAACACTATACACAGTTAAAATATCCCAAAACACAAAAATAAGATTTATTTTTTGAGCATTCGGTTGAAAAGTTTAAATTTAAATTTTATTTGGTGAGAAATTTAGGCGTTTAAATACTTTGTCTATAAGGCCTTACTTATGAACAAGATATTTTAGTAATTTTTTGACTTTTTAACAAAAGATGTACAAAAAAATAAAGAGAGTGATGTGATAACTTATAGAAATTTTTTGACTATTTAACTAAAACAAAAACTTATCAAACGAGGCCTAAGGATAAGTTTAATTAAAATGACCAAAATATTCCTGGCTATATACAAAAACCAAACCGTCATAACTTACAAAAACCGTCGCCTCACTCACTCTCTAGTTTCTCCACCCTCTATCTCTCTCTCTCTTTCTCTTTCTCTCTCTCTCTCTCTCTCCCTCACTCTTTGCTCCGGGCTCTTTGTCATCATCGATCACCACCATCCTCCCCTTACTCGCGCATCTTCTTCACCCGCTCTTCTGTCTTACATGCTGCCCCTTCCTCTATCGTAGTGTCACTCGATCTCCCCTAGGGTTTTGTTATCAACAGCCGCGAACTAGAGCTGAGATTGGTGATCGAACAGGAGCTTCGCCGTGGTTGTTGATCATCCACAAACCAGAGCCTTACTCAGATCTGCTTCATCTGAACTCAAATCTATGTTTGTTTGTATTATTTCTTGCTAGATCCATCTCATCGAAGTTAGCCTAAGATGTTGTCCGCCGCTGCCGCTGGCCTTCGCATTCATCTCTATCACGACCCAAACACACCCCTATAGGTTTAGTATCATAACCGGCTAGTAATCCGTGATTACCGAAGGCCTACTTAACAATAATAACAATAATGTGATAATGGGGCTGGCAGAAGCCAATATGAAGAAAATAAAACGTCTAACGAGCTGTGAAGACTTAAATGAGACAAAATGAATTTCCATATAGACACATACATATATACACGATCCAGATCAAGTTCAGATATCAAAACATAACTGAAAATGGAGGGTCTCCAATCCTATTACCAAAAAGATACACAAAATCATAAATCATTCATACATTAGAATCCATTTCAAGGGTGAATCTTGGACCACCCAAAAGCCATGACATGCTCGACGGGAACCTCGTGACAAGGCACAAAAGTTGGCTTGACAAAATTGAGACAAGGTCGACACCACTATGCCCCTTCTTACACTGGATCACCTACATATATATAAATTAAAAGATGAGCTAGAGCCCAGTGAATAACAACGTTGTAAAGAGGTTACGAATGAAGTCCTTATCGTAAGCCAAAATGAGTAATTAGAACAGTAACAAAAAAATCAGAACCATAGACTTAACAGGTACATAGGTCATACAAAAAACATAGTAGTTATACGTAGTACATCCAATAGCAGAATAGTATAGACGGTCATAAAGACCGGATAGACGGTCATGAAGACCGAACAGACGTATATTATGGCCATCAATACAAGCAGCAGGAGTTCCAGGAGTTGGAACTGACAGAGATCTCTGTAACAATAACAGTAAACAGATGCTAAGGATGCCACGAATACAGTTCAGGAAAACAGGACAATCATTCATTTCATAAAACGGCGTATAAGTTAAGTTAGAAAATACTTATAAGTAAACATATCTTTACACAATTGTTACTCATAATTGGCTTCGTGAAACATGTGGTTGGGACGTAGTGTTTGACCTATACAAATATCTGGGAGCATAACACATTCAATGTACAGTCCAAATCATTACTTATTTGCTTAGTAGTCTAATTATTCTTTTATTCTCTTTTAATGCCCGTAATGCCCCGTGCAGTGCACACAACGGTAAATACATATGAAAACCATGCTAATGGAGACCCAAAAGATAGAAAAATGAAGCAGAAAAATAAATTCGAACCAGGCTGAAAATTGCACGTGTGGTGTGCCTTGGTCGCACGTGTGAAACTCCAACCGCACGTACGCCGGCACGTGCAATTATTTCAGAATGTGCGGCCCTCATTGCTCTGTTTTTTGCACGTGCGGTCCTCCCCGCCGCATGTGTAGTTCTGTTTCCCACACGTGCGGTCCTCCGTATCGCACGTGTGGTTCTAGGTGTTTCAAAATCAAAATTCTACTATGTTTTTGATCTCTCACCTTTCCAAAAACCAACTCCAATTTTGTACAAATCAAGGCCCAAAACTTACTTAAACATGGTGAATTAATAAATTCTAAGTTCAAATCAAAATCATAACTTCCAATCCAATTCCAATTCTCCATTTATAAAATCAAAACTTGGGATGGAGGAGGACAAACAAGAGTTATGCATGTGGGAGTCTTATGTTTCAAAAAGCCATGAAAATGCCTCCATCGACTTCAAACTCATGCAAAGAGCAAGGAATAGCACATAAATTATGCTATGTATGAACATGAATTTCTTTATTTAGGGTTCTTGACACAACTACACTACCCAGTTCCTAATTCACCTCAAATTCTACAATCTCATGTGCAAGATAACTTAATCTCAAGGGTTGGGAGAAGAATTCTTACCTTTGATTATGGAAGTATGGTAGATTGACTCTAATCTCCTTTCTCCTCTTTTTCTCCTTGTTCTCTAAGCTCTAGAATGCTCTCTCTCTCTCTCTCTCTCTCTCTCTCTCTCTCTCAGATTATATCTCTCTCTTCTTTCTTGAGTTCAAACATATAAAATATCTAGTTTTGCTTTGGCTTTATGATTTTTAATTAGTGTAAAACAACTTTACTTAAATGAGATTAATCCTCATTATCTCCTAATCTAGCTCAGCCCAACTTAAACTCATAAAGGTGAATTAGGCTGTAATTACTTAGGCCAACATTCAATTTTAAGCTTATGATTTAACGATTCAGACATGTCTTTTCACATTCTAACATATCTGTCAATCAAAACGTAATTCAAATAGCACATGGCTCACAATTAACACACACATATAGTATATAAGGCAGATAAGTTACATGTAAACACATAATTAGGATAAGCCACAGAAGTACAATTAGTTACAAAGATGGGTGTTACAGTCTTTCCCCCTTAGGACGTTTGGTCTTCTAAACTCAATTATTTTATTCCATAAAGAGTGTAGAGTCTAATGGGAAAAGCTCGGAGTATCTCTTTTGCATATATTCTTATCTTTCCCAAGTTGCATAGCTTCCACTATGGTTTTGCCAATCTACTTTGACCAAAGGAATTTCTTTATTTCTCAACTTCTTGATACAACAGTTAATAATCCGGATGGGTCATTCGTTATATGTATAGTCATCATTGACAAGTGCCTGAATAGCTCAATGACATGTAGAGGATCCTGAAGGTATTCTCGTAACATAGAAATATGAAAACATCATGCATGTGTTCTATATTAGAAGGTCGAGCTACTCGATACGCAACTAGATTAATTTTCTCAATGATCTCATATGGTCCGATATATCGAGGTGCTAGCTTGCCCTTAGCTCCAAAACGAGTTTGCCCTTTAATCAGCGTGACTTTGATAAAAACATGGTTGCTCACTTTATACTCTCTTTCCCGTCTACGCACATCAACATAGCTTTTCTGTCGACTTTGTGCTGTCTTCAACCATTACTGGATCAACTTCATTTTCTCAGTGGTTTCTTGCACAATTTCAGGTCCCAGTAAAGGTCTATCTCCAACCTCAGCCCAACAAATTGATGACTGACATTTTCGGCCATATAAAGCTCTATGGTGCCATTCCAATGCTTAAATGGTAGCTGTTATTGTATGCAAATTCAACTAAAGGTAGATAAGTCTCCCAACTCCCCTGAAAGTCTAGTACACACATACGTAGCATATCCTCCAATGTCTATATTGTCATTTTTGATTGGCCATCTGTTTACGGATAGTATGCACTGCTCAGTCTTAATTCGGTTCCTAATGCCTTTTATAGACTTTGCCAAAACTTCAAAGTGAACTTCGGATCCCTATCAGATACAATTGATACAGACACTCCATGCAATTTCACAATTTCATTCATATACAATGTAGCCAATTTATCCACATTATAAATTGTTTTGACAAGTAAGAAATGAGCAGATTTTGTCAATCGGTCAATAATTACCCAAATTGAATCCATACCTCTACTGTAGCGAGGTAATCCAACAACGAAATTGTGACAACCACCTCTTTAGTTAAAATTAATTTAAATTAAATTGAATACATGCTTATTGTTAATTAAGTGTTTATGTGATTAAGTGCTATTGATTGTCTTGAAAATTTATTGACTTGCTTGATTGAACAGATAAGTGAGAATAGAAATTAAGCCTGTCTGATTCGCTAATTTTAACAAGTTATAATTAAATAATTAATTAAACAATTCGAGCCTAAGTCATATTAGTATAATTAAATTAGTACAATTGAGATTATTATATGTAGAGGATTAATTTTAATTTGTGTAGATATGAATGTTATGTAATCTGATTAAATCCTCAATTTAAATCAAATAATTGATGAACTAAATAAAAGAAATCCTACTCATCTACCTAATAGACATAGAAGAGAGAGAGTGCTTAGTTGCCTAAGTTATTTATCTTTTTCACATACCAAATAGACCCACGTAGAGAGAGAGAGAATGAGGGGAAGAGTGTGTTTAAGCTCATAGAAGAGAAATTAAAAAAAGAAGAAGAGGAACCTTAAGAAAAGCTGGAATTTTGGTCTTGAAACATCAATTAAGGTAAGAAATCATTCCAAATTCTTGATATTGAAGCTCTATTACACATCATCTTCCAAGATATAAGTTTAAATGAATTGAATTTGTCTTTAAATGGGAGATTTGCTCATGTAATTGAGAACTTAGGGCATGCATGTTAAAAAATTGAAGAATTGATCAATTTAACTCATGATCCTTACATGCATGACATATTTTCAAGAGAATAGTGATTCTAAACTTATTTTCAAACATGATTCATGGAGTTTGAAAAGAGATTAAACATGAATTAAGCTTGGGTTCATGAAAATGGAGATTTCATGTAACTAAGGTTTAAATAGAGGATTTGAACTCAAGAATGTAAAGTTATGGGATTATATTTGAATTCAGGAGTTTGATTTATTTTGCATGAAAGAATGAGTTTAATTTGATATTTAGAGACTTATAAGAATTCAATTAAAAATCTGATTTAGGTTCGTAAAATTAGATGTAGTCAAATTAAGCCTTAATTGAGAATTAATTAAATTCAATTGAACTTGAGTTAGGCTTAAAGATTATGGAAATAAATGTGAAGATTAATTATTTGGGCCTTGATTTGCTTGAAAATGGAGTTGAAATTGCAAAATTTACAAGTTTATGAGTTTTTGATTCAGTAATTTAAACATGACCGAACAATTGTAATTAATGTGTATGATCCTAATTTAAGTTTAATTGTGTAATTAGTGACCTTAATAAGGGTTTGTATATGATTCAATTATCTATATTTAATTATTTTGGGTAATACATAACTAAACATATTTTAATTGGAGGTTAATAATCTAATTAATTCTTAATACTAGTCATCCATATTTAAGAGGAATGGAAGGAAGAAAACATATGAATAACTGAATGAAAAATTAGAAGCAAATGAGAGAAACCAAAAGACAAACAAGTAACCGAATTAAATAGATTGTAAGAGTGTAATTATAATCGTGTTGTGCTTGACTTATTTGTTTAGGTTGGACGCCGAACGATTAGCACGTGTTTTTCAGGAGTCCACTGTGAGTAACACTGTTGTAAGATATGTTCAATCGTATTTATTTTCTGATTGATAAATCATATTGTTTTCTGAAATGATATTTTTTATCAATTAAATGATGATCCTATTTTATGAACTGCATTTGTGGCATCCTTAGCATATTGCTATTATTATTGATATTGTTATCGCTATTGTTACAGAGATTTCTGTCAGTTTCAATTCTTGGAACTATTGTCTATTGTTTGATGGCCATCAATTGATTGTTCGGTCTTTAAGACCTATTATATTATTGCTATTGAATGTACCACGTATGACCTATACGAATATGATTGATTGAATTGAACGATTGAACGATTGATTGACAAAAAGATATTGATTGAAAATGTTCTATTGATAATTGATTGTTTCAAATACGGTAAGGACATCATTCTTAACCTCTTTACACAGCTGTTATTCACTGGGCTCTAACTCACTGTTTACTATATATACGTAGGTGATCGAGCACCGGATCAAAGCTAGTGGCGACGAAGCGAACTCTTGTTTTGTCAAGCCAGCTATTGTGCCTTACCGCGAGGTTTCGAACCGTTATTGTCAAGGCTTTTTGGGTGATCTAATTCCACCATTTTTGCATGTTATATGAAGTCAAGTGTATGCTTTATAATTTGTTTTGGCTTTAGGATTTAATTTCCTAACATGTCTTTTATTTTGTACTTAGATGTGTCTTGGACATTATGGTTTGATATTTACAGGCTTCCGCTGGCCCATCTTATTGTATAATTGTTATTACTGTTAATTAGGCCTTTGGTAATCACGGATTACTGGCCGGTTACGATGTTAAACACTTAGGGACGGGTTTGGGTCATGACAGAAATCCATTGTGATATGTTCTCATTTCCACTCTGGTATCGGTAACGGTTGAAGTAATCCCACAGGTCGTTAATGTTATGCTTTAACTTGTTGGCATTGTAAACATTTGGACACTAACTTAGCAATTTCTTTTTTCATTCCCAACCACCAGAAATTTTTCTTTAAGTCTTGGTACATTTTTGTATTGCCCGGATGGATGGAAAACTTTGAACTGTGAGCTTCTTGCAGAATCTGCTTTTCTGGTCATTATAATTTGGTACACATAACCTTCCCTGACATTTGAGCATATCATTTTCAAAAATGAAACCCGGTCTTGGTTTGGAATCCCATTCATCCACAATTCTCTTTTCGAATTCATCTTGCAATTGTTTTTCTTTGACTTCTTCAAGGATTGCCGGTTGTACAGAAATAGAAGCTAAAACTCCGCTTTGATCATGCAAGACAAAATCAAGTTCAAATCTTTCCATTTCATGTAATAATGCATTTTGTCTAGTAAGTAAGCAAGCCAATTTCCAATTGATTTTCGATTGAGGGCATCAGCAACGGTGTTAGCTTTTCCCAGATGGTACAAGATTTGCAAATCATAGTCCTTAATCAACTCCAACCACCTACGTTGTCTCATGTTCAACCTTTTTTGGGTAAAGAAGTACTTGAGACTCTTGTGATTTGTATAAACCTTACATGTTGCCCCATACTGGTAGTGGCGCTAAATTTTTAACGCAAATACTACCGCGGTAAGTTCCAAGTTATAAGTTGGGTAATTCTTTTCATGCGGTCTTAATCGACGGGAAACATATGCAATTACCTTTCCATTCTACATCAACACACACCCCAAACCTTTATAAGATGCATCATTGAAAAAAGTAAAGTCATCCGTACCTGAGGGTAGGGTGAAAATCGGTGCGGTCACAAGTCTTGTTTTCAATTCTTGAAAAACTGACTCTCTCTGTTCAGTCCATTCGAATGGGACCCTTTTCTGTGTCAACTGAGTAAATGGCAAGGCGATTTTAGAAAAGTCCTTTACAAAACTGTGATAGTATCTAGCCAAGCCCAAAAAACTGCAGACTTCCATAACATTTGTCGGTCTAGGCCAATTTACAACTGCCTCTATCTTTTGCAGATCAACAGAAATGCCATCTTTTGTTATCACATGTCCCAAGAACATCACACTATCCATCCAAAACGCACACTTAGACAATTTAGCATATAGTTTATTCTCTCTCAGTGTTTGTAAAGCAAGTCTCAAATGTTGTTCATGTTCCTCTTTACTTTTGGAATAAATTAAAATGTCATCAATAAAACCACAACAAATTCATCTAGGAACAACTTGAAAATTCTATTCATCAGATCCATAGAAGTAGTTGGTGCATTGGTAACCCTGAAAGGCATAACAAGAAATTCGTAGTGGCCGTATCTCGCTCGAAAAGCAGTCTTTTCTACATTTTCAGCCTTGACTTTCAATTGATGATATCTGGATTGAAGATTAATTTTCGAAAACACTTGCGCCTTTTGCAGTTGATCAAACAAATCATCAATGCGAGATAGTGGGTACTTGTTCTTCATTGTCACTTTGTTTAACTCCCGATAATCAATACACAGCCTTAAGGATCCATCTTTCTTTTTCACGAATAACATTAGAGCGCCCCACAGTAACGTACTAGGCCTAATGAATTTCTTATCCAGCAATTCTTGTAATTGAATTTTCAACTCTTTCAATTAGGTGGTTGACATCCGGTATGGGGTTTTGGAAATTGGTTGTGCACCTGGTACTATCTCAATAGTAAACTAAATTTCTCTATCAATCAAATCAAATTCCCCGACAAATCATCTAGGAACACATCTAGGAAATCTCTAACTGCAGGAATACTATCTACATTAGATTTAGCAACAGGTGACACATGTAACACAAAGCACAAAAATCCCCTACAACCCTTATTAATCAACCTATTTGCTTTTATGGAGGGAATCAAATATGGGGAGATATGACACCAACCCCGTTAAATGTAAATTCAGGTACCTCAGGTATTCGAAACACAACTTGTTTAGTCAAACAGTCAATAGTAGCACAATATTTCGATAACTAGTCCATCCCCAAGATTACATCAAAATGTGCAATATTTAAAGGCAACAAATCAACATGCAAAATCATGTCCCCAACGGTAATCTCATATGCAGGATACACATACGCACAAGTCATAGACCCTCAGTTGGAGAAGATACATCTAACAAATAATGCATTGGTTCCAAGGGTTTAGTTAATTTTGAGGCAAAAACATTAGACACAAAGGAGTGTGTAGATCTTGAGTCAATCAAAACATATGCATTCTGAGAACAGATAGGAAGGATACCTGACACAACTGTCTCTGTATTTTGCACATCACCCGGTACTAACGCAAAAACCTGTTCTTGCTTCAAAGTTTTCTTCCCTGTAGTCGTTTTCGAATTAGCCCTTAGTGTTGAAGTTGATGCAGCTGTACTTGCCATAGGTCGACTCATACTTTGGGATACCATTAGACAATCCTTAATCATGTGGCCTGTTTTTCCGCACCAAAAACATGCGCCAGAAATTCTACGGCAAACGCCCTTATGTCTTTTTCTACATTCCGGGCAAAAGGGTGAATCATTCCCTTGGCTAGAGCTCTTTGATGATCCTGTATTGTCTCTTGTTCTATGAATTGTTTGAGTTGTTCTGACCCTTCTTAAAGTTGAACCCCTGTCTCTTATCCTTCCGTTCAGTCATCGGTGTCTTTGCTTGTTTTAGCGCAGCAATGTTCACCTCAGCCATAAGGGCTCTGTAACGACTTTGATTTTTTGTAAGTCATTATTTAGTATTATTACTTTATTTTATTTTTGTCTTTATTAATTACGTGGTTACATGAGAATTTAATGTGGTATTTAATTAATTTAATGTGTTATTTAATTATATATAATTAATCTAAATATTTATATATTTTTTATATATGTATATAAAAGGTGTTTTATATATATGTATATATATGTGTTGATTATATATAACATATTTATATATATCGTATTTGTATAATATAATATTATAGAATATATCAATTAGGTTAGAATAGGATTAGGTAATCAATCAAATGAAAAGAAAGGGGAGAGGAGTAGCCACGGGAAAGGAGTAGAGAAAAAAAAAAAAAGAGAACAAAAATTGAGAGAGAGAGAGGGACTGTGTGATCATCAAAGAAAAAAAAAGTGTTGTGTGTGTAGCGTGAAAAGAGAGGAGGGAAAAAAAAAGAAAAAAAGAAAAAAATAGATTAGGGTTTTGTTTTGATGGTTCTATTAGTTCTTCAAATATTTCTTTGATCTTCAAAAAATAATTATGAGTACAAAACCCGCTTCGCTTGATTTATATTTAAATCTTTGTTTTTATTTATTTATTTTTATTTATTTGATATTGAATTGATTTCATATTTGCATGTAAATAATTGATCGATTTTAATTATTTTGAATAGTTGTGTATGTAAGGTTTAGGATTTTTAAATGATTGATTGATTTTCATTATTTTGTTTAGTTGTGTATGTAAGGTTTAGGGTTTTTAGTTGATTGTTTAACTTTAATTATTTTGATTAGTTGTGTATGTCAGGTTTAGGGTTTTTATATGGATTTATTTTATGGTTGTAATCACACTCATGGTTATATGAAATTAAAATTAATTAGGAACCCATAGATAAATTCCTTATACTCCACCATGACTCCATGGATTGTTGTTTTATTTGAGTGTTGGTGAGAAAGAGTGTATAAAAAAAAAAGTGAGGATTATGAGATTTATTTGAATGCCTTAGGCTTTGCATTATTATGTTTGTTCTCATGAGTGAGATGTTTTGTATATGTATATTGTTGCCTCGTTCTCATGAGTAGATGAGTGCTTTGATTTACGCGCGTATGTATATGCTAACCATCCGGGGAGTGTGGGTCAAACTCGGGATGATATCCCGTGCAAGTTTGGCTTCGGAGCGGTGTTAGGTATACGGGAGGCACGTGGGATATATTTGTAGGCGGGAAGTAGAGGCCGAAGTGGTGGAGTTAAGGTACAAAGAATTTAATTATGAGTTTATTGGTATAGTGTAAATTGTATTGATTTGTACATCTTGAAAAATAGTAAACGATCTTGATAAATTATGAAATTTGAGCAGAGGCATGTATACGTGATTGTAAATAACTTTTGTGTTTTAACTTTTTATTAAAAAGATCAATTAGAACTTATAATCGGATGATCTTAGTTATTGTAATTGTGATTTATTTTAGCAATGCATATTTTAGAGGTTGTTTTAACCCACAAAACGAGCTCATTTTTATTGGTTTCGCGTAAACTGAAGTAAAACATTATTCTGAACACTTTTTGTGTTTTGAAATTTTCTGAAAAAATTTATCTTATAGCAGTTTCTTTTCGTTTTCAGTTCCATATTTTTCGATCGAATTTCGGTTAGGATTTTCTATTAAATTTTTTTCTCAACCTGTTCAGTTTCTACTAAATTCGTTTACGTTACCTTTTAGGAAATTTGATTCTATACAACTTTTGTTATTTGAGTTTTGGTCAATTCGAATTATTTAAGTATGAAACGGTGCATTTTTATACTTTTTTAGTAAATTACTTATGATTAAATTATACTAACTTTATTTTTTTTTGCAGGATGTGGGTCTTACTAATTTTTTTTATGCAGGGCTGATCCACCATATTTTTATTTCTATTTTATTTATTTCATACTCAATTTATATTTTGTTGTGTATGGGCAAGAAACTAAATGCCACCGTATCTTGGGAAACTACCCATTCGTCTCGGTGCGGATGAAACTACTTGACTTGTCCCGTAATAAGAATTAAATGTATTTTTGTTTGTGTCTGGTGGACAGGTGAGTGTTAAATCTTGTACTCATACTAGTATACCTTAATACTGACTCGTTTTGTCTCTTGGCAACTCGGGTGCGTTCTGTTTAAGCGCAGCCGAGCTTCCTTTGCAGGATTAGTTGGGGCTACGGTGGTGACATGGAATAACTATAGTTGTTGGACATGTCTCTTGGATTTCTTTTGTTTTTTTGAGCTTAGGGTTGATATTAGTTTATGTATTTATTATTTTTTTTTTATAATTTTAGTATTGGGATAATTTGGCATGATTTGTAATCGTATATTATTTAAGTTATTTTGACTATGTATTGTTACTTTAATGTTGGAGGTATTTGTTAGTTATGAAATTATGGTGGATGGTTTGGTTGGCATTTAGTTTTTTTTTTTTTTGTTTCACCCCTAGGATTTGGATGATGGAATATTAATTGGGGTTTAGTCCTAATTTAATATTTAATTGTCCAAATTTTGGGGCGTGACAGGCTCTATCTAGGACATCAACATATTTGACTAACTTTAGTACATTAATCCAGTCAAGGACCTCAACATCAACTCTGTCTTCAAATTTCCTAGCTTTCTTGTAATCGGTATCTACCATATGTGGCGCATACCACGCAAGCTCGGTGAATTTGACTTCATACTTCGTTACCGACATAGTACCCTACTTTAATTGCTCAAATTCCGTTACTTTGCGGTCTCTTACGCACTGTGAGAAATATTTTTCATAGAATGCCTCTTTAAACTGTGCCCAAGTCAGGGCAATATTCTAATCACGGATAAGCATTCACTACCTTTTCGCTTCTTCTTGCAAGGTGAAAGTTGCCAGCAAAACCTTTTGCTCTTCAGAATATGGGAACACTTCAAACAACTTTTCAATCTCTAAAATCCATTCTTCGGCCTTCAATGGTTCAAGGCCCCCCGAAAATGTAGGTGGTTTTATTTTGTTAAACTTCTGCGTCAAGGCGATAATATCACCATTTCGGTGGCTCAACAATAATAGGTAGCGGAGGAGGAGGTGAGAATAGTTGTCTCTGTTGTTGTCTCAAGGTTTCTGTCAATAATTCCACCATTCGCTCTAACCGTTCCATTCTCGCATCAGAGGGCTCAGATCCATCTGCATGTCTTGCATTCTCCATTGGTCTATTGGTAATTAGAATGATAATAAACATAGGACACATAGGTTTCACATTTCCATATTTATCACATAAGCATGGAAGAAATCCACACATACTTACACATGCAAGTAACATGTGCTACTTTCTTTTCTAGGACATCCTATAGCTCATTTGGACGTGTGTGTGTGCGATATAACTTGTGCTCTGATACCAATCTGTCATGACCCAAACCCGCTCCTATAGGTTTAGTGTCGTAACCGGTCAGTAATCCGTGATTACCAAAGGCCTGCTTAACAATAATGACAATAATGTGATAATGGGGCTGGCGGAAGCCAATATGAAGAAAATAAAGCGTCCAACGAGCTATGAAGACTTAAATGAGACAAAATGAATTTCCATATAGACACATACATATATACACAATCCATATCAAGTTCAGATATCAAAACATAACCGAAAAGGGAGGGTCTCTAATCCCATTATCAAAAAGGTACACAAAATTATAAATCATTCATACATTAGAATCCATTTCAAGGGTGAATCTCGGACCACCAAAAAGCCGTGACATGCTTGACGGGAACCTCGTGATAAGACACAGAAGTTGGCTTGACAAAACTGAGGCAAGGTCGATGCCGCTATGCCCCTTCTTGCACTGAATCACCTACATATATATAAATTAAAAGATAAGCTAGAGCCCAGTGAATAACAGTGGTGTAAAGAGGTTATGAATGAAGTCCTTATCGTAAGCCAAAATAAGTAATTAGAACAGTAACAGAAAAATCAGAACCATAGACTTAATAGATACATAGGTCATATAGAAAGCATAGTAATAATATGTGGTACATCCAATAACAGAATAGAACAGACGGTCATAAAGATCGGATAGATAGTCATGAAGACCGAACAGACGTATATTATGGCCATCAATACAGGTAATAGGAGTTCCAGGAGTTGGAATTGACAGAGATCTCTATAACAATAACAGTAAACAGATGCTAAGGATGCCACAAATACAGTTCAAGAAAATAGGACAATCATTCATTTCATAAAACGACGTATAAGTTAAGTCAGAAAATACTTATAAGTAAACATATCTTTACACGATTGTTACTCACAGTTGGCTCCATGAAACACGTGGTTGGAACACAGCATTTGACCTACACGAATATCTAAAAATAGAACACATTCAATGTACAGTCCAAATCATTACTTGTTTGCTTAGTAGTCTAATTATTCTTTTATTCTCTTTTAATGCCCGTAATGCCCGTGCAATGCACATAACGGTAAATACATGTGAAAATCATGCTAACGGAGACTCGAAAGATAGAAAAATGAAGTAGAAAAACGAATCCTAGTCAGGCTGAAAACTGCACGTGTGGTGTGCCTTGGCCGTACGTGCGGAACTCCCACCGCATGTGCGCTGGCATGTGCAATTATTTCAAAATATACGGCCTTCATTGCTCTATTTTCCGCACATGCGGTCCTTCCTGCCACACGTGCGGTTCTGGGTGTTTTAGAATCGAAAATCTGCTATGTTTTTGAACTCCCACCTTTCTAAAAACCAACTCTAATTTTGTACAAATCAAGGCCCAAAACTTACTAAAACATGGTGAATGAATAAATTCTAAGTTTAAATCAAAATCATAACTTCCAATCCAATCCCAATTCTCCATTTATAAAATCAAAACTTGGAATGGAGGAGAACAAAAAAGAGTTATTCATATGGGAGTCCTATGTTTCAAAAAGCCATGAAAATGCCTCCATCGACTTCAAACTCATGCAAAGAGCAAGGAATGACACATGAATGATGCTATGTATGAACATGAATTTCTTTATTTAGGGTTCTTGGCACAGCTACACTACTCAATTCCTAATTCACCTCAAATTCTACAATCTCACGTGCAAGATAACTTAATCTCAAGGGTTGGGACAAGAATTCTTACTTTTGATTATGGAAGTATGGTAGATTGACTCTAATCTCCTTTCTTCTCTCGTTCCTTCTCCTCTTTTCCTCCTTGTTCTCTAAGCTCTAGAATGCTCTCTCTCTTTCTCTCTCTCAGATTATATCTCTCTCTTTTTACTTGAGTTCAACCATATAAAATATCTAGTTTTGTTTTGGCTTAATCATTTTTAATTAGTGTAAAACAACTTTACTTAAATGAGATTAATACTCATTATCGCCTAATCTAGCTCAGCCCAACTTAAACTCATAAAGATGAATTAGGCTTTAATCACCTAGACCAACATTCAATTTTAAGCTTATGGCTTAACGATTCAGACAGGTCTTTTCACATTCTAACATATCTGTCAATCAAAACGTAATTCAAATAGCACATGGCTCATAATTAACATATGCATACCATATAAGGCAGATAAGTCACATGTAAACACATAATTAGGCTAAGCCACAGATGTACAGTTAGTTACAAAGATGGGTGTTACAATCTTCATCGAAGCTTCATTCTTTGAACAGAAGTCCTTCGCTACAGCTTTTCTTCGTTTGATTTGAACCTTTTTGACGAAAAAGTTAGATCTGATGGATATATAGACCTTAGTGGTATATATGTTTATATATATATATATTTGATCTATTGAATAGTTCATCTTCTTTTTTTTTCCTATGTTGTTCTTTTTTCTTTTTTTTTTTGTAGTTGTTGTTAAGCTCAGATCTACTAGATATATACCTTAGTTGTTCATCATTTTTTTTCCCTATCTGTTCGAAAGAATTAGATTAATCTTTTCTGTGTTTTTTTTGTTGATAACACAGATTGCACTAGGGACGGAGAGAGAGAGAGAGAGAGAGAGAGAGAGAGAGATGAGATATTTGAACAGATAGAACAATACAAGTCATGTTTTTTTTTTTTTTTTTTTTTTGAAATTGGTTGATTGTAAAGCCATTGTACGGGGAGCAAATATTCGTTACTTTCTGTACTCCTTGTGTCCAAGCTTCATTTCTTTCTAAGTGACCTGAGAACACAAAGACGGTGAGCTACCCGGCGGTGTGTAGCTAAAAAACCCCTCCGATGGTTAAGTTAGCACACTAAGAAAGAAAAAGAGAGAGATAGACAAAGGGGTAGGTAGCTTTAATAACCAGATATTCCAGACCTCTGTATGGAGACACATCTCTGTTTATATAGTCTCTGCACGCTCCTCTTTGCCTGTCCTCCTTCTGACGCGTGGATATGTTCCTCTTTTACCTTCTTCCACGTGTAAACACTGCCAAATACCAAATGGCCAAACCACCTAGCGGTATTGACACATACGGACGGCAGAATCTATTTCCGGTAATCTAAACATGCCATGTAGCATGCCTTACCGAGCTATGCCTGGCATGGCATCGCAACCTTCCCTTAGGACCGCGTTACTTGATCGATCTTGTCGGTTAAACCTGAGTGTAACCTCAACTGAGCTCCACAGTCCACAATAAGCTGTAGCTCGGTTAAACCAGACTTGAGGACAAATTCCGTTCAATTTAGCATGGTGCACATCTCCAGACCGTGCTAGTACCTCAGATTTGTTCCATAAGACCGGGCTGTAGCTTTGGTCTAGCTCGTATCTAACATCTGATCGGGCAAAGACCTTGACTTAGGACAAGACCAACTCGGACCGTACCAGGTCATAAATCTCCATCTCAGTTGCCTCTTAAATCTGTCTGTGCTAGCGTAATCGGGATTCCATTCACTAGCCGAGCTCATTTCTCGCTCAGTCATTATTTGTTCGGTTCAGCACTCGACCACCCATGCTCCCAAATCGGTCTATTACCTTCAACCGTGTTAACCTTTGTGCTCGGCTCCACAACTTGCTCGGCCGACGCTTGGTCTGCTTAACCTGTCTTTTCAAGACTGACAGCGGTCTCTTCACACACATGTCACTTGTCTATTGGTCCCGTATTGCCAATCCAGCTGTCTCATGCTGTCTTTTCAGATTCAAATTTTGGCGCCTTCTCCCATTTCGTAAGTATAACCCTTCATATCCCAAACCTTTCACTTTCATTGTTCATCACTCCCTCCATAGACGATCCAGAGCAACAACGTCCTCAACTCCTGTTCTCTGCATTTCTTGCCCAAATCGGAGCATTTTCCTACTGGAGTTGGTCCCGTCACTGTCATTGTGAAACATTTCGTCGATTGGAGCTTCGAATTGCGCATCGACCCGTAAGTTTTCACATTCCTTCCTATTCTTCATGTTCTTATTGTGGTTTTTGAACTTCAACTCCCATTTCCGTGTTTAGGGCATGATAACAATAGCCAAACAGTGCTAAAGATGAGATAAGGCTAGGGTTTTACCTCCCTTTTTGGTGTTAAAAAGTGTCTTCGTCCTTCGTTCCAAACACTGTTCATCATCTCCTGTGGTGAACATGTGAAAATCTGAGGTAGACCGGGCTACGAACCCCCATTTGATCCAAAATCATGATTTGACCGAGCAAGTTTCTTGTTTGTGGAGTTTAGGAGAAAATTGGGTTTCTGGGCCGCACAACATGTAGCGCGAATGAGCTAACTTCTAGCTCACTCATGCGACCAAGTTATATTCTACCAAACCTTAAGACCAAGCTGCTAAAACATACATGGGTTGTGTGACCGAGCTAAGATCTGGCTTGCTTGCACGGCCGAGTTGTGACAATAAATAATCGAGCTAGACATTAGCAAAATTAATTGACCGAGCTACCAAATGGCTCTACCCGCGTGGCCGCGCTATCACTTAACACTTTGATTTTTAACTGCAGAATCCTAGGGGACCAAGCATACCAACACAAGGGCTTTAAAAGCCGAGCATGACTTTGGCCACTCGATTCTGCCAAGCAAATTAAGCCGGTCTCTCATGGGGTGCTATCGCTTCCTTGTAAACACGCTGGGAGCACTAGCTGCGTTTCGAGTGGAGTATGGCGTCCCAACTGACGTACACTTAGAGCTCAACGAGGAGGACATAAACCCGTGGGGCAGGTTAGAGTCTTGCTCCTCCACCGTGCTGAGTATAATAGAATGAGGGTTGCGTTTCCCAGTACAACCCTTAATCTGTAAATTCTTGAGATGCATCGGATTGGCCTCGACACAGGTGTCAACCAATACTTACAAAATCATAAATGGAGTTGCTGAGCTTAATCGTCAACTAGGATTATAGTTAGGTTTGGCTGAGATCTTGCGCTAGTACACGTTCGGCTGCATGGCCGATGGATTTAATTATTACCTAAAAATAAGGCTAGGCCGAGAACGTTTAGTAACCAGCACATTAGACAAAGATATGCACAGTGATGACTTTTTCTGGGTGTTCGGCAATTATGAAACAGCCGATGTGCTCGGTTGGTACATCAGCAAAGATTTTGGTTCATCATGTAAGTCGCGCTCCTTGACCAGTCAATTTATCCATCTTTATTATTCTGTGCTAACTGTCTTCTTTTTACAGCAATTGAAGAGTTGCAAGCAAACTATTTCAACCCAAGCGAGGAAGCGATTAGAACCGTGCTAAGGTATCGGGCACCGACGATTCTCACGATCTTCTCGGTTACATGCTGAGCTACCGGTACTCGGCCAAATGCAAAAGCAAGGTAACAGATTTCTTTCGAGAACCTTCCCCGCCACCAGATCCAATGTCTTCCAGACGTCTCTCTAATCCGGTTGATCGAGGAACAAGAGATGGAAAAGAAAAGTCGGATTAAGAACCTAATCACAGCTACCTTTATCGAGCTCCCACGCAATCCTCCTCCTGCCCCCGGCCACCGGTCAAACATCCGAGACCGTGATCGTTTTGGCCCCGATTGTCACCCCCGTCCAAGTTAGCACGAAGTCACGCCGAGCTAGTAAAAGGACTCGCTCCATCAATCCGTTTACCAAGCTTGTGGCTGAGCTGAGCACCGAGCAGCCAGTGCAGGATGTTGAGCCGACACCTCCGTGGAGGCCGAAGTTGAAGCACTAGGGTAAAGAAATCCCGGTTAATGTGTCGATTAAAGGGGACAAGGAGCATCTCCTGGTTTATGATTTGTCAAAAACGTTGCTTCTACCAAGCAACGTAACCGGGAGTGATCATGTTCCTAACACCCAGCTTATGAAGTCTGTGGTCAAGTCTATGACGAGGATAAGGAGCTTCAAAAAAATTTCAACTGTCGACTCAGTTGGATTACTAGCCCAGTCTAACTCTTGTTCATTTGTAGGCGATTCAGAAGACTCATCTTGTCATGGACCACGTTCATAGGCTTTAGCAGAAGGTGACCGACCTTTCTAATGTGGCCAAGCACTTGGAGACCGAGCTGGGATGGTCCAAATCCTCTTTGGAGATTACCAATACAGATAACGCCAAGCTGCTCGGCCAGCTTGGTAGCGCCGAGCAAGAAAGGGACACTCTCCGTACTGAGCTGGAGGGGTTGAAGAAGGCGCAGGACAAAGCCGTGGATGATTTGGAAGACCACGATTTCAAAGAGGCTAAAGACAATTACACCAAACAAGTTGAGGCCACCAAGGACATCTTCTTCAAGTCTGGTTGGAAGACAAGGATTTGAGACCGAGGTGTTCACATCTCCTCCCCAAGCCTTCTTATCGGTCTACATGGTGCCTTACTCCAACGATGTCTTCAACTCTTTACAAGAGGAGGCAGAGGCTGAGGAAGAGGGCGGTCGAAATGAGACTGGCCATAAGGAACACGGTGATGCGGCCGCCGTGGTTGATCTGGAGGAGACCACCGCCTAAGCTGGAGATGCCTATGCTGATCTTTCCCTCCTTCCCTAGTTTAGCTTTGTATTTTCTCTTTCTTTTTCTTTTTTGAAACCTTTGTAACCAGGCTACTAGCCCTTACTTTGTACTTGCAGTTGCCATCAATGAAAATTTTTACAACTCTTTTGCCACTTATAACTTTGTAATGTTTTCTCCTTCTTACAACCGTGTAATATTATTGAACAAAGCACCGACTACTTCAGCTAGGCAAAATCATCTCGGCTGAATGGTTGGGGGTTGAACAATTCAACTCTTTTAGCTGGGCAGAATCACGTCGACTAAAAGTTAGGAGTTGAACTATTTATCAATTCTTTTAGCCGGGCAAATTTACCTTGGCTAAAAGTTGGGACGTTGAGCAATTCATCAGCTCTTTTAGCTGGGCAAATTCACTTCGGGCTAAAAGTTGGGAGTTGAGCAATTCATCAACTCTTTTAGTCGGGCAAATTCACCTCGTCCAGAAGTTAGGAGTTGAGTAATTCATTAACTTTTTTAGCAGGGCTAATTCACCTCTGCTTTGAGTAATTCATCAACTCTTTTAACGAGGCAAATTCACCTCGGCTAAAAGTTGGGAGTTGAGCAATTCATCGACTCTTTTTGCCGGGCAAATTCACTTCGACAATGAAGCAAGGGTTAAACAATTCATCAACTCCTTTGGCCGAGCAAAATCATTTCGATCTGAAGAGTAAGGTTAAAGTGAGTTGCCCCTTGCCCAAGGCATATCTAAACAAAAAGCAATATGACAATTTTCTAAGTGACTTTCATTCCCATTGCATATATAAATTTCACAAACCCTTGAAAGAATTATATCTAAGAATGGAGGGGTGTACATTACTTCCCCAACAGTTTACATTGAAAGTTTGAGCTAAGAGTAATACAATTTCAAATTGGCTGCGTTCCATGGCTAGGATATGGCTTTTCCATCTAAATCCTCCAGATGATATGCCAATTTACCTGCCAAACCAATTATTTTGTAAGGCCCTTCCCAGTTTGCCTCTAGCTTCCTTTCGTCTGTCACTAGGGTTTTTCCCATTACCTTTCGCAAGACCCAGTCTCCAACCTTGAATTGTCTAAAGTGAACTCTCTTGTTATACTTCTTGGACAATTCTTGCTGGTATGCCGCGACGTGGACCAGTGCCCTCTCTCTCCGTTCTTCAACAAGGTCTAATTTGAGGGCGATGGCTTCGGCATTTAAGTCTGGCTCAAAATTTTCACTACGGATGGTGGGCATACTGTCACGACCCGAACCCATCCCTAAAAGTTTGGGTCATAATTGGCCAGTAATCCGTGGGTTACCGAAGGCCTCAAACGAACATACAAAATATTTATGTTAATGGGGCCATAACGGAAGCATGTAATGAGAAGGAGTCAATTGAGCAGTGCATACATGCCAATGATAAAAAACATACATATTATATCTCACATCACACTTCATGACATATGCCATAACATTTATACACATACATTATATATACATACCCAGAAGCAAAACTTATAACATCATAGACTATACAAAACCCAAGCTTCTCAAGATTGGCCAAAACACCACTAGAGCCGTGATGTAGGGGTGCAACTTGGGTGGCTTTATAAAAGGCTGACTTCGATGAGGTCTCTAATGTGGAACTCCTAATGCTCACCTACATAAATACAAATAAACGGAGTAAGCTGGAAGCCCAATGAGTAATCTCTATATAAGGGGTTAAATAGATGTGCCTTAATCAATATAAAGATCTTAACATATTTAAAAATCGTTTCGAAAGCACATAGTATCAAATACCATTCATTGATCCTTCTATAGCTTACCAAATAGCAAAGTTCATATTTTTCTTTTAATCACATTTACAGAACGGCCTCGGGCCCAACATATAACAAAACGGCCTCAGGCCCAACATATAACAAGAACGACCTCGGGTCCAATATATCAAAACGGCCTCAGCGCCAACATATAACAAAACGACCTCGGATCCAATATATCAAAATGGCCCCGGGCCCAACATATATATCAAAACGGCCTCAAACCCAACATATAACAAAACGACCTCGGGTCCAATATATCAAAACGGCCTCGGGCCCAATCATATATCAAAACGGCCTCAAGCCCAACATATAACAAAACAACCTTGGGTCCAATATATCAAAATGGCCTCGGGCCCAATCATATATCAAAACGGCCTCGGGCCCAACATATAACAAACGACCTCGAATCCACATTGCACATGTCATATAACTTTTACGAATTTATTCATTTCGATTAAAACACAACATTGACACAATTTACCATTCATGGCTCAAGTACACAACGAAGAACATATATGTACAATACCATAGAAATTGCTCACCGTGATTTAGGCTTTAATTAACTTGCTGAATTACCATATAGAACAATCGTCAAAGATCGACATCATACAGAATGTTTATAGCAAATCATCAGCTTATACAAAACGTCCAACGGACCATAAACCAATAACAGTTACTAAGGGTCAAAGCACATTTTCCCAATTTATCATAATCGTTGCTCGAAAGGAGACTCATTCATTCTTATCCAAACATTCTTTTGGAAACTTGCCATAGCATGATTACTCTGAAGATTTCAAACATATTTTATCATTTCGGAAACGCTCATCAAGGCATATAATTTATACAAAGCATAAGTTTCACAATTCTAGAGTATTTCATATGAAAATACTGTTGCAAAAAAAATTACTCACAGTGCAAAGAAAATTACATATGAAAATACTGTTGCAAAGAAAATTACTCACAGTGCTTGGTCAGATGACACTCCTTAATGATTCAGCCTGTAGGAACATAACCAAGGATAACATTTCAAAACACATTACTTTCAATTCACTAAATCACTTTATTCATTACACATCCGTTCAATCATTCCCCATTCTTTAATCCCTCTCAAGTGTTTAATGCTAAACTTCTCTACATGTGATTCACGTACAAAGCTTGTGCTACGGATGCATTTTAAACAGCCATAAATGTTCATGACTTGACTTAATGTTTCCTACAATAATCTTATATGTTTTCCATTGAAAATATCATGTTTACATATTTAAGGTTCAAGGAAATAGCAAGAAGCGAAAGAGAACTAAGTTAGGGTAGAAAATGGCATGAAATAGTTAAAAGAAAATAAACAGCCTTCACTAATTTGAGCATATCTAATTGTGTACTTAGAATTTGGATGTGAGACCACCACCATTGGAAACTAGACTTCCGGGGCTTGAATTTAGGCTCAAGAATCGTCTAAAACGGAGTCCGGATGAGGGAGATATATCTATTTGAAGTTACCAGGTATAAGCTGAAATAGGGTGGCCGCACGTGCGCCCAATTTGACTGCTCGTGCGGCCCAAATCCGCTCGAGCGGAAAAAATGGCCGCTCGAGAGCCCAAAGTGCAGAATGAAAACCTCTTTTTTTCTTCATGTTCCACTCATGCGGTGCCCGTGGGCCGCTTGTGCGGTCTGGGCAAACTTAGACAGTCCGAAAATGGCCAAAATGAAACCCTCCAAACTCATTTCCAACCCCCAAATTCAAGCAAAGCTAATCCAAAAACATGTTATACTAGCATGATTCAAGGGTAATTACATATCAAACACATCAATCTTGCTTCAATAACAAAATCAAGGTCTCACATTTTCATAACTTCATAAATTTCATGACAAAGCTTAAATACATAAAAACATGGATGATCCTTCAACAAATCTTTGTTGTATGCACAATCTAGAGCTCATTTCATTCATCAATCATAAGATTGGACTTTAAAACAAACAAACATAAAGAGATTTCTTGCATTTAGTTCAACCCATTACATAACCCAAAACCCTAGCTCAAAGTTTCCAATTTCCTCTTGATTTCATGCCAAATATGAGCTAAAGACAAAGATTCTAAGTAAATTTCCAAACCTTAGCTTCAATCTAGGGTTTGCCCCTTGAATCTCCACCAAATCTCTGGCTTCTCCTCTTCTTCTCTCTCTAAGTCACACTTTGAGCTTTCTTCTCCCAAATGAAGAACATAAGGGCTAATTATATATATATATATATTAAACTCAAAAATCTTAATTTATTCATTACGAATCGTAATTTTTCAAAATCTCACCAAAGGCTCTAAAAATCATGTTAATCACAGTTATGAAGTCGGTTTTGGTTTATCGCGCCTCTAAGACCTTCAATTTTTAGTTTAAAGTTCTAATTACAACAGATTTTTCTACATTCAACAAATATAAAATCCAAAATCACATAATTCACATACTTAACTTGCAAATTCATATTAAATGCATAAACACGTGCATAATTAAGCATAGTACGGGTTGGGGTATTACACATACCGATCTTTAGTGGGATGACTGCCTCCATGCCCTATGCCAAGGCGAAAGGTGTCTCTTCGGTTGAACGTCTCAGAGTTGTTCGGTAGGCCCAGAGGATATTTGGAAGTTCCTCAATCCATTTTCCTTTGGGTTTCTCCAGCCTTTTTTCAGCCCATCTAGAATGGTCTTGTTTGATGCTTCGGCTTGGCCATTTGACTAAGGGTAGGCCGGTATCAAATTATAGCACTCTATTTTCAGCTCTTCACAGAATCCTCTGAATAGCTTTCCATCGAATTGGGTACCATTGTCGAATATTAAGGCTTTGGGGACTCCAAACCGCTTTATAACATCATGCCAGACAAAACTTTTTCACATCTTTCTCCTTGATGGTCGCTAGGGGCTTTGCTTCTACCCATTTGGTGAAGTAATTTGTTGCGGTGATGAAGAACTTGCGGTTGCCTGGGGCAGTTGGGAGTGGTCCTACTATGTCAAGCCCCCACATTGCAAACGACTAAGGACTTGTGAAGGGAATGAGTTCTCTCGCTGGTTGATGAATCTGATGTGTAAATTTCTAGCATTTTTCGCATTTCCTTACATATTTCTGAGCGTCGGCCTATATACCCTGCCACCAATATCCTTGCGAGATAGCGCGGTAGGCTAGAGATCTTTTGCCAATATGACTTCCACACATTCCTTCATGGATCTTAAAAAGAAAAACGTTGACCTTGCTTGAATGGACGTATTTCAGGTATGGACCGGTGAAGGATTTCTTATACAAGACACCGGATGGAGAGAGCCAAACCGCTTTGACTTTACTCGGATCTTGTTTACTTCTTTCTTGTGCGTTGGTATAATTATTTCTTTTAGAAAAAGAATGACGGGGTCCATCTAGGAAGGACCTAGCTCAGCGTAGAGAACTTCTGCCCTCTTGGATTCTTCTATACTGGGTCTCGAGAGGAATTTAATCAAGAGAGGGCTTGGGATTGATTTGTCGGCCATGGAAGCCAAACTAGCTAATTCATCTACCCAACTATTGTCTTCTCGGCTGATTTGTTGAACTTGTATGGCTTGAAACTTTTTGATTTGCTTTCTCACCAGAGTCTGGTATTTGGCCTTTCTATCATCTTTAGCTTCATACTCTCCAAACACTTGGTTGACCACGAGTTGGGAGTCATTGTACACTATTAGCTCAGACGCTTGAAATTGGTGTGCACTTTTTAGCTCGGCTAGCAACGCTTCGTACTCGACCTCATTGTTGGACACAAGGAACCCGAGTGCGATGGAATGTTCAATGGTCAGTCCGTCTAGCGAGATTAAAACCACCCCCAATCTGGCACCATGTTTGTTTGAAGCGCCATCGACAAAAAGTTTTCACATCTTGCCAATAAAGAGCTTCCAACATTCTGCAGGGTCTTGAGATTTTTGAATGATCAAGTGTTCTAGGTTGCACGGCTGCCCGGCTATTTCTGCGTCGAGTGCGTCGTTGATGATTGCAACTTGCATGACTTCATCCCCCTTGGCAATGTGGTATTGGATCCAACAGGTTACCCCGTTATTCCCAAATCCATCAGCGCATTGCCAAGTTGAGGTTGTCCTTCGAGTAAGAGATTTGTGCTCTAGGGCACAAATTTTGCATCGCCTTCCATGCTTGGCTTGTTAGGAAGGTCGACTTGAACTAGAGCAGGAGTTGGTTGTGCAACTTCCGCGATACCTACCCCCTCAGCTCGGTTGTGATGGTAAGGTCCACCGGGCAAACCTGGTGAGTTCCAGGTGCAAACTCTGCTTACGAAGTCGGCCAATGCTTGGGCCTTGATGGCGGTTCTAGGCTAAAATTTGATATCGAATTGCCCTAACTCGACTGCCTACTTCAGAAGTCGGCCAGAGAAGTCGGCCAGTTCAAACAAGGCCTTCAATGGAAATTCGGTCAACATAACGATCGTGTGCGCATGAAAATAATGTGCCAACTTCCTGGAGGCCATCATTAGTGCCAAGGTAAGTTTCTTGAGTGGCAGATATCTCGATTCTGCTAGGAGTAAGGTCTTGTTCACATAGAAGATCGACAAATGTTGTATGCATTCTACCCTAACAAGCACCGCGCTGACGGCGTGGTGAGAAACAACCAAATAGAGATAGAGTTCCTCGCCTTGCTTCGGCGTGACAAGTAGTGGAGCAGAGGATAGATATGCCTTTAGTTCGGCCAACGCCCTGTTACATTCTTCGTCCCACAAAAACTTTGATTTTAAGGCTTGGAAGAAAGTGCGACAACGATCTGATGACCGACTTATAAATTGATTAAGCGCAGCTGTCATCCCGGCAAGATGTTGTACGTCATTTGCTAAGTTGGGTTGCTTCAATTCTTGTATGGCTTTAATTGGAGAGGGATCCACCTCAATTCCACGGTTGGTGACCAAAAAATCGAAGAATTTCCCTGACCCCACACCGAAGGCACACTTCGACGTGTTCAATTGTAACTTGTGTCGTTTGAGAATATCCAACATCTCCGCTAGATTGGCTAAATGGTCGGCCTCACATTTGCTCTTAACGACCATATCGTTGATATATGCTTCCATCGTTCAACCGAGCAAGGGAGCGAACATCTTAGTGACCATCATCTGAAAAGTTGTTATAGCGTTCTTTATCCCGAATGGCATAACTTTATAACAGAACAATGCTCTCAGGGTCGTGAAAGAAGTAACTTTTTGGTCGGGCTCATGCATAACAATCTGGTGGTAGCCGCAGTAGGCGTCCAGGAAACTCAGCCTTCTATGCCCAGCTGTGAGGTCTACTAGTTGATCGATTCGTGGCAAGAGGAAGCTGTCTTTGGGACAAGCTCGGTTGACCGTCTTGTAGTCGACATAAACTCGTCATTTCTCATTCTTTTTTGACATGACAACAATGTTAGAGACCCACCACGAGTAGTGCACCTCCCAGATCGTTCCGGTTTCCAACAAATTTTTCACCTCCTCAGCTACCGCATTGGCGTGATGAAGTGCCGATCTCCGTGTTCGTTGGATGACTGGCCAGACATTAGGGAAAACATTGAGTTAGTGGCAAATGAAATTTGGATAGACGCCAGGCATGTCGTAAGGCGTCCATACAAACACTTCGTTGTTTGTCACCAAAAAAATCACCATATCTAGTTGTTATTGGGTGGTCAGGGTGGATCCCAAAAGAAATAACTTCTCAGGATCATTATTGTTATTCTTGTTGCAAATTATTTGAACTGTTAAAAACATTTTAACAGATTAGTCTCTATTTTCTTTCTATGTATATCACAATTTAAATAGACAAAAATTAAAAAAAAAAATAAACAGATAGAAAAAAACAAGCTTATGAAATTCAACAGATTAGGAAAACAGGCTTTGTGAAATTCAACAAGGGCAAAAATTTCAACTAATAAGTGGAAAAAATTGAACAGATAGTTAAAAAATTGAACATATATAAAAAAAATTTAACAGATAGGAAAAAAAAATTGAACAAATAGGAAATTTTTTGAACATATAGACACAAAATTTGAACAGATAGGAAAAAAGTTGAACATATAGTCAATGAAAGTCAATAAATAAATTAAGAGGTAAAATTAAGTTGTTTGAGGTGTTCTAAATAAGTGTACTTTTTGGATTGAAAAGTTGAGGAAAAAAAGCTGGATGTTTGGGTTAACTTTTTGTCTTTTTACGAAAAAATGTGTAATAAAAAATTGTATAAATAAGTGTATAGGAGAAGTAAGTGTAATAGGCTGTACAACACCTTTTTCTGGGCAGAGTGTAGGAAATAAGGAAATGATTACCTCCTTCGCGAACAACCATTTGAACTGTGTTGTTTTACCCGTGGGGTCCACCACGAGTCCTATTTTGATAATCTGAACCGTTAATATGTAGAACTCGTCGAGTATTATATGCCTATAAAAAATTATATTGATTGCATATCGAAATCACATTGATCAGATTAGTTTTTGTTCACCAGTTAACTATAACACCATCATTTTTTTTTGTACAAAACTGATTTGATCATATAGTTAGTGATTTTGATCAATGTGATTTTTTACAGGCATATAGAACTCAACAAGTTCTACATATTGAACGATTCAGATTATCAACATGTGACTCGTGGTGGCCCCCACGAGCCGAACAACACAGTCTAAATGGTTGTCCGCGAAGAAGGCAATCATTTCTAGACCAGTACAGGAGACTAATCACGCGGACAGTCCATCACTTCAGCAAAAAGTTGAGTTGTATTTTTTTATGTGTAAATTTATTTTTTTTGTATTTTTTTTTTTGTGAATAGTGATAACTTTTTAGCTTTTTAAGTAACTTTTTGATTTTTCGTCTTTTTCAAGACATGCCAAACCAGGCAATGTCCTTTAAAATAAGAAAAAAAAAAACTTTTCATCAAACTATTTCACAAATGATGGACCTCTCATTAACAAAAAAATATTTATTAAACCTAATGTCTTACAATATTTTTAGATTGGATTTATCGTCAATTTATTCTTATTTTTATCACCTTTATTGTATAACACAATTTTAATATACCCATTGAAAATACTATTATTCCCTATATAAATTTGAATATTTTAAAATAAATTAATATAATCTTAAATCGGTGAACTACTTGGAGTTTTTTTTTTAAATATTCTAAAAAAAAATTTTTAGGGAACTAACTCACTTTTCAAACTATTTGGGAAACTAACCTACTTTTTAAAATCACATTTTAAAAATATAATTTTAAATTGAAATTACATTTTCAACATGCACTTTCACCTTAAAATCGCATGTTGAAAATGCAATTTATAATGACATGGACTTTACTTTTTGAAATTGCATTTTCAACATGTGATTTTAAGGTGAAATTGCATATTGAAAATGCAATTTCAATGTTGAAATCACATTTTCAAAATGCGATTTTAAAAAATAAATTAGTTTCCTAAATAATTTAAAAAGTGAATCAATTCTTTAAATTATTTTTTAAATAAATATTTTCAAAAAAAAGACTCGAACTACTTGAGTATACCATCGCTGCCTCTACCATAACTATTATTTGTTATATTTATTTATCTACTAAGAATTGTTAATTTGATTTATGGAGATGATATTTTAAACGAATCAAGCATTTAGGTGGTGATTAAGTCCGAACAATTTTATGAGGCAAGCATTTATTTTATTTTAATAGGAAATCATGATATATTTGACAAGAAATTTCCATTAATTAACATAATCCTAATTTTGTCTCAAAATAATAAACACAAAATTATTAGAGGTATTGTTGGCTGTATAAAATGTATAAGCCAATCACCATTTAACACGTGGCATGAGAAGGGTAATTTAGGAAAGTAATACAAATCGTCAACCATAGTCAGACACGTGTCAACTCATACTGGTAATAATGGGTCTGCGTAGCATTGGAATGATCGAGGGATGTGGCCTAACGGTAACTCACAAGGTTCAAATTCAAAATCAAGAGGGAAGCTTAACTGCAAGCATGGCGTAGTGGAACTAAGTGTGAGAGAGCATGATCAGAGATCATAAAGGGAGGTTTTGACGATTAGAAGTCCATTTCCACGGTTATCATTGAGAAGTATAAATAACAGAGAAGGCCCCAGAAAGAAGAGGCAGACTCAGATCTAGAAACCAGTTTTTATCTACTTTATTTTTCCTTATAGTTTTTACATTTCTTGTTATTTACATTTATGCACTTCAAATTCTTGTATTGCACTTCATTCATAGGAGTAGTTTCGAGTAGTTTGTTGCTGTAAACCTTTACGAAGACTGGATCAGATCATTGTAAGTTTTTCATTTTTACTTAATGAAATGTTGCAATTGTTCTCCATTTAATTGTTGTTTACTAAATTCTCCTAAACAAGTTACCAGTAAAAGTCTCCATTTAGTAAACACCTAATCCACAAGATAATGTGATAATACATCCTGTGGAAGTACCTGTCTTATTAGAACCTATGGTCGAACAAATCAACACTTTGGAGCAAGTACCACATGTTCAAAATATTGGACGAGGTCATGGAGTTGGACCATCCACTGTTCCATCTACTCAGCCAATGAATCCATGGGGGGGCCTAGTAAATGCCATGGGACAGCAGTTAATGAACGCAATGGAAAGATGGGCGATATCCTTTATGGATCGGATGAATACCCATCAACCAACTAACACAAGGCATATGGAGGAAATTTCAAATGTCCTTCAACAAAGATTGGCTAGAGATAAATAGCCTATGCAAAGTAATGGATATACTAATGGTCAAACTAGTAATCAAAACTATGAAAGACCATCACCTCAGTCTTGGTATGAGCCTCTTTTGAGGCCTGTAACAAATCAAAATGCCTCATTACTTAACAATGAAGCCATGCAAATTGGTAGATCTGGGCCAACACAAGAAAATGGCATAAGGATGTTTCCAAATCCCATGTTCGAAGCCATACCTGGCACAAGGGGGTTCACTAATCCTTTGTTCGAATTTGTACCCGGGGAGTTAGAGGGGTTTCCTGCTACTAGAAGAGACACAACACCTGTTCCAACACCTATTGCAGGTCCTTTCGCAGGACAAGCTCAGTGGGGTCACCCATACCCTCAACAGCAGCCAGCACCACAGGGACAACCAGTCCCAAATATACCTCCCTATGAACCAAGAGGACCTCAGGCACAAGGTTGTCTACCAAATCCTGTGTTTGATCCTCTAGTGGTGGTTCAACAAGCATAAAATATGGTTCCTAGGGATAAAATTGCTGATATTGTTAGAGAAATGTGTGAACCTATGGCTCGGGGGGTTCAAACTCCTGTGTACAAGAAACCATATCCAAAATGGGTAGATAGGATACATGAATACCCAAAAGGGTTTAGAATACCAGACTTTGCTCTTTTTTATGGGAATGACAACCAATCAATGGTAGAACATATTGCTAGGTTCGCTGCCCAATGTGGTGAATTTACCAATAATGATTATATGAAGTTAAGACTGTTACCAAATTCTCTAACTGGGGCAGCTTTTGTATGGTATATTAACCTTACACTTGGCTCTATCCAAACTTGGCAACAAATGGAGGAGGCGTTTCATGCCTAATTCTTCCAAACGGAACCAGAAGTTTCTATGGCAGATTTGACAAGGTTGAGTCAAAGGCCTGATGAGAAGGTTGTTCAATTTATCGCCAGATTCAAAAGAGCACGAAACAAGTATAGGATCATTCTACCAGAGTCTTAATTCGTGAGATTGGCTCAAAATGGTTTAGAGTTTAGGCTTCGAAAGAAGTTTGACTCAACTGAGTTTCGAGACATAGTGGAATTAACCTATAATGTGTCTAGATATGAGTCATTATTTGAGGAAGAACAAGATCGAAGTAATGCATCATACAAGACGTATTATAGAGATCCTAATTATGAGATTGATGCAGTAAAGATCGTAGGAAAATAGCCTGTGATCTGTGAGGCGTTAATTCATAGAGATACTATAATAGATCAACAGTTTAAAAAGAAAAACCTTCATAGGAAATATTCTTTTGATTTAACAAAGACAGATGATATTTTTGATCATTTGCTTGCAGCCAATTTCCTAAAGTTACCCAAAGGAGTTAAAATTCCTTCTCCAGAAGAACTTAAAGGAAAAATGTATTGTAAATGGCACAATTCTTGGTCTCACTCAACTAAAAACTGTATTGTTTTTCGGGACAGGATCCAAGAACATATTCGGAAAGGGAGTCTAAAATTCCCAGTTAAAGCAGAGAAAGTTATGGGGATTGATACTAATCCATTTCTAGAAATTGGAGAAGCTACAGCCAATGTTATTGTGCCAGACTTTCAGAACTTATCCTTCAAGAAATTAGAAGAGGTTAATGTGCAGATGCATATTGCCAGTCATACTACTATCAAGAAAGATGCTACAAGTTCACCAGCGAATGGGTAGAGCTTTGCAGACCAAAGGGAAGACTCTAATGAGGAGACGCTAGATGATGACTTTTTAGAGGCAGCTGTCATATAAAGAATGTGTTCCAGATGTAGGTTAAGCTACAAATGGTTGAAAGGGCTTCTGATTGATGGGAAGCAGTATTATAATGATGTGCAGAGATGTCCTAAATCAACCAGTGCCTACAACAAAAGGCCATACCCAACTGGTCCTAGACAACAGCCATTCTTGGCTGGACCAACAGTTACTAGAATGCACTTCAAAGGCAAGAGACCTCTACATGAGTTCGGATTACCCAACTATTACAGAATGGAGGGCAATCATTCTAAGAGGAGGCCTGAAGTGGGCTCAAGTTATGGGATCAGAGCCAGAGATTGGCCTCCTAGACTAGCCTTGCATAAGATGGAAAGTGGCCACCCTCGTGGAATGCCTGAATTAGGCCCAAGAAAGGAAGTTAGGGCCAAGCAATGGCTTTCACAGGTAGCTTCGAAACTGACTTCGAAGGTATAAGGAGACAGTTCAATAACTAAGTTAGTGGGTTCATAGGTGCTTAGGGTTCCAGATTGGTTTGTCATGCAGAACAAGCCTAAGGAAATTCCTACCTAAAGAAGTGTTGTTGGAGACCAAGGTAGGATGGTTAAACCTCCCTTGGTAACTCCAAATAATTGGGTGTTACTAAGATATCCAAAAACAAATGAACCAAATATGGTCCCAGTGATTTCTAGGTCCCAAAGGAAGAAAATCCAGCGAAGGTACACTTAGTACCAAAAGGATCTGAAAGAAAGTGGGGAAAGTTCTTCATTGGCCCAGCCAAAAGGCCAGACAGAGGGAATAAAAATTTCTAAGTTGGATCATAGTCCAAAATCGACTCCTCAGGACAAAAGGAGTTACAGCAACTAGTAGTTGGGTAATGTTCACTCTGAACTGAAAGCCAAAGAAAGGTCTAGTTTAGCAGGTCTTGAAAAGGCTTTGATGGAAAGTGATAGTGAGGCAGAGGAAGAAGTTGACTTAGACCAAAGAAAAGAGATTGTTGATAAGGAAATGTTTGAAGCCTTCTTGGCTGAACAAACATTTTTAGTCGAAAAACCAGCAGGAAAAGGCCATTCGAAGGAAGTCACTAATACTGAAGTTCTAGAGTGTAGCATAGAGGATGCTTCTGAGGTAACTGAACAAGTTAGCCTGGAAAAAAAAACAAGAGCAGCTGACAGTTTAGTTTGGCTCATTTCTTTCAGTGTCAGTGAATATGGTGCACATATTGCCACAAGAGTTCCAGGTTGGGGATGAAATCCAAGAAGGTCAGGAGATTGACCCTATTCCAGTTTCTAGTGAAGACTCACAGGTTAACATGATTCAAGATGAGTCTGAAATAGCTACACCAATGGAAACTGAAGATGAGAGTGAGGAAGTTAGTATTAACCTCTCATACCCTTTTAAGTATCGTACAACATCCATAACACAGCATGTCAAACCCTTGTATATCAAGGCTTTCTTCGATGGGATACAGATGAACCAGCTATTGGTGAATAATGGGGCAACAGTAAACCTGCTTTCGAAATCTTCTTTGAAGAAACTAGGAAAAAGGAACCCTAGATTGATCCCAACCAGCATAACCATTGTTGGCTTTGCTGGAGATAAACAGATGGCTCAGGGCATTTTGCCCATCAACCTGAGTGTAGGAACCAGAAATTGCATGACGGCATTCTTTGTTATTGACAGCAATGCTAAGTATAATGCTCTACTTGGTAGGGATTGGATTCACACCAATAAATGTATGCCTTCCTCTCTACATTAGAAAATAATGATGGCCTTGTGCAATGGAGAAACAAAGGAGATCAATGCAGACCCTTAACCCTTCATAGCTTATGCTGACTTTGCAGAGGCCAAATTTTGTACTGAATGAGTGACACTACTCAGTGTATTGAGAAAGCTTGATGGATCAGCCGAAGTGACGGCTAATGAGGAATTAGCACACCTGAAGCACTTAGTCCAGGAAAGTGCTGATGAAAAATTTGTCGCCAAGGATGACAATGATGCCTGGTTATAGGCAAAGAAATAAAACCCAAGAGGCCAGATCTTTGGCTTTAGTTAAATTTTCAGTATTAGACATAAATCAATAGTCTAGAAGATTCAAGAGCAAGAGAAAGAAGCCATGGTAGTTGTCTGTAAGCAGGAGCAGCAACAGCTCAGGTTTTTGGCCTTTGATAAATACTGTGCGTTGGACATTGAATCAAAAGTCCAGGAGATACAGGAAGAAGAAGTCTTATGGACAGACTTTGTCTATGAGAAGGAGGGCAAAGATGTTAAGTCAAAGAAACTGGGAGCAGAACAAAGCAAAGAAATTGCTTCGAAGACAGAAGAAATAAAAAAAGAAGCATTAGTGAGTTCTCAGATACAAGACCCCTTGGAAGAGGTTAACTTATAGGAGGGTTCTACACAGCAACCCACCTACATTAGTGCTTGGTTAAGTGCTCTTGACAGAGACCAGTTGTTGGTGGTCTTAAAGAGATATAAAGATTTTTTTGCATGGTCTTATAATGAACAACCAGGATTGGATATGTCATTAGTAGAACATAGGCTCCTTATGAAGCCAAATTTCAAGCCATACAAGCAAAAACCAAGAAGGATGAGTCCTGAAGTGATTCAGAAGGTCAAGGAGAAATTCATAGGCTCCTTAAGGCAGGTTTCATTAGAATAGCCAGGTATGTTGAATGGCTATCCAATATTGTGCCTGTAATTAAGAAGAATGGTAAAATGAGGGTACGCATCAATTTTAGAAACCTGAATTTAGCAACTCCAAAAGATGAGTACCCTATGCCTATAGTAGATTTATTGGTGAATAGTTCAGCAGGGCACAAGATTTTATTAATGATGGATAGGCACTCTGGTTATAACCAAATCTGCATTGCAAAGGAGGATATTCATAAGACAACATTCAAATATCTTGGGAACATTGGCACCTTTGAATGGGTTAAAATGCCATTTGACCTGAAGAGTGCTGGGGCTACATATCAAAGGGCTATGAACACTATCTTCCATGACCTCATTAGAGGATATTTAGAGTGTTACATTGATGACATTGTAGTGAAGTCTCAATCCATGGAGGAACATTTGTTTCGTTTGGAAGCAGCTTTTGAAAGAATAAAAAAGTTCAAGTTGAAACTCAATCCTCTCAAATGTGTTTTTGGCGTATCAGCTGGAAACTTCTTGGGCTATGTCATACACAAGAAGGGAATACATATTGATCAAAACAAAGCCAAAGATATCATTGAGGCCAGGCCTCCATCAAGTAAAAAAGAAGTACAAAAATTCCTTAGACAAATTAATTTTCTTCGAAGATTTATTTCTAATACTGCAGGGAAAACTAAAGTATTTCTTCCTTATTAAGGTTGAAAGATGAAGAGGAGTTTGTGTGGACAGCAGAGTATCAAACTGCTTTCTAAGGAATCAAAGCCTACTTGGCCAAGTCTCCAGTGCTGATGCCACCTAAGGGTGATAAGCCCTTGAAGTTGTATATTGCTGCAGTAGAAGATCCATTGGGAGTTTTCTTAGTCCAAGACAATCAAGAAGGCAAAGAGCAGGCAGTTTATTACCTTAGTAGGTTTTTAAATTATTGTGAATGTAAATATTTAGCTGTAGAAAAGCTGTGCCTTACATTGTATTTTGTTACAATGAAACTAAGATACTATATTTTGCCTACAACCGTCTTGGTAATTACAACCACAGATTTGGTTAAATATATGTTGTCTAGACTTATGTTGAGAGGAAGAATTGGCAAATGGATACTAGCTTTGTCAGAATTTCATCTAGAATATGTCTCCAAAAAGCAATAAAAGAACAAGTTTTAGCTAATTTCTTGGCAGATCATCCATATCAGATAGAAAGCCAAGAGACAATGGATCTTAGTATGATTAGTATTGAACCATGGCAAATGTGGTTCGATGGATCAAAAGCCAACGGTCTAACTGGAATTGGTGTGGTGATTAAGTCACCACAAGGGGTAGAAACCACACATGGATTCAGAGTGGATGAAATTAATTGTTTCAATAATCAAGCTGAATATGAAGCTTTAATAATGGGACTAGAAATACTTATTGGATTATAAGCTCATCTAGTTGATATATTTGGGGATTCTTAATTGGTGGTTAACCAAGTGAAATGAATTTTCAAATGTTAAAGTGTAAGCATGTTGCCATACTATGTCGTTGCATTACATTTACTTTCTCAATTTCAGATAGCAAATGTGACTTATGTCCCAAGATTCATGAATAACAAAGCCAATGATGTAGCTTAGAAAGCTTCGAATTTTAGGAGAAGGGATAACACTTAAATGAACATAAGTCAAATGACATATCAAAAGGTAATACCACCCTTAACCAAAAAGAATGGGGTGTTAGAGGTCAATTATAATGACCTACAAGAGCAAAATTGAAGGCATCCAATAATGCGGTACCTAACTGGCCCATCTTTGAAACAGAAAAATCAAATTACAATCTATGCAATACATAATGTATGGTAATGCTCTTTACAAAAGGGGAGCAGATGGGTTATTATTGGAATGTTTAGGGTCAAATGAGGCATTGACAGCCATGGCTGAGGTTCATCAAGGCATCTGTGGTGCTCATCAACCTAGTGTGAAGATAAGATGGTTGCTTCGAAGACATTCCTACCATTGGCTGACCATCCTTAAGGATTGCATAGAATATGCTAAAGGTTGTCAGGCATGCCAAAAGCATGGCACAATAAGGCATGTACCAATAATTGATCTGCATTCAGTTGTGAAGCCCTGGCCGTTTAGAGGATGGGCTATGGATATGATAGGAAAAATATATCCACCCTCTTCGAAGCATCATTGTTTCATCTTAGTGGCCACAGATTACTTCACTAAATGGGCCGAAGCTAAACCATATAAAGCTGTAGACTAGACTGAAGTTATTGGGTTCATTAAAGATCTGATCCACAAATTTGGCATCCCACAGACTATAACTGTTGATAATGGGACTGTATTTGATGGGAAGATGGTAAAGTCTTTTGTGGCAGAATTTGGAATTAGCCTTGTTAATTCTACCCCCTATTATGCATAGACAAATGGTCAAGCAGAATCATCCAATAAATCCTTGAAAAAAGGAATACAGAAAGTTGTGGAAGATAATCCTAGGGATTGGCATAACTTGCTATTGGATATATTATGGGCTTATAGGACTTCTCCAAGATCAAGTACAGAAGTTACTCCTTATGCCTTAGTATATGGGCATGATGCAATATTACCTGTAGAAATTAACATCAAGTCCTTGAGGGTGAGATGCCGGGATCAGTTAGTTCCTGAGCAGTACCATCAGAGTATGTACTTGGAGTTAGAGAATGTGGATGAAGATAGAATTCTGGCGTTAAATAGCATTCTTTTCCCAAAGAAGAAGGCAGCCAAAAACTATAATAAGAAAGTCAAGCACATTAGATTTGATGAAGGTGATTTGGTATGGAAGACAATACTCCCAATAGGGATTAAAAGCCATAGGTTTGGCAAATGGTCATCTAATTGGGAAGGACTATATCAAATTCATAGAGTTTTGTCTTGGGGAACATATTATTTGAGAAATTTGAATGGATATGTACACCCTAAGAAAATTAATGGCAGATATTTGAAGCCTTATTATCCAACTGTGTGGGAAACACAAGGAATATAATAAGTGCTAAACAAAAAAAGCATGAAAACACTCAAATAACAAATGGAGATTTTATTTCATAAGGAGTTGAATACATGCAGCTATAGATTGGCCCAAAAGTCAGTACAATGTTTCAGTTGTTTCGTTACAATTGACTCTTTACTCTTAAGAGATAGGAACAACTGAATGGCTATAACTATCTCCTGATTTCGATCAGCCAGTCCTTGATTAGTAATCAACAGCTTGGTGGCAGTTCGATCCAAAGCCAGGTTGACTGCTGATAACTCTTCTTCTAGCTGAGCTTTCTTCTCCAATAGTTGAGCTCGAAATTGAGAGACAGATGAATGTTGTTTTTTCAATTCTAACACTTCAGCATGCATCTAGGAAACAAATCTCTGGTCTCTCAACAATTTCTCCTCTGCAACTTTGGCAACATGGCAGATGTTGATATAAAAGTCAATGGTAGTTGCTGCCTGAGATAAATGACTTGAAATAGTCATGCTAGATTGCTCAACGACCTTGCAGCACTGGAGGAAGCCATTATTGATAATAGGCCTTTGCAGGGCTTCGAAGGGGATCCTCGAGAAGAATGTTAGTAACTCCAAATAGCTGTCCAAATCTAATGAAGGCAAGGAAGTCCTATTGGTGGAGGAAGAGCTCTCAAAAATTTCTAAGAGAGAATCAGCCAGGACTATTGGCTCAATTTCATTGCTAGCTGTTGGAATGGTGGAAGACATGTCAAAAAGGCTAGCTAGTCTAGCTTCGAAAATGTCCACCTCTTCTGTTGACATGGTTGGTACAGAAAGGGCTCTGGTACGAGAAAGACATGGTTGCATAGGGATAAGAGGGGAAGATGAAGTATCCCTAGCAGTTTCTATAGTCTTGGCTACCAGTAAGTCAAGAGAATAGGGACTGGAGTTGGATAGAGATGGTGGACAAGGAACTGGTGAGCTACCAGTGTTTTTTCTAAGGGAATCAGCTATCACTGGAGGTGGAGTAATAACTGGAATTTCCTCAGGAGGGGAAGGAGCAGCAAGGCTAGAAGAGAGAGTAAATTGGGCTGAGTTAAAAGATAGAAAAGGAATGTATGGGGTTAAACCCAAGGATAAGAACCTTTGCCTCAAGGAAGGTCTGAAAAATGTAGAAATAAGGAGTGGGAGTATTATTTGAATGGGCTCCACATTTCGAGGCATTGCTTTTGATAGTCTTACAACTTCAGATGAAACTGAAGAGGTCCTTATTGAAGGCAAATGCGGAGTAGTTGTTGTTGCAAAAGAAAAAAAAAACGAAGCAATGTTAAATTTCAGTATCAAGAATTTGAGAAAGGAAATTAGAAACACAAAAGCAAATTACCAGTTTCAGAAGTGGTAATAACGGTTAGAGAACTGCGAAGGGTATAATGTTCAGCAGTTTGCTATTTCCTTGCAGTCTCTCTTTGGAGTTCATTAGTAGCAGTAACTTCATCCCTGAGCATTTTTTGTTGTCTCCTTTTCTCTGCCCTCTGAAACACAATGATTTCCTTACAGTATTCTGCTTCCACTGCTTTAACAGATGCTTTGTGAATGGGGTCCCCAGTGAAATCAGAGAGAGAGACTGTCATTTTCTTCTTTCTTTTTAATGGTTTCTCATGCTCTTTTTTCTGCTTCCTCTTCCTCCATGTGAGCCTCAGGTACCATTTCTCTAGGATCAAGTAAAAACTTTATTTTCCTTTTGTAACAACCCTCACTACTATTTACCGATTAATTACTGATTACAGCTAAACTGAGACTGATTATGAGAAGTAATTGAACTGATTAAAATACTGGACTGACTGACTGAAATCTGAAACTGATTGATTGACTGTATCTGTTTGAATTGCATTTTATCTGTTCGATCGTTAAACTATCTGTTTATGTCTTTGTGTTTAAACTGCTAATTGAAGGCCTTATCGGCGGCCGAATCCGAAATTGACTGATGTTTTATGATCGTTAGAATTTATGTGATTTCATGGCATATTTATCTGAAAACTGATTATGTATGATTAAATTAGATTAAATATTGGTAAATTGCATAGCTTGACTTAATTACCATAATGCCACACTAGTGGCCCACTATCTCAAACACTTTGATCTTCATATTACACTTGAACAAACATTCATCAGCCTCTTTTCCTTGTTCTTGCCGTCCAAGAGAGGGAGAGGGAGAGAAATTGAGTGTCATTTTGATTAATGCTTGGAGACTTGAAGAAATTGTTAGAGAATTGCATAATTGAGCCTCCTCACCTTTAATTCAAGACTTAAGGTAGTGTAATTACCCTCTTGTTTATGGTTAGAGCTTGATCTTGCATGATTCATGTCAAAAATTGTGGATTGAGTCATGTTTTAGTCCTAGCATGTCAAATTGAAGCTTGTATGATGCATGCATGTGTTTATCTTTGCATTGTGAGGTTTGATTTCATGGAAATCTTGCATGCATGTTCATATTTATAGTATAGACCATGTTTCCATCTTGGTTTTGAAAGAATTGGCTCATTAGAGCATGTTTTGAAGCTGGAAAATTGTTTAAAGTTCATGCATGTCTATTTGAGATTATGTTCATGAGATTTGGTTTGAAAATGAGTTCAATTGAACTACCCTTGGGCTTGATTTTACAAATTGATCTTTTGAAACATATAGTATCATGTGTTTACAAGTGTTTTCCAAGTTTTCAGGCCAAGAGGATCGGTTTTAATGCATTTAAACTTGTTTTTGAGCTTGGGACTCAAATCTGGGTTTTCCAGATTTTGAACCCACGCTCGAGCGAGGAAGTCCACGCTCGAGCGTACACTCTATGATCATGCCTTTCGCTCGAGCAAGATAAGTGACGCTCGAGCGTGAAATGCGTGCACCCAGTACTTTGCATGAGTTCACAGTCCGCTCGAGCGAGAGAACTCACGCTCGAGCGAGGACTTGTGTCTCACGCTCGAGCGAGGGTCGAGCCCCCATCGAGCGTAAATTTTGAGCATCCAGTATTTTCACTGTAGCATACAGTCCGCTCGAGCGACGGAAGTCACGTTCGAGCGGAGATCTTTTGTCTGCATGTCCACTCGAGCGTAGAAAGCCACGCTCGAGCGAGACCCCTGTTTTCTGAAAATTTTGTAAAGTGTTCAAAAGTGCATCTTTGCATCCTCTTTCCATCCTAGGCATTCCTAGGGCATATTTAAGGCATCTTAAAGAGGATATAGATATAGAACACACCGAGGCAAATTAGGGATTAAATTATTACCTTTCCCAACTGTGTAGCTTAGTATGTGTTCGTCCTGTATACTGTGTAGGGTTGGCTTTCCGATGAGACACTCTAGCTTACTGTAGCCTAGAACTCTGTGAGTAACAATTGTGTAAAGATATGTTCAACTGTGAATATTTCTGACTGTTTAACTGAACAGTTTCCTGAACTGATACTGTTAATTAAATGAATGTATGTCCTATATTCTAAACTGTATTGTGGCATCCTTAGCAACTACTGTTACTAATTGTTACTGTTACAGAGATCTCTGTCGGTTCCCTTGTTAGAACAATTACCGTTTACTTATTGATGGCCATCATTTACTGTTCAGTCTTTAAGACCTACCGTTTACTGTACTGCTATGCTAACGGATGTACCACATATGACTATTGCGACTGAATGACTGATATACTGAATTAATTGACTGTTTTCAATACTAAAAGGACATTCATTCTTAACCTCTTTACGCATTATGTTATTCACTGGGTTTTAGCTCATTGCTCATATATATATGTAGGTGTACAGGCACCAGACCGGAGCTAGGAGCGTGAGGTAGATTCTCCAGTTTTGTCAAGCCAACCTATGTGCCTCACTGCGAGGTTCCGAGCCTGTCAAGCTTTGGCTTAGGGGTGTTTTAATTTCCCCCGTCTGTCTCTGTATATGTTTTGTAATCACCGCTTAGACTGACAAACTGTACTGTACTGTTTAATGGGGATTAAGTCCCTGCGCTGAATGACTGTATATAATGTACATACCGTTTTGTCACTGACTATATATATGTGCATGAAAGTCTTTTTGTATACAGACTGTCACAGCTTATTGGACATTGTTTATTTACTGTTTTGGCTTCCGCCATGCCCCTGTACTCTGTTTTACTGTACTACTGTTAAGCAGGCCTTCGGTAATCTCGGATTACTGGCCGGTTACGGTGCTAAACCCATAGGGCGCGGGTTTGGGTCGTGACACCTTTGTTGCTTCTGCTTACTCTTAAAGAGATTTAAAGCTTGGACTTTTTGGGGAGAAATCCCTGTAAGGCACCCACACCAGAGAAAGAACTATAAGTAAGAGCAAGGGCATTATAAAGGAGGAAAAAAGAAAAGAAACAGTAGTACATACTTTTCTTCGAGGCAGCTCGGGAAACTCTAGGAGGAGGTGAGGCAGCAGGAGCAGACTTTGTAGTAGCAGGCGCAAGAGTTGGGGTAACATGAGCAGTGGAGGAAATAACAACTCCAGTTCCTTTGGACTTGGCTTAAGGTACATCTAGTACCATCAATAAATCTTTAGAAGAAATAGCCAAATGCACCTCCGTGTTGGCCATCCACCAGTTCTGGTACCTCTTCAATGAATTGCTTTGAGGACTGAAGGGTAGGTACTCAAAGTCAATTAAATCTTGGATAAATTTGGAAGTTGCTTCTTCCAATCGGGATCTTCGAATCTTCAAATCTCTGCTGGTAAGGCTTAAATTGGACTGACTGTAGAGAGGGATAGAGACCCCTTGTGAGAATCCAAATTGCCTAACAAATTGGGCAGGACAATAGGGCTTAGAGATGCACTTGTAAGCTCTGGGGTTCATAGTACCAGTGAATAGTTCTCTGGGGATCAGAAGAGAGGCCCATATATTTTTGTGTTGGGGCGTAGAACAGGACCTATCACTTAAAAAAGTCCTCAGCCAGGCTGGGCCAATATTGGTAGCTTCGAAGGGGCAGAAGTGCGAGAAGAAGGAGAAGTTGGGAGTTGGTGAAAGAAAGAAAAGTAGAAGGCAAAGTTAGAAGGATAAAGTGAAACATTGGCTAACTTCATGTCATCAGTGGTAGGGTTTGGCTCGAAAAACTTTAAGCATTTAGACTGCAGTTGGAGTATCCAAAATGGGCCTCCTTGATTGGCATCCAAGGGTTTTTCACAAAAAAAGGGAACAAACTCTATAAACATGACCCAAAACATATGGAGCTAAGGCCACATTTCTTTGTAAAACAAGGGCTTTGGCAAGAGGGGCGAATTCAGGCATGATCCTCTCAGAAGAGGTGCAGAAGAGGAATTTGCAAAACCAATACAATAAAAAATAGAAAAATTCCTTATAAGTCACAGGGCCTTCTCTTTTGTTCTCAACCTTGTCAAAGTCACTATAGGATGAGTTCAGAGGAGGAAGAGAAAAAAAGAGTTTTGAGGTCAGGATAGTCTGGACCGATGGGGGTACCAATAGGGGATAATCCTAACAGATGGCAGATGTCAAGGACAGTACGAGCCATCATCCCACATCTAAATTGAAAGAAATTGAAAGTAGAATTCCAAAAGCAAAGAGTAGTAGGTATTAAAAAAATAGGTCATCTGAAATAGTGAACCTGGACAATTGAAGGGCATCGAAGAGACAAAGCTCCTGAAGATCCAGTGTCCTATCAGGGACGACCCGATCATACCATTCGTTCCACTTTGGTTTTACTGTGGGCTAGCAGTGATGAGGTCGGTTCATCCTCCAACTTCCCTAATCAAGACCACATTCATAAAGGAGGCAATGATCTTCCAGACGTGGATATAGAGCTGGAAGCTCAGTGGAAATCTTCTTAAAAATGGGCCTAAGCACGTATTCTTGTTGCTCATGACAACAGGAAATGAAGATGCGTCCGTCGATGGCACTTTTCTCACCAGCCTTGTATTTCTCACACTCTTCATCAATGATCCTTTTTAAAGCTACGGATGGACTCACACGCTCGACAACTGGTATTTTCAAGGAAGAAGAAGCCATTGACAGGAGTTTTTTCAGAAGACAAAGCTAAGGAAAAGGGTAAGGGGAAAGAGAAAGCCAATAGAGATGAAGGGTTTGTGTGTTAGGCAAACAAGTGAATTGAAAGCACTAAATAAAAGGGTTTTTAAACCTTTCTGTCTAAAAAAATATCCAATCGTTTTAAGTGGGTTGAATTCATAAAGAAGTGCTAAAGGTACGGATGCGAAAGGTTTCTCTCAAGGTTGATAATTTAGGAGGGAAACGTATCTCAAATACTAATATTGGCTTCGAAATCAAATGTTTGGCTTCAAAGCCAAGCTTTGGCGCCAAAATCAGTAACAAATAGCTTTGAAAGTAGGAAATTGACTTCAAAGCACATTTCACACCTAGGAGTTCAGGAGTGCCCAGGTATTTGTTTACTTCAAAAGGATTAAAGACTGGCTTTTAGGTTTCTTGGTGAAAGTAAAATCCTTCGAAGCAAAGTTTAAAATACCTTACAGTTGGAATTGGTTTGTTCTAGGCTTCGAAGTGACGTAAAGCCAGTAGTTGGTTTAGTAGTATACAAAAGGAATCACTCTTTTAGAATAAAGCAGTGCAGTCCTTAAAGGAAGTTTCCATACTTCGAAAAATGTAGATTGTTTAGTTGAGGCAAGAATAGTTGATTCGAAATTGTTGATTATGTTAACCATGTGATTGAAAAGAGAAGACCTAAGGCAAAGGTTGTCAATTACACTCCATATATTGGAGAAGTTCAAATTGAGTTTCCAGTATTCCATTACATATGATCAAATCAAGTTTCGAAGGGCAAAATTAGTGAATTTGAAGCTTTGATTTTGAAAGGACACCTAAGGCGAAGGTTGTCAATTACACTCCATATGTTGGAGAATTTCAAATTGGGTTTCCAGTTTTCCATTAGATATGATCAAATCAAGTTTTGAAGGACAAAATTGGTGAATTCGAAGCCCTGATTTTGTTTGTTTTTTGACAAGTAGAATAAAATCAGACCATGCCAAATAAAGAGAAGCAATCTTAACTTCATTAAGACAAAATCAATTACATCAGAAGCCTTTTTTGGCTACATATTCAAGTTCATAAAAATAAAGAATAGATTAAATAACAAAGTCATGGAATTTGGCCCAGCTATGGTTAATGAACTTCTGTTCTTTTTTTATTCTATTTTCTATCTTCTCCAGACTAGGTTGCTGAAGTTGATATGCTCTTATTGCATAAAAAAGTTTTTCGGCCTTTATTTCAAACTCTGTTTCCTTCAACCCTTATTCCATCTCATTCATGTCTAAGTCATCCCAGTATGCAGAGTCTTTACTCTTGAAATCATTATATTCATCGATGAGGTTCTTTGCTTCATACCAGGTATGAACTCGACGAGCTGAGATTTGGTCCAAAGAGCGAGTGGTGGCCACAGACATCTGATGCCAATGAAGAAGCAGTGGGAGTTGGTCCAAAAACATTTGGAGCTCTGCTTGGGTGATGGGGTTAAGGACATGACCCCGGGTCATAACGTCACAAGCCCATCAAAAGTTCTTGAGAGGAACATCACCCTCGAGAACATTAAAGGCAAGTGAGAAAAAGCCGCAAGCAGAAGCTGAGCTTGATTTCGCTCATATATAGTGGGGGGAGATGGAGGGCTATAGTGGGGAAGAAACTGGTCCTCAAAAAGAGTGAGTCTCAATTTTTTCATCCAGTGAGGGTTTTGCGGAAGAGGAGGTGCAGGAGGATCCATTTCGAAAGAATGAGGGAATTGGGGGTTGTTGATGCATTCGAGGCAGTTAGAAGAGCAAAGTTTTGCCTTCTAGGCTAAGAAGTACGGGCTGTACCCTTAGGCCTCCTCTGGACGACAAGTGGCTTGCACTATCTTTGTAGGCATGGAGGATGTGTACCATGCTACAAGTAAATTAATCCTCCAAACTGCGTCGGCGGTCGATGGGTACATATGAGTAAACCACCGAGCTCCGAGCCTAGGGAGGGAAAGTTAGAGGATCAACAAATTCGACGAAGTGATAATTGATTCACTCTCTCAACTCGAATTCCTCAGGTTCTGGCCAGCTTCTCCAGTCAGAAGCCTTAGAAAAAGAGAAAGAAGATGCAGTCTCATCCCACGCAGAAGGTTGTGGGTTAGAAGAAGAGCTTCCAATATCCACGTTTGTAAAGTTTTGGGCTAAAGAATTATGGACAATAGGTTCGTAATCTAAAGGTCGATAGTTTGCAAAAGCTTTCATGACTTAAATATATGGAGATGGATAAATGTGGCTAATAATGCATGAAAATTATTTCGAGGACGAAAATCATTATCTAACAACTCCTCGTATGCTCGATCTATGTCAAAGAAGGTTTGTTTGGCCATGTGAGCTGTATCAATCTTTTCGAATGCTCAGATAGTAGGAAATGTTTAAGGTATAGAAAATAATTTAATGTAGTCAGTTGTAGTTCTAAGAAACCCATGCACGTTCTAGGACGTAGGTGAAGTGTTTGGATCCACTAATATTACCAAGTATTGCGTATATTAGTGCATGGGGTAATTTTGGCTGTATAAAATATATAAGCCAATCACAATTTAACACGTGGCATGAGAAGGGTAATTTAGGAAAGTAATACAAATCGCCAACCATTGTCAGACACGTGTCAACTCATACTAGTAATAATGGGTCTGCGTAGCACTGGAATGATCGAGGGATGTGGCCTAACGGTTACTCACAAGGCTCAAATTCAAAATCAGGAGGGAAGCCTAACTGCAAGCATGACGTAGTGGAGCTAACTGTGAGAGAGCATGATCAACGATCATGAAGGAAGGTTTCGACGGTTAGAAGTCCATTTCGACGGTTATCATTGAGAAGTATAAATAATAGAAAAGGCCTCAGAAAGAAGGGGCCGACTCAGATCCAGAAACCAGTTTTTATCTACTTTATTTTTCCTTCCAGTTTTTACATTTCTTGTTCTTTACATTTCTGCACTTCAAATTCTTGTATTGCACTTTATTCATAGGAGTAGTTTGAGTAGTTTGTTGCTGTAAACCTTTACGAGGACTGGATCAGATCATTGTAAGTTTTTCATTTTTACTTAATGAAATGCTGCAATTGTTTTCCATTTAATTGTTGTTTACTAAATTCTCCTAAACATGCCACCAGTAAAGGTCCTCTTCATTGAGGCTGAAAGAATTGAAACACAATTGTCCGATAATTGATTGACAATTAATCTTCTGTAAGAATTGATTGATCTTTACTGGCACGCTCAAAATTATAATACTAACCTTCGAAAGTCAAAAAAGCCAATAGGTATTATCATAATATTTGTGATTGGAATAATGATTCAACCAATGAGATTCTAGCTAAGAAATAACAGTTACGGAGGAGATAATTCTCATAATTTGGGACTAGAAATTTCCCATCCAATATAGGCCTCAAACAATCTGAACCTTGGATTGAGGTTTACATTTTGCCTAATGTGGCATTAAACAATTACACGAAGAGTAGCTAAACTCGTTTTAGGGATTTGTTTGAAAATGATTTTTTTAAGTTGGTTTTTAAATTTTTTTTAAACTTTTTTAGTGAGACTTTTTTATTTGTTTGATTTTCTTGTTTGACTTTTTTAGCTTTTTGACTTTGGAATGACAATTTTTTTTGTCCTTTTGTGATTTTTGACCTTTTGACTTTTTTTTGCCATTTTGCAATTTTTTAACCCAAAACGAAAACCAAACCGGGGCTTAGTGCACATTATTTCTTTGTGTGTTAGAGCATTCCCACCAGCTCCCTTAAACCTCTTCCTTGCTTATTTTAAGGGGTAAATGGCTCTCTATACACCTGTATCAGCTCTCCTAAATAATCTCTTAAATTAGTTTTTGCTACAGTGGCTCCCTATTTGTAGGGAGTCACTGTAGCTTCCTTATATATATATATATTTGCTTTGCTTTGTTTAGGGACTACAGTACACATTTGTGATTTTTTTTTTGAAAAAATTTATAATTAAAATTTATATTTTAATAAAATAAAGAAAAAATAGGGAGGTTGTTAATAGAATAGATAAAGAATAGGAGTCTATTGAGGGAAGTAAATGAAAAAGTGGCTCCTAAAATAAGAAATGAATTTTTTAATAATATTTTAAGATAAAATTTAGATAAACTAGTGGGGATGCTCTTAGTATAAATCCTATGGTCATGTTTGTTTATCGGTGTGGTGGTTGGATTGGTCGGATTAGATTGTTATGATTATAAGTTTCACTCACTGTTTCTTTGGTAATAATTTAGCCTATGTTTGGGAAGTGGGTTTTGTGGTTTTTTTTAGTTAAAATAGCCACAAAAAATAAAATAGACTTTTTAGTTCAATAAGATAAAATATCACATTCAACCCATAATCATTTCATTATTTCTCTCACAAAAAAATCAAAAATCCTTCCTAAACTAGACTTTTTAGTTACAGTCTAAAATAGCTAAAAAAGTCAAAAAGACAAAAAATCAACCCACTTTCCAAACGAAGCCTTAGAAGGGAGATTGATAGTGCAAGGGAATTTAGTAATCTCCCTCAGTAGAGAGATTAACTTGACTGAGTTTTGAATGAAATTAAAAAAATAATATACGGATTGAATCTATTTTATAGAAAAATTTTATTTTATTTTTACTAAGTACATATATTTGTTTTAATTTTTTTAATATAAAAATATTTTTTTATTTATTTTATATAAAAATAATTTAATAATCTCATAACCTCTCTCACCATCATAAAAACAAACTCACTTAATTTCTGTACTAATCATTCTCCCACTTATAACTCCATCTAATCCAATACAAACAAACACAAACCGCTCAATAATAAGCGCAAAATCTTTAAGTGCAAATCCCCTCGTCATTGGTCTATTTCGAAGCACACGGATCGAGTCGCTAAATCGCCCACCACCGTCGATCAAAGAAAATATCAACGGTCAAAATCAATCGTCACACAAAGCAGGTAGGACTATATAAACAAGACCGCGTCAGCAGACACTCCACGCCAATCCGAAACGCTCCTCTTGGACAATTTCTAGGTCGGAGTGGATTGTTAATATTCTGTTTTTTCAGGGTCAGAATTGTCTTTTTTGACCTCGGAATTTACACAGATGGATGCCGCTAAAGTAAAGAAGGGTGCCGCAGGGAGGAAGGGCGGCGGTCCGAAGAAGAAGCCGGTTTCCCGGTCCGTCAAGGCCGGTCTGCAGTTCCCTGTCGGAAGGATCGGCCGGTACTTGAAGAAGGGACGCTACTCTCAGCGGGTCGGAACCGGCGCTCCGGTCTACCTCGCCGCCGTGCTCGAATACCTAGCTGCTGAAGTAATCTCTCTCTCTCTCTCTCCGTATGTATATACATAAAATGATATATATAATAATTTGTTCTGGATCTGTGAGTGGATTTGGTTTTGTTGTTGAATTTGGTGGTTTTCGTTGTCTCTGGATCGGTTTTTTTTTGTTTTGGATTTCTTTTTTGTGCTGTTTGGATGCTAAGAAAATGAGGTGAAAGAGAATAGTTTTGGATCATTTTTAACACTCTTTTCGCCGGTGCTTTTGCATTTTCTCTCGCATGTGTTTGGTATTCGAGTAATTCCATGACTAGAGTAGAAATTGTTTCTGATTCCTTCAAATATTCTCGATTGGTTGAAAATGTCATTTCTTCAGTTATCGAACCTTCTACTGGAAAGCTGAAAACAGATCAGCAGAAGTCATTAGATTCAAAATTTGATTTTTGTTTCATTTTCCTCTGTTTTCTCAGCTTACCATACCTAGGGTAAATTGAAATTTGAACTCTTTCTTTATTGCTAATATTTGTTGTTTGTTTACAGGTACTGGAATTGGCGGGAAATGCAGCCCGTGATAACAAGAAGAACAGAATCATCCCTAGACACGTTCTGCTGGCAGTGAGGAATGACGAAGAGCTCGGAAAATTGCTGGCTGGTGTGACAATTGCACATGGTGGTGTTCTTCCTAACATCAACCCTGTTCTCTTGCCAAAGAAGTCTGACAAGGCCACCAAGGAACCCAAATCTCCATCCAAGGCCACCAAGTCTCCCAAGAAAGCTGCTTGAGCTTATCCTCTCACCCAAATTCATTTCCCTCTGTCTGTATACTTGGGCTTAGAACAACTTGTTTGGTTGATTTTTAGGGGAAATTAGTGAAAAGGATTGTCATGCTTTTTACTCTGTTTATGGTAGGATTTTCTATTGATTCCATGGATGAAGTGAAACCACTCGTTTCTTTTGTTTGGTTATTTGGTTGCCCATCAATCATGGTTCAATTTTCATTTTCAATGGTCATCAGCTTTCTTCATGGGTTATGTTTGGAATTGCCATTAGGTAACATTACAAATTTAGAATTTTTACTCACTATTTTATTAAGAATTATCAATCCATGATTTAAATTTGTTTCATACATGACTTCATATAAATTGGAAATGAGTTCTTCATATAAATTGGAAATGAGTTGTATTCAGTTGCGGATTCAATTGGATCAATCACTTAAAATCTTAGAATTAATGAAACGTCTTGGCCATTATTCTTCTTGGTTAGATTCGTTTACTGATTAGAATTATAGAAAGGTCTTGTTCCATTTTGCGGATGTGGTAAAATTTGAAGTATTAGAGCATTTCCGTCGGTTTATCTAAATTTTATTTTAAAATATTATTAAAAAATTTATTTCTTATTTTTAAGAATCACTTATTTATTTATTTTTTTAACAAACTCTTTATTTTTTCTCTATTTTACTAAAATAATATTTTTTTTATTATTTTAAATTTAAATATTTTTTTAATAATAAAATAATAAAAACAAAAGCAAGATAGAATACATAATTAGCTTACTTGTTTTTATTTTTTAGAAAATACTTTTAGAAAATTTTATATTTTTATTTTCTGTGTTTTTTTGTTTTTACTGAATTTTTTAAATATTTTAAGTAATTTTTTTATTTTTTAGACATACTTAGCATAAATACACTTAAAAAGTAAAAAAATTGTAAAATTTTTTTTAAAAAAAATTTATTACATATCAAAAATACAAAAAAAATACAAAAATTTAGTACATTTTTTTATATTTTTATGTATTTATTAATTTTTTTAAATATTTTTTTATAATTTTTTTTATTTTTTAGATATATTTAACTAAGGTGTATTTAAAAAAGTAAAAAAAATATTTAAAATTTAAAAAATACTCACTAAAAACAAAAGAATTTGAAAATCAAAAAACTAATTTTTAAAAAATTGAATTCAAAAAACTTAAACCAAACATAATGAATATTTTTCATTACTTCTAAATTTAAATATTTTTTTAATAATAAAATAATAAAAACAAAAGTAAGAGCACAACATGCAATTATGCAAGATAGCTTCGGTGCAGCTAAAGGAAGTCGACCGGCTGGATGGCCAGGTGATCAATCGGGAAGACGTCCAAGCGAGTTTTTAAAATGAAATAAAATAAGAATTTATCTTAAAATATTATTTAAAATTTTATTTCCTATTTTAGGAATTATTTTTTTATCTATTTCTCCTAACAAATTTTTTATTCTTTCTCTATTCTAATAAAATATTATTTTTTAATTATTTTATATTTTATATTTTTGGGGATGGAGATGCTCAAGGTTGAATAAAAAATAATTTTATATTTTTGGGAAGTGAACAGTTGCTCCCTACATTTGGGGAGCAACTGTAGCAACATTTTTATTTGAGGGATGGATTAAGGGATTTGATAGGAGTGTTTTTTGACAACAAAATCCCTTATTTTGAGTAAGGACGTGATATAAGACATCTGTTGGGGATGCTCTTAGTGCATCTTTAATGATAAGTTAAAAGTTTTATTAAAGCTAAGTAAAAATTTGCTAAAAAATTTGATTTGATACTGTTTATTTCAATGTTGAATTAGAATTTTCATTAAAAAGTTTGATATGATGTCGTTTATTTAAGATTGTTCAGATGTGAATAAAAAAATTGTCAAAGTGGTTTTTGAATGGACATTTGTGGGGTGGTCTGGCCAAACAGTAACTATTTAAATTTGATAAATGATTAATCATTTCTCTGTATTAAATATTTGTTTTTTTCTTTAGGTCTGTTTGGTAGAGTTTATAAGTTACTTATTTTAACTTTTAATTTAATTTAAGTTAAAATCTTGTGTTTGGTACAGCTTAAGTTAACTAACTTATAATTTAAATCAAGTTATTTCTCAGCTTATCTCAAAAGCTGGTCAAGGGATACTTAAATTTTCGACTAAAGCATGCAGTTGGTGTGGGGGGGCCAAAATTATTTAAATACCCTCGTTAATACCCAAATATTAATATTAATTAAAAAAGAAAAAAATCAATATTAATTGGTATTAATTATTAATAAATTTATATTGTATATTTTTATATTAATTAAAAAATAAAAAATTGTATATTTCTGAAGAAAAAGAAAAAGAATCAATATTATTAAAAAATCAATATTAATTGGTATTAATTATTAATAAATTAATGTTGTATACTTTTGTAATGAATTAATTATTAATTGATGCTAATTAATAACAATTGTTGATTATTAATATTAATTGACACTAATAAAAATTAATTATTAATATTAATTTATACTAATTAAGCCATTAATTGATACTATTAATAATTTTAGTATTAATTGATACTAATTAATTTATAATGGAAAAAAATTGTAACAATAATACTTCCATTACATTTTTATCAAATGTATCAATTTTTATATTAATGGATACTAATTAATACTAATTATATTAATTTTTATTAATGAAATAATTTTTTTGAAAATTAAAACTGAAAAAAATGACAAAATAATCATTTTTATATCATATAAGGGCATAAAAGACAATTATACAGTAAAAAACTATTTTATAGCTTATTAATCAAATGCTAAGCTGCTGCTTAAATCCATAATCTCATAGCGGCACCAAACAGGTTAACAGCTTATGTTCACAGCTATAAGCCATAATTTGTTAAGTTACAATCTATAATTACTTTTCCACAGTTCTACCAAACGGGACCTTTATTTGATGTGATAGGATTTAAGCTTACTTTTTTAGTTTTTTTCATGAAATTTGAATTTGACAAGATCTGAGTAAAATGTTGTAGCTAACCTAATTTGTTTAATTTGGTGATGTGTTATTAATTTTAACTAGTAAGACCATCTCCAATGTATTACTTATTGTTTTATTAAATTTCAATTTGATGAAAAAATATTTTTTTTGCTACTCCAATCATTTTATCAGTTGAGTATCAAATTGATGTTAGATCATCTCTAACGTTGCATCAGATTGAACATCAGATTTGAATTTGATAAAAAAAAAAATACTTTTTCTCTCTCCAATGATTTTACTAAACTGATATCAAATTGAGAACAAAATAAAAATTTCATGAAAATGAGAAGTTGGAGTAAATTTCATCAAAACACTGTGCGTTTACATTAGAGGTGACCCTACCGGATACTAGTCGTTGCTGCTTACAAAAAAATTACATACCTGTTGTGTAGCGCTTCAACCAGTACTAAAAGACTAAAAACTAGACAACTCCAAATTCACTATTACCATGACTTTATCTTCTCACTCTGCCTCTCACACAATCCTCACCATTACTCCCTCTTCCTCTTCACATTTACTCCCAAAACTCTTCCATCTTCTCCACCACCACTCCCTCTCTTTCCCAAAATCTTTATGATAGATAGTTTTATGTTGACAAGTGGGAATCTCACAAGAAAACCAAAATCCGATGACAATTGACAAGTGGGTATCTCATTTCCATGATGAAAGGGGATCAAAAAGAAGATATACAAACACAAAAAATTAAACTTTTCAATTAATATAATTTTTAAATTAAAATTCCAACTTGCCCGGAAAATTTGCTGAGAAACCCCAACAAAAACAAGGCCAAAGTAGATAAAAAATCAAACTTGGCAACAATGATTTTTGCAGTTTCCACTGATCTCGAGAGCTCTTTGGAAAAAAGTATTTTTGGATTTGTCTGAATCAATTACCAAACAACAAACTGTGCAATTCAAAATTTTGTGAGGTTTGATATAGGATGATGAAGAACGAATCCTAAAACTAGTCAAATGTGAGGAAGCAAAATGGGAAACAAAAATGGAGGGAAAAAAAAATTCAGTTCACTAATCGGTCGACCGGCTAGTCGTCCCACCGGATGTCCCTAGTATTTTGATGCAAGGTAAGTGCAACCGTTGGAGCAGCTCGTATCAGATTGAGGAAATTGTCATTTTTTTCTTCAGATTTGATGGAAAAAAAAAAGTTTCAGCGTTGGAGATGCTCTTATGGTAAATCTTTCAACCAAATTGAAAATGATTAGAACCTTTTATCATTTCACTTTTCACAACCGTTAGAGCTGTAAGTTATTTTCACCATTGAATGATCGGCCAGATGTCGGGTCGGTCGTCCCTCTAGATGACTACTTCCTTGTAAAAATTTATGAAAGAATTACACTAGTTGGTCTATTGGCTCGACATTTGCTTTGTCGATGGATATTTTAATAAATGTTTAAATTTTTTTTATTGAGACGGTGATATTTGATGAAATTTTTATTTAAATTTAATATAAAAAAAAATACATCATTGAAAATGTTCTGAGAAATTTTAACCAGTCATTCCTAACATTTATTTCACCATTCACCCTCACAATCATTTTCTGGTAAGATCTAATAAGTAAACTTTAACTAACTAGCATTTCTAGATTGTTATTTGGTTGGTTTGGAGGGTGAGAATTGGATTTGGAATGGTATTTGATTGATTAGATGCTTTATTAGTGGGGGGCAATTGTGTGCAGCTTTTGGCTGTCTCACAACTTGTTTAGTGGGAAGATTGATAACTCGTTTGGTGAGAGATTTTTTAGTTGAAAAAAAATAAAAAAAAGTTTACAAATTTAGTTTTGTTGGTAGAATATAGGCCAAATTACAAACACCCCCTCGAGGTTTGGTGAAAATACAGATTTTTCTTTAAAGTTTGAGAAATTACAAATTGCCCCCTGAGGGTCAAATTTTCATAACAAATTAGGAGAAATTAGGGGAGAATCTGTATGAAAATAAAAACTTCAGGGGGGCAATTTGTTATGGAAATATAAACCTTAGGAGGCGGGATGTAATTTCTCAAACCTCAGGGGGGGAATCTGTATTTTCACCAAATCTCGAGAGGGGTGTTTGTAATTTGCCCTAAAATATAAGAGCATTTTTAATGTTATATCAATTTTTTTATTAAATTTACGTAAAAATTTAATAAAAAGTTTGATCTGATATAGTGCTCTATAACATTAAATTTAAAATTTTTATCAAATGTTTGGGAAGATGTCCAAAGATTAGATTTAGATAAAGAAAGTACGATTATCTGACCTAATGGTCACTTATAAATTTAATGAACAATAAAAGCTCCATTCATTTGATTTCCTCCATTTGATATCAGTTTGATAATAATATTGAAGTTGACATTTCTTCTGTTTTTTATCAAATTTGAATTTGATGAAACATCTGATGTAACGTTAGAGATGGTCTAATATGACACATATCAATTATTTATTTATTTTTTATAATTATTTATTTAATTAGAAAAATTATTCTAAATACATTTTTTTTTTTTAATGAAAAGTCACTAAAAATATCAAATTTCTAAATGGGCATTGAGATATGGGTTTTTTGCTTTTGCTGTGAAGCATCCCTCTTTTACTAGTTTGTAAAAAAACAAATTGAAAATTTTGATTCTTTTATTCCTTCTACCTTTGTGATTTGTGCATTGTGCACGCATTTTGGGTTCTTTGGGGTGTCTTAAATAAGTGTACTTTTTGTCTTTTTGGACTAAAAAATTGAGGAAAAAAATATTGATGTTTGGATTAACTTTTTGACTTTTTATGGAAAAATGTGTATTAAAAATTATAAAAAATTGGTTTGTAAGGAAAAATTAAGATTGGGAGTTGTGCAGCTGTAATTGTTGACTTTTGATAAATAGTATTAACTTTTTAACTTTTTGACTAACTTTTTAACTTTTTCTTATCTTTCCAAACTTGACCTTTGTATGTGTGTAATTGGGGATTCCTGTTCAAATGTATACCTTGGCATGATAGGGGTTATTTGGATTCATGTTTTGAGATGAGCTGAGAATGAAAATCAGTGTGTTTAGTTTAAATTTTTTGAATTTATTTTTTTGAAAATTAAATTTTTTATTTTTTGTATTTTTTTTTTCGTTTTTAGTAAATATTTTTAAAATTTTAAACATTTTTTTTTTAAACTTTTTTAGATGCAGAACTTAGGTGTATCTAAAAAATAAAATATTTGTGAAAAAATATTTCAAAAAATTAGTAAATACAAAAAAATATGCAAAATATACTGAATTTTCATATATTTTTTCCCAGTATTATTGGTATTTAGTGAATTTTTTAAAAAAAAAATTTCACGAAAATTATACTTTTTAAGTATATTTATATTATGTGTGTTTAAAATTTAAAAAAATTACTTAAAATATTAAAAAAATTCAATAAAAATAAAAAAATGCGAAAAAAAGAAAGTAAAATTTTCTAAAAATTGTTTTTAGAAAACCCAAATCAAGCAAAGTGAATGATTTTAGAGATTTTAGAATTAAAAAGAAGCGTGGATCGAACCAAATAAATTATAGTTTAGACTTTGTTTGGAAAATTTCAATAAATTGTTTTATTGCTTAAACGAAAAGGGATGCAAATGTGTATATTTTTTTATTGGAATGTTTGCTAAACAAACAAACTAGTGTTTGGGAGAGTAAATCCTAACTAATGGAGAGACAGTTGGATTTTATCTTGTATTTAGGCCTAGTTTGGCATAAATTAGTAAGTATACAATTTTTTTTTATCTTTTTTGAGTCAAATCATCTCTTATTTTTTTGTACATCTTTTCTTAAAAAGTAAAAAAATACACATATTTGTTTTGCTTAAAGAATTTTGAATCATTTTACTAATTTTATCTCCTTTATTAAAATGGTTTATTTGTCTCAAAATGTCATTATAAAAGAAATGATGTGATTTATTAGTATACTAGGGGTAACCCGTGCCTGAAGGCACTACGAACAATTTTTTTTTGATACCACACGTGCAACGAAATTCAATTATAATAAATCAATTTAAAATGATAATATCACTCTAATTTAAAACTTTACATGGAAAGAGGAACAAAATATATAAAGAAAACTGAAATAAATAATTAATAAATTTCAAATCTTTTATGGGTGGTGCCTTCAAGAGTTCCTACCTCATTCTCTAAATAACTACTAAAACATCAAATATCAATAGAAATAGTTCAAATCCTCCCAACTTTTTCACAGTTTCAACTAATTACTTACAAATAAATGAAATAAAAATAACCCAAATTACTTTGAAGACTAACCTTATTGTTGATACCAGAACATTAGGGATAATACAACAAACCGAAGCTACTTTCACAACCAGCTGTGTTGAAATGTCAGAGATCCTAAAAAGAGAAATGAATTCAGAAACAAACCATAAAAATAGTGCATCAAAATACACTGGTCTTTCAATTTTTTTTTTTTTTTTTTTTGGGAGGAGGGGAAATAAAATCAAGTATATAAAAATTAAGAAGCAAAAATACTATAACATTCTCCTCCTTCAACCCACTAATGAATTATTCTTTTTCAATGTAACTCTAACATCTTGCACAATAGACACTAAAATTACACAAAAATCCATGTCAAGCATATGTGACTTCCACCAAAATATGCAAAGATACTAAATTAAATTGTTGCACTTAAATTTAGTGAATTTTCAAGGGCACTTTACAGTCCACATTACATTGATAAGAGACTTTACAAAAATATTAGAAATCCATTGAAGTACATATCAGTATGAAGCTTTACAAAAGTGGTTAACATCAAGCTTTATAGAAGTACTTTTTGTCAAATTTACAAAATGTATGCCATATAATGTCTTCAAACTTGGATGCCTCTAAAGTACTTGGACGCCTCTACAAAAACTTGGAAGCCTTTAGAAAAAGTACTTGGACGCCTTCAAACTTGTTCTCCATCACATTTTGAAATATCCATGCATCAATTTCTGTGTACTTTTTCTAGTGAGGAGCACGCACAACAATCTAATATTTAAAAAACAATAACATTAGCATATTGAAACAATACGAAAAATAGATATTGAAACAATATGGACTAAGGATACCTTAGTACAATTCCATCGGAGTAATGTAGTCTTATTTATCCTCTTATTTATCCTCTTGAGCCCCATTTTCAATCCTGAAATAATTGCTGAAGATTCTATTTTTTCAAGAAAATCAAAATAAGGATACATGCTAATCTACGTAGCAAATATTTGTTGATGTTTCGAAATTCAGATTATACATTTTTTACTACCCTTGAGACACATCCATTAGAAACATGAAATTTAGATCATGACAGCTAAATTAAATTCAAAGTTACATATAAATAACCCACACAATGTGTAGGAACTGTAAGTTTAAAAATGCAAATTTCAAATCAAATTGTATTCTCCTAGAAGATTAATCAATGCTTTTTGTCACTGATACACAACAACATAGACAATATAGTGATAACCCATGCCTAAAGACACTCCTCAACAAAACCTAAGCATTCGGTAGTGTATACAACTCAACATTAAAGAGGAAATTTTTTTATAAAACTCGGTAGTGTATATGTAAAAACTTAAAAAATATATTTTCAAAACCTTTAAGAGTAATTCAGCCATAAATATTCCATTAGCATCATTCTTTTAACACCAAAAAAATTTAAATCAATCCATTATAGTTTATTCACTTGAGTTCGTTTCCCCCAACTCTCCCACACTCACATTCCACTCTTTCCATGTAGACTACCCAAGAATAACACAATTGGTGAATGAAATATTCAATTGCCTTTTTTTGGCATTTTAGAAGGTGTTTGTAATGCAAAAGTTGCTTCAATTTTGTTGCCTCAAATGCAAGAGAAGTAACCAAACATCTAGTTTGAGCATTCTCATGGTAGCATTAATAAATCAATTGCTAATTTAATATTGCTTTCATAATCAATTAAGAAAAGCTCCACAATTAGAATACAAAAGAAATTATGTATAGAATATTAAAAAAATCTTGCATATAATATCAAATGAAATCCTATATGAAATGTTAAGACAAAGAACAATGAAGACAATTGGTTAAGAGATGATAATTTACTGTATTCCATAAAAATATTATTCAAAGGATGTGATCAATTTAAAAAAAGGAAAAAAAAGCAGAAACTCAAAACCAAGATCATTTGAGAGTATCCAAACTATTTAGAAGGAATGAAAGTAAAAAGTTGTAAGCTGCCAATTTTCTTACATCCTTTGAAGATTACATCCCATAGTAAGCTTCCAATTTTCACGGTGTTGTCCCTCCATGTGATTGCAATCAACTAATAAACATCATAGGTCGCTAAGAGAACATGGTAGAAAGCTCAACCAGGGGAAACTTTTGTTTCCTAATGTCATAGATTGAAATAAATCTAAAATTCAAAATTTTGTTTAATTTCCTTTCACCTTCCATTCCAAATCAATCAATATACGGACATGTAAATTGAAATGAGTAGTTTCCTAGTTTTGGATAACTAATATGCATGTTTTGGCTTATAACTAAGTTCCATTTACATACCCACTACTACAGGGTAAAAGAGAAAAATAAAAACAGAGAAAACAAAAAAAAATCATATACTCATTTGTCATAGTACTTACAGTTTATCTTGTTGTCTTATAAATAGGCACATGCCGTAAATATCCACCATCCATATTAAACTAATTTTCTTTGATTTCACTTTCAACCCCTTCAGATTGAGTGAATTTTTGAACATGAAAGATCCAATTAGAAAACAATGTTATAGCAAGAACAGATAACTCTCAAAGATTCACAACAAAGTTCAAAAAAAAAAACAAAAAAACAAAATTGACATACCAAATCAAATACACTGTAAATGAGAAACAAAATCCACCTAAAGGCACGGTGTAAATAATATTATGATTAAAATGTAGTTGTAATTTATACGTATCATGTTAAAATTTATAGAGTCTATAGCATTTTTTTATTCTTCTTAAAGAACTTATAACAATTTTGCTTGTACCACACACTCAAAAGAACTCAATTAAAAATAACAAATGCAAATTAAGGAATAAACATATAAATCTACAAAATTTAAAATGTTGATCAAATGCAAATTTATAATGTTGATCAATATTGCAAATCAAAATAATAAAATGTAGAGTAAAAAATATAAATCTACAAAATTTAAAATGGTAAAATAATGTTATGCAATTATAATAAAATAAAATTAACCAAACAATGCACACCAGCTAGTCTCTACAATTTTAAAAAATTAAAATTGGATACCAAACAGTGCACACCAGTGCTCTGCAATTCTAAAATAATTTAAAGTCAAAATAATTTAAACTAAACATTGGATACCAAACAATGCACACCAACCAATACTATATAATTTTAAAAAATGAAAAATAAATTAAAGTCAAATCTTATAGAAAACTTTCCAAATGTGAATGGAAGACCGAATGTTGGATTTATCTCGTGAATGCCGATGACATTAAGATCCTACTCATCACAGATCACAGCACCAACATTGGACCTATATCTATATAAGAAGATGAGTAAATTAAATAAGAAAAATTGTCAATAGGTGGTAACTTCACAAAATATTTAAAAACTCACACTGATTTGTAATTTTCCCAATGAAATAAGAAGATGAGTAAAGAGAGCCCATATTACAGTTTGGTACAAATCTCAACAATGTAGCAATACATTTTTCATAAAACCGCTTATGAAAAATTGCTTATGCAAAAAATAAGAAAAAAAAAATTTATAATCAAAAAATTATATATGAGACGTAAAATCTATGAACCAGTTTTTTTTTTTTTAAAAAAAGACAACTTACATTATCCATAATTTTAGAGGTCGTTGCAGCTTAGTATTGCCAAAACCTGTAATACAAAAGTCAGCTTCACTAAATACATATTAATCCAAGCAATGCAAAAGGTTTTGTTGTTCATAGAAAGGTAGCAATACATAGCTTACTTTAATTCACCAAGTGAAACCAAACGAAGCAATCAATAGATACTTAAATGGAATCAAACATATGGACGGCTTTAGCTTTCTTGAATTTAATTGAACTAAAAGAGGTTTAAATGGAACTGCAAAAGTTATAAAGCAAATTCATATACCATGAATAAAATATCTCATTTAAGGAATTAATAAAAAATCACACAGATATGCAAATGCAAACTAATAACAAACAATTTGCAATCAATCCACATAATTCGACTCCAAAAATTTTCAGGTATTGTTAACACAATCCAAATCCAAACAACATCAAAAGAAAATATTAATGAATCTTACAATTTTTCTTACAAATTTTTAGATATGCCACATCACCCAAACTTGGCAAAGGATGCAAATGAATAGAAACATATGCAGTAGTAAAGTCAACAAATATATACTTTTGCACCTGAAGTGGACAAATAGATAGAAAAGCAAACAAAAAATTATGTATTGAAAGTCTCACAATTTCATCAAGTCAAACTCAACCAAGTCAAACTCAATCTCACAATATTTCAGAAGCTATGAAATTATCCTCTCTAATTTCATCAAGTCAAACTCAACCATCCCAATCTCATAATTTCATAAGCTATGAAATTATCCTCTCTTTTTTTCAATAATCAAACACCTAGAAAAGCCATACAAAAAAAAAAAAGGTAATGACAAAAAAAAGTCCAAAAACCAGCATATTTGAGAGCTCCAAGCTTAGAAACACAAACAGAAACACATATCAAGGCCATTATTGGGTTACGAATAGGAAAAACAACCCTTTATTGGCCAAATATTTGTTTGATTTCTTGATTAATCTCCAAAAATTGTCTGACCCAAAAATGTTTGATTTCTTGATTAATCCCAAAAATATTTGATTTCTTGATTAATCCAGCAGTCCGCAAACTAAGATGAGAGAACAACAAACAAAGATGAACAAATAAGCTAAGCATATATAAATAAATGATTAAAAAACATGAACAACAAACTAAGCATCACTGCCATGGGTTTCAACTTTGAAGCCTATATCCAACTCTCAAAAATAAAACTTCATTGTTATGAAAAAAAATCCATAATACAATCAACTCTTGAATTTTTTTTTTTTTTTTTTAAACCATAATACAATCATGTTCACAAAAAAGGACTGTTAACAGATTGGTAAGATTGGTTTGGGGAATGAAAAAAAATTTTTATTGGGTTATGAATAGGAACAACCCTTTTTTGGCCAAATATTTGTCTAATTTCTTGATTGATCTCCAAAAGCTGTCTGACCCAAAAATGTTTGATTTCTTGATTAATCCCCAAAATATTTGAGTTCTTGATTAATCCAACAGTCCATAAACTAAGATGAGAGAAAACTACAAACTAAGATGAACAAAGAAACTAAGCATATATCCATCTCTATATCCAACTCTCAAAAAAACTAAGATGAACAAAGACAGAGCTTCCAAAAAGAAACTAAGAAACTAAGCTGAACAAAGATGAACAAAGAAACTAAGCATCACTGCTATGGGTTTCAACTTTGAACCCTATATCCAACTCTCAAAAACAGAGCTTCCAAAAAGTTGACTCTGAATTTTTTTTTTTTTTAAAACCATAATACAATCATGTTCACAAAAAAGCACTGTTAACAGATTGGTAAGATTGGTTTGGGGGATGAAAAAAAAAACCTAAGATGTGAATCATCTATTGCTTACCTGAGGAGAGAGAAGAGGGACCAATCCACCTGATTGTGCCATAGCAACTTAAAAAAGTTAATCAAAATCACACCACACCCATCAACATACTGCAGTTAAATCAGAAAAAAGGAAAAATAAAATTAAATAAACATGAGAGCAAAATAAGATCAAAATAAAGAAATTTTCCCTCAAAATCAAATTAAAGAAATCTTCCACATACCAACAATGGTGATTACACTTGAAGAGGGAGGGGCTGCAGTGGTGGTGAGACGAAGGGGGCTCCTGATGGCTGAGGCGGTGGCTGCTCAGTTGAGAATGATGGGCTGAGACTGTTGAGAGAATTCAGATGAAATTTCAAAATTTGAAATATCTGGAATAGGAAAGGGTGGGAAGAGTGAGAAAGGCTCTGTAAGAGTGAAGAGAGAGAAGACATTTTATACACCAAATCATCTCAGCCCTCTAGACAAAAGTCTCATCAAGATTAAAAAAAACCCCTTCCCTTGTTTATGAGGTTGACACACCATGGACATGTAGCGAACAAATCGCTCATTTTTTAGGAAAAAGAAAATAGTAGGAAGTACCTTCTAATTTGAAAAAAAAAAAAAAAAAAAAAAAAATTAAAGGTAGAAGATTACTGAATTCTTTGAGTTAGCAAGTAGAAGATTTTGTTGTCCCAAAATAGAAGATTTACAACCTAAAACCCATTTCATAAAACACATGAACCTAAACAGAACCTAAAACCCATTTCATAAAGCCCTCAAAACCATTTCATAGAAACCTATTCTAAAAACAAAATACAGAGCCGCAGACATAGAGATTTGAAATACAGAGATTCGAAACCCATTTCAAAATCAAAACCGAAATCATACAAACCCATTTAAAAACAATCATACAAAAAAAAATATCAAAATTGAGAGATGCAAGAAACCAATGTACAGAGATGCAAGAAACTCAGCACACAAAATGATGCAAGAAACCCATTTCAAAATACAGTGATTCGAAATACCGAAATACATGCAAGAAACCATTTTAAAAAATCAGTAATGATGAAATCATAACTGGAACCAGTGAAAGAGAGAGAAACAGTGGGGAGAGGGGTTACCTGAAGGCGAACAATCTTGGTGCTACCGACGACAACCACCGAAGCAACGAAGAGCCGGTGAAGCAACGAAGAACCACCGAAGCAGTGATGATGAAATGAAAGAGAGAAAAACAGTGAAATGGGTTTGAAATTTTGGACGGTGAAAGGGTGAGTAACAAAACAGTGAAATGGGTTTAAAAGGAGACACAAAAAGCTCTCCTTTGAAGCTTTATCCAACGGTGAAGATAGGGAGACACAAATTCAGATTTAATCTCAGCCTTTGAATTTAATCTCCACCTAGGATAGATGTCCCATTCGGAATAAAAAACAGAGCTTCTTTATTATATAGATATAGAATTATTCTTATAAAAATAATATGGTAGGTTTTCACTAAAAAACAATTTATCATCTTTTTAGATTCTAAAAAAATTGCCAAACTTCACTTTATTTTACCTAATTGAAAGAGAACATAAACATAAATGAATAAGATTTTACAAAATTTATTGGTGAAATTTAAATTTTTTTAATATAAAAATATAAAATCATTTTAAACATTAATAAACTAAAATCACTTAAAAATGGGAAGTCAATGATGATGAGTTCACCCAGACCAAGATTAGTTTACCAGGGAGGGGAGTTCTCTTGTTTGGCCCTTCCGGTTATTTGCGCCGTTTGCTATTATGCGCTGTACGAAGGGCGAGGGGAGTGCACGTTAAGTCAGATGCAGTGTGGGAGTGTTGGTCTTCGACTCTCTTCTTCGTCCCCCTTCGCTAGATGGCTTATATTACGCCATTCTTGCACCAAATTGTTCGTTGGAGGTCTCTCTCTCTCTCTCTCTCTCTTTGATAATCGCTAATCATAGATTCATAATCTTCGCATTCACAGAATTGTATGCATACTTTTTTTTTTTTTTTGTAGAAATATCAATGAAGGAGTAATATGTTTGAGATAAACTTTGGATTCAGCGCTTAAAACACACTTATCTATAATTAGTTAAGAACAATAAAGTGAAGGCTTATTAAATCAACACTAGGCAAACAATTTTGTATAGTTGTACATCTTCCAATGGAATGAGTTTAAAAAATCTGTGTTGAGTTAAAAAAGGATCCATATCTTGCTCAAATTTGAAAAACGCCCACCTGAAGTTCATAAATTTTTTTTTTTTCATTTGATGATGTAAGTATCACATGATTCACATCCATAAATGCCTACAGTGTTTAGAGAAAGGGCAACCTGCTAAAATAAATCTGAATAGTGGGTGTAATTTTTTTTTATATTATTTATTATTTTTTTTTTTGGGGGGATAAATTAGTGGGTGTAAAACATATTGACTGCGTGCAGGTTGAGAAGTGGCAGTGGTCGCGGTGGAAATGGTGGCAAGGTGGTTTTAAGTTGTTTCAAGATAGATAATGGACTGACGGTCATTTTGAAAACAAACCGTGGTAGTAGTGAATTTTAGAGAAGTGGGACTGCCTAATTTTATCTGTGAGTTTTGTTTTGCTGACGGTTGCTGGCAATCTTCTTGTTGATTGCCTAAAAAGATGTTTCTTGTAAAGAAAGCTCAGCAATTGCCAAATTCATAGATTATTTTTGATACTGCTAATGTGAGTAATATTTGTACAGTGGTGATACTGATCTTGTGTTTAAATGAGTAAAAATGCAGCAATATCCTGAACAATGTATTACCTGTGCTTTGTAGAAAAGTAGAGCAGTGGATGCTTTAATTCTTTGGTAATAAAACAACAATTATAAAGTGGCCTTGTTCTTATTACTACTTTCCTAAACTTGGTATTAGAATTTAAAACCAAGTTGTGTGAGCAATACGTGCTTTGGTTGCAGGGCTTTCTTATGATACCAATGAAAGTGTTCTCAAGGATGCTTTTGGACAGCACGGTGAAATAATTGAAGGTGATGTAACACGACTCACAATATCCTTGGGATTCTATATACCTGTGAAATTCATTTAAGGCAATTTACGTTGTCATACTTAGCAGTGAAAGTTATATGTGATCACGTGACTGGAAAATCAAAAGGATATGGGTTTGTGCAGTTCAATTCTGAGACTGCAGCCGGCACAGCCTTGAGGGAAATGGATGGTCAGGTACATTTTGAGTGACTTGACATATTTTGTCACTTTGTTGTAAATATGAGGTAACTAGGTTTTTTTTTTTTTTTCTTTTTTCCAACAACAGTATTATTATATCTCAATTCTGTCTTATGCTCCATTTCAGTTATTGGATGGCAGACGTATACGCATTCAATATGGACACAAGGGGTGACCACAAGGAACTGAGGTTTGATTCAATACTTCAGTAGTTTGAGTTCTGTTTTTTACTTGGGTGGTTCACTCACTTCCCACAAGCAATTCTTGACGAGTAGCTCAATTGTTAGTGATGATTGGTACAGTTCTAACCTCTACATACTGCATTGATGCTTCACCATGTTTTCCTTTGACTAGTTCTCATGATTTCATCTATTGAAGAGTGCGAGTCAAACTGTTTATCATCCTAAAAGATGGGCATGTTCAATAACTCTGTCGTGTGCTATTGAATTTGGTATAGGCTGCATTAATCAGACATATTGTGCTTCTAATTTCTATGGCAGTTTAGTTGATGTTGTCAGATAAATAATCAGGCCTTAACGGTCTTCCTATGTCCCTCTGTTTAAAGTATGTAGATTTTATATTTGGTGGTGAGGTTTGTTCTAGGATCTATACACGTGGTTTTATTTTCTGATTTGGGTGGGACTAAACCCACAAACTTAATATCTGCGTTGATAGTACTCTCATATGTTTGGCCACCGGATGTGAGGTATGTATGAGGGGTGTCTATTGATACAACCTTTTAGGCTATGGATTGGATACAGGAATTTCGTTTGTTATATATTTAATTTATGCTACCAAAACCTCAATTTGTATGTTAATGACAGTTATTATTTATTGGATCTGGATGCTTGGTAACTATATTTTTGATTTTATGTCAGCAGTGGTGTGATGGAGTGGAAGCGGATCAATGAATTGATTGGGTGAAAGGAAAACAATGATCCAGATTAAGATGCTATGTTTGTTCTCTCTTCTCATTTCACCATTTTGGGCTGTAGCAATATGTGAATTAATTTTAAAGCAGGTTTTTTGTTTTCTCCCCAACAGTTGTATTTTCTTGGGGATCAATTAGTGTCAATTAATTCAAGTTTGTACAATTATTTAACCCGACAATCAGAATTTCAACGACAAATTTCTGAGGCATTACATGTGCTGTTGATTTTCATCTCTTTTCTTCCACCATTTCGGTCCCCATTGATGTGCCACTCAGTTTGGTTTAAACTGATTCCCAAGGATGAATGTTTTCAAAGTTCTCATTGTTTTTGTGTTTGATTCCCAGAGGTGAATGTTTTCAAAGTTCTCATTGTCTTTTGTGTTTGAAAATACAATCCCTGAAAAGAGCTGCAACTTTTGGGTAAATGAGTTTGCAGTGTCCAGACTATATGTCTATATATGTGTATATATAGAAATGGTCTGATTCAATTTCAAAGAGGAACTGAAATCTGTGAAATCTGTGAACCTAACTGCAGATTGCAATTCACTTATTTTGTGATCCAAGCCCGAAGAGAACATTAAAAAACTAGACCAAACCACCAAACCAGCTGAACTGGTTTGCGGTTTGTTTGCTCACCCTACTTATACTTCTATTTAACAATATGTAGTATTAAACTCACAATTCCTAGGAACTAGAAAATGGCGAACAGAGAAAGAAGAAAAAAAATATAATCAGTGCAAGTTGAGATGGGAAGTTTATCAGCACAAGTACATCACATATTTGATACCAAACTGTAATTTTACAGACTAAACAATGTATAGGGAGTGATTCCAATTTCCAGTACTTTCTCATTTTGAAATGGGTTTCTCATTTTGCAACGCAAACGGAAAACACAATCTTTATATTCAGGAAGAACCTTCCTCTCGCTTCTTAGTCTTTGCAACTTCCACAAAGATCAGCTTTCCATGTACTATCTGTGCCAAGCATCAACACAAGAATTAGCAATTAAAATCTGGAACTTCAAGAATTAAAATCTCGTAGCAGCCAATAACAGGAAAATGTATAACCACAAAATGAGGACAAATTAGCCATTATATTTCAGAATAGTATTGATTTTTGACTTTGTGTGCAAGGGGATTTGAACTTAACAAAGGTTTATTTTTTCAATTCCCAACCACTTTGGGGGTAAAGCAGACGGGGAAAGAAAATGGATATTATGATTTTCAGAAATCTGTTTTGCTTCAAATATATACCAGGTGTTCAAACTTTGATATTGACAGAAATGAATATTATGATTGCTAGAAATTTGTTTTTATTCTTCTAACGAGTGCTTCAAATATGCATTTCGTGTTCAAATTTTCACATTGACATATGAGAGAGAGAGAGAGAGCTGAGATTACAATGATAAAATTGGGGGAGGAGGATGCTACATACAACTAACTAAACTGGTTGAATTATCGATTCAAATACGAGCTCCGAATTTTCCTTCACATCCATTACAATGTTTTTTTAAAAAAATTTATTTATGCATGTCTATTTGCATCTCCATGTGCAAAACAGAGATGTGTGTGAGGGATCGTGTTGGACAATTTGATATATATTGTTGGGCCAATATCCTAATAGCTTAAGTCTTTGGGACACTTGGTACCTTAACAACACAAACCCTGTACACTCAGGGTATTCAGTGAACCCCTAAAGGCTATATATCCAAGGATTCTACAAATCCACCCTAAAAGTCAACAAAACATGAAGTAGAAAATGGAAACAACTCTCTCATCCCTTCAATCTAGGAACAAGTGGCTCCAAACCTTCAAAAGACATGAAATTCCTCACTCCAAATGCAACACATCAGACAATGGAGTAACACTCCACACTTTCCTCCCTCATTGTAAAAGATCAACCATTGAAGAAGGCATCACCCACTCAACATCAAAGACCAAGAAAATTATATTCCACTTCACAAGCCACAAGATAATGGAGAAGCTGATGATTCACACTTTCTCTCCCCACTCTTTTGCATATACAACATCACCCCATAATACCCTTATGCCTCTTCCTAAGGTTGTCAATCATCAAAAAGTCCTCGTGTGTTGCGGTCCACACAAGCAATACAACCTTGGGATTCGGAGCCTTAGTCCTCCAAATTGTTTCCAAGAAAAAGAAGGCTTAGATTAATAAAAAGAATAAACATAGAACATCCCATTCTGTGAAGTTCTCCACATCATCATGCCCTGATCTTGCTTTGAATTGAACAATCGTATAGCATTTCAAACAGGCTGCCATGTAATCAATTTCATAGTTATGAAACAAGAATCACGTTGCTTAGGAGATGAGAAAGAGTGACATTATCCACATTGAAGGTAACATTGGGAGATGAGGAAGAACAAATTAATTTGGTTTGAGATAATAAATAAAGGCATATTGGCTTGCGGTTTAACTAAGATTATGGCCTTTGAAGGCTTTGATTGAGTAGGATGGTAGAACAAGATTCATGTAACCGACCTAAAATTGTTGGAGACATAGGTAAGTATAGAATCAATTTTCCAGTCCTACAAACCTCTCCTAAACCCAGATGTCCACACCACTTCCTTGGAGGAGAAGGAGAAATATCTTTTCAGTGATGGTCCTTTGTCCATAGCCAAACAGTTAAGGTTCGGAAAAACCTTAATGGTCTATGTGCGCATGAAGAATCATGCCTATATCACACTTGACCTCCATTACCCACCTTTAAATAAGCCTACTTGAATAACTCTTCCCTCAATGGTCTAGTAACTAACTCAAGCCTTTGACTACCCAATCCTCCTTCTTTAATCAACACACAAACACTTTCCCAATTTGCCAAGTGATATTTAAACTCCTCCCCAAGTAACCCACTAATGGAAATCCTTTTGAAGTTTATCCAACATCCTCACCATAAAACAAGGGATAGCTATTTGATTTTGATTTTGATTTTTATGGGTTCATTGGGTTACTGATGCAAAAGTGACCATCACATTTCCTTAACAATAACAGATCCATGAACAAAAAGCAGAACATGATAAGAGACATATTCTGTGCAAGTATGCTGTAGTAAAAGATAATAATTGATAAGATTAACATTCATTTTAAATGAATTAGAAACTAAAATCTTTCAAGTGAAATACTTTGGGCGTGGTATGAAATATTTTTAGCATTAAATCTGATGCGTATAAATATGAACTTTTATTATTTATTGTTTATCTTAAACTTATGAACGAATAGACAAAAGTAATTGCCTGACCCAAAGACAAATAAGTAATTGAGCTTTAAAAATTGTTTCTGTGCTGCAAAAAAATAAAATAAAATTCAAATTCTCCAACTAACTAAATATTTCACTCAGAGAGAGAGAGAGAGAGAGAGAGTACCCTGCCATTCATGGCCTTGAGTGCAGCCTGGGCTTCAACCTCTGACTCATATCTGACAAAACCAAAACCTTTGGGCCTTTGGGTTCTTGTGTCCTTAACTAGCCTAGCTGAATCACAAAAAATTGGCAAACCCAACAAACACAAATGCTACATCATCACCAAATTTCAACAAAATCACATCAAATCAAACACTAACTAACCGGCAAATAAAGAATAAAAAAAACCCACTAAGAATTTAGGAGCATTACCTTGTGTAACCACACCAAAAGCCGAAAACAACCTCCACAATTCTTCATTTGTAGTGTAATGTGACAATCCTACGTACAGAAAATCGAAGGGGCATCAAAATTACGGTTTTTGAGAGAGAGAGAGAGAGAGAGAGAGAGAGAGAGAGAGAGAGAGAGAGAGAGAGAGACATACTGCTTACAAAGAGCTCGATAGGAATTCTTTTTGCCATTCGATGAGTGTCTTACAATTGACTCGAATGTGTTTGTGCGAACCCTAAAACCATCAATGGGGGTTAAGCGCGGTTTTGTATAATTTTTGTTTTTATTTTTAAATGAAAAATCTTCTTTTGTAAATTGTTTTGATTTTTTTTTTTTTTTTTTTTTTTGTAAAAAACACGTCATTTGACAAAAAAGGAGAATTTTTTTTAAGGTCTATGATATCAAAATTTTATAAAATAAATGATATATAATATTTTCACAATAATTAAGATTTCTTAACATATTCTCATAGAAAATTCAACTCGAAGAAATTTTGGCTAATTTGGAGAAATTTTGTTTGACTCAGATAAATTTTAGTTTCGACATAGAAAAATTTCATAGAAAGACCTTACCTAATAAAAAAAAAATTTATCTTGAACTTCTCTTACTATTCAGAGTTAGAGATAGACGTTTTACTAATTTTTTTTTAAAAGTTACTTTTATTTGAAAATAAAATGATGCATGTTTTTGTGTTTTTAAATTTTTATAAACAGAAAATTTTAAAACGGCACCAAATAAGACTTTTATTTTAAAAAAATTTGTAAATCAAGTAAAATGAATATTTACTACTCTTATGACATGATATTTAAAAAAAATAAAAATAGAGAGTGTAATACATGTACCATATAAAAGAGTCAAAAATTAAGAATAAAAACTAATTTTATTATTACAAATATAATTTTTTTAAATTAAAAAATTAGTGGTCTAATTCTGCTAACATTGAGGTGTAATTCAATGATCTAATAACCATACCTTAAAATATTATAAATGAGAGATAAAGAGTTCAAATTGATGGAATAGCGAAGAAACCTTAAGTCATAATCTAATTATATTGACATATTAACACTTTCGGCACAAAAAAACTAAAATAAAATTCTGCGGGTGCAGTTCAGCAATTATGGTGCGCACAGTATCATATACTCCCCATCTCAAACTGTCATTCGGCGGTTAACTGAATGCTCTGTTTCGTTCTCTCTCGAAAAACTATTCTCTTTCTCACCTCAGCCTCTCTCTATATGTACTTCTGGCTTTGCAAACCCCTCTCTCTCTCTCTCTCTCTCTCTCTCTCTCTTTGTGCTTCAAGAAACCCAGTGCAGAACTTCTTGAACTTGGTTCTTCCAGAATCAAGAACGTGACTCACCGGCCACATTCTTTCCTCTGTTCTGGTAAGTATCAATTCAACCTGGCCAATGCTCTGCTCTGTTTCGTATTCATTCATTCATTCTACAATTTAAACTGTTAGTAGTTCATAGTCCCAGTAACTTTATTTTCTTGAATTTGATTACTTTCTCTGTCTGAAGAAGACGTGCTTTCGAAGCTGTTTGAAGAAGATGGATCAAGACCCTCCTCAACCCTCTACATCAACACCCTCCTCAACAATGGCTCAATTCCCTCCACATGTCCATTTCCTCCTCTGCCGTCAATGCAAAATCCGCATTGCCTTGATCAAAGAGTTCGTTTTCAGTGTATGAATACTCTCCCTCCCCCTCTCTCTGTCTCTGTCTCTCTCTCTCTGTTCTTTGTAGTACTTTGGTTGCTTTCAATTATGCATCGATTTCTGTACTCTGTTTTAATAATAACAGAACCATCATAATGTCTCTGAATTTAATCAAGATTTGCATGTCTTTGTTGTTAAAGTTGTTCCAATTTGAGGGTTTAATTGCTTTTATGATGTTATCAACAAATATTTAATATAAGGGTTCTTTATTATGGGATTGAACCAAAAATTATTGTTCATTACAATTTCATTGAAGAACAATGGTGGACTAATATTCTTTAAAGCATGACCGAAAATCAAAGAAGGGCCTGTGTGTGTTTTGAACCAATTTAATTTCTCCAGAAGGGTTGTGTCCTGGGTAATAAATATATAAAAAAATTCTCAAAATGCTTCAAGATTGTAACTGAACTTCCCAGAATCATCTAAGCATGCGTTCATATTAGCTTGATTTAGATTACAAGAAAAATCTATGACTTCTTTTTAATTATCTACTTGGGCTCTTCTTTTCTTTCGCTAGATCGTCAGCATCACGGGTCCTATTAAACAGAAAGCAAATCTGTGTTCTAACTCCTGTTTTCAGTCTGCTTTCCAGGACATAATGATCGACGCGGGCATCTTAAAAAATGTGTAAGTTCTTTAGATGGTTCTGAATTCTGATTGAAGATTACTGCTAGCTCTTGTTTTCATACCTCCTCGAGATAAATTCCGATCTTTGTTGTAATCTTGATCATTTTCTTTCTTGCTAATCTGCATTGCATCTGCTTTGGTGGCAACTTTAATCCTGTGTTTTGCAGTGTCAATGTGGATGTTGCTGGCCCAGCACATTTTCGTATAGATCATGGTAACACCGTTGCTGATGTTAACTGTCACTGTTGCAAGACTCCTTTCGGTTGGAAATATGTAAGAAACGCAAAGTTTCTACCATTTTTATGAGATTCTCTATATATCTATTCTTACATATTGACTAAAAAACAAAATGCTACTCTATATGTTTAGGTTGTAGTGCCAGAGGAAACCACAATACTCAAAACTGGAAGTTTCCTACTGCATTTGTAAGTTTTCAGTGTGTGTATATATAGTTTTTTTAATTATTTTTTTTGTATGTACTTCAATTTTGATATTCTTATTGATTTGTTTCAAAATCTGTGAGTAGGAACAAGCTACTGATGTGGGATGGAAAGAATATGCTGTATGCAGATACAAATGAGCCCGTTGAAAATGCTTGAATTGTCGCCGTAGGGAAGACATTTGCAACGACAGCTGATGGAGGACAGCTCATATACATATAGTATCAAATTCATCCATTTTTCGGTTACTTTCAAAATTCCGTTTTGGTGTTTTCTGTGGTTCACGCGTGATACTCTATATGGAGCAAGAGGCATAATAAAACTACTAGTTGTTGTTAGAAGAAAGGGATTGTTTGGTGTTTGATTTTTTCACAGTTTAGGATCAGTAAGCAATACTCTATATGGGCATTTTCTATCCGTGTACTACAATTTCTGTTATCTGCTTAGGATCTGTGATGAACATGTTTCAGCTGTTATGATAGAAAGTAGATGTTAGACCATGTTTGAAGCATTGTATAGCTTTATCTGCATATATTTTGCAATTAGCTTTTCTCTCTATCATTTGTTCTGTTTTTCTTTCTATGCCATTTAAAATATAAGGATTTTGAACATCTGTGTTTGGATAGAGAGAAATTAGGGGAGTGTCAGTGAGAAATTGGCAGACTAAAAGATTAGAACTTCATAAATTCTCCGTCAATTGCATCATTGCATGACATGAAGATTGGAAATGGAAAAAAGGCAACAAGAAATTCGACAACCCTTTGTATGATTTTCATTCCAAATAAAGAGTCCAAAGAAATCAGTGTCTGACAATTGATCTATTTGTGCAAACCAACTGTCAGTGATGGTTAAGGGAGATTTGTATGATTTTCATTGTTATTTTTGAATACACCCAAAAACAGAAACTGAAATGGTTTTTGAAAATATTTCAGACTTTTTTAAAACTCCATTTAAAGCTTATTTTTGAACAAAAATAATAACAATGATATTTTTTACTTTTTCAATCTTTTGGTTTTTGAAAACAAATTTCTTTATTTATTTTAATGATACCAAAAAACAGGGGTACTTTTTTCAAATTAGTAAATCAAGTTGAATAGATTGACTTGACTTTTTTTTTTCCCCCCTTCTATTTCCTATCATCAAGTTCACTTGAATTGTTCAATGTATTATAATTTGGAGAAAATGACTTTATAAATTGTGACAAATCTAGAAACCTCCTAGATGTTGATTTGTGATTATATATCAATTTTAAGCAGAAAATAAAAATCCCAAACAAACAATCAAAAGAAAGAGACACAAAGATTTTACGTGGAAAAACCACAATTGGACACCTTCCAATTGTGATCAAAAAACCACGGGCCACAGCCACCAGAACAATCCACTAAGAAGATATAAAGGAATTACACAGGTATCACTCTCAATTATCTAGCGAATCCACAACGCCTAATTGAACCAACCTCTATGTGCCTCTTCCAACCCCATCTTCACCACGGAATTGTCTTTCTGATGAGCCACTCCGGATTCCACCACCGAAGCTTCAGACCGAATTCTTCAGAATCCACAACTGAAGAACAACTTTGATGAGCCACTCCAGAATTCACAACTGAAGCTTCAGGCTCGAATTCTTCAGAATCCACAACTGAAGAACAACTCTCTCTTTTGTGTAACAAACAAAACCTTTGATGTAGCCTTTTCAGATCATGAGTTGAATACTCAATAAGACATCAAAGAAAAAAATAAAATATCCCCAGATATAAACCTTTAAGAACCAAAAAGAAAGATCTGGAGGATTCAATGAATGAATCAATGAATAGCCTAGATTTGGGAGAAACCCAACTATTTATAGAAAATCAAAGCAATCCTAGTTGGGAAAGAAAACCAACTTCTTGTAGAAAACCAACTTCATGCAGAACTCTAAAGTAATCCTGTTTTTGAAGGAAACCAACTTCTTAAAGAACTCTTGTTACAACTTTGGTTTTGATCCATGGAATTTGACAACAAAAGGTCCTAACAATCTCCCCCTTTGTCAAATCCTGGATAAAACCAATCTAAAACAAATTTCCTAACAAAAACACTAAAACAAATTTCCAATCAAAACAAGAACAACATCACCAACTAGGAACCAGCACTTATAATCAAATCTCTTTCCAAACTTATTTTTCAAGGTCATGATCTGCAAAACAACTATTAGTGCCACCATCTCCAAAACAACTATTAGTCCCACAAGAATATATGAAAAAACAATAAACATATGACACGATTATCTTGAAGTATGAGATGGAAAACATAAATAGATGCAACTTGGAGATTTTAAGAACATGTAGTATGAATAGATGAAAACTAAGACACATGCACCTGACACAAAATAATAAATAAGCAATACAAGGCATCAAGCAAACCAACTAAAGCCAATCTCCCTTACCAAACAAAACAAAGTGATCATGCGAACAAACTCTTGAATGATAAACCACACTCTCCCTCACTAAACAAGTAAAACAAAATATAATATGGTTGAGCAAGTAAGGAATTTCAGATTTGTACCTTAAAACACACAAGATTATCCAAGAAGCACAATTACTTGAAAATACAATGTGCACAGTTTATAGAAGATTCCTTATGAAAAAAAGTGATGCATTATGTGAAAAGCATAGATCCCATGATAAAAGTGTGTGTGTGACTCTTGGAGTTCGACAAACACTAGATTCAAATCCTAGTAGTGATATGAAAGTTGGACCTCCGACAAGAAAATCTAAGCACAACTAAGGAAAGTCAAACCACTAGGAATCAAGGGGTATTTGGTGAGTAAGGGCGGAGGCTCCCCCTCAATTAATGAATCCTTTATTTTTCTTTTTCTTTTTTCACATCTTTTTCTTTTCTTTCTTTTGCACATTTTTTTTTTCTTTTCTTTCTTTGCACATTTTTTTTCCTTTTCTTTTCTTTTGCACACTCATCGGCGGCTGACACGCTCAAAAGTATGGAAACCGAACCAGAGAAGCATGGATATAATAAGGATGGCCTGGTTGGTGACTCTGAGGTAGCCTTTTCCTCATGGCTAGAATACAAAAAATAGAGAGGAAAGCCATGGAGATGCAAGAAGATGGAAGATGGTTAAGAGACTCAACATCACCCATGATATGCTAGTATAGGTCAATTCCTCTAGAAAAGCAAAAGATATCATGCCAGAAGTCCATAGAAAAAATAACCACTAAGGCAAAAGACTCCAATATTTGCTAATCCAAGAGTGTGTACAGAATGAGACATACTAATCAAAGAACACACACTCCAAAATGAGTAATGACCATAGAAAGCACACACATATTAACATGTAATGTTTATTCTCATCAATTCCAATATGCATCAAGGACATCTCAAAAAATTCAAACTTGCAAAACCATACTAAGAAAATCTTTTTGATTTTTTTTTTTCAACAATAAAGTAAGAAAAAAAAACATGCACACAAATCAAACAAGATCTCGTTCTAAAAGATTTTTTTTTAAAAAAAAATAGAGCTTTCTAAAAGAAATATTTTTTTTTTTTTTTATAAAAAAATAGAACGACCCGCTCTGATACCAATTGACAAATCTAGAAACCTCCTAGATGTTGATTTGTGATTATATATCAATTTTAAGCAGAAAATAAAAATCCCAAACAAACAATCAAAAGAAAGAGACACAAAGATTTTACGTGGAAAAACCACAATTGGACACCTTCCAATTGTGATCAAAAAACCACGGGCCACAGCCACCAGAACAATCCACTAAGAAGATATAAAGGAATTACACAGGTATCACTCTCAATTATCTAGCGAATCCACAACGCCTAATTGAACCAACCTCTATGTGCCTCTTCCAACCCCATCTTCACCACGGAATTGTCTTTCTGATGAGCCACTCCGGATTCCACCACCGAAGCTTCAGACCGAATTCTTCAGAATCCACAACTGAAGAACAACTTTGATGAGCCACTCCAGAATTCACAACTGAAGCTTCAGGCTCGAATTCTTCAGAATCCACAACTGAAGAACAACTCTCTCTTTTGTGTAACAAACAAAACCTTTGATGTAGCCTTTTCAGATCATGAGTTGAATACTCAATAAGACATCAAAGAAAAAAATAAAATATCCCCAGATATAAACCTTTAAGAACCAAAAAGAAAGATCTGGAGGATTCAATGAATGAATCAATGAATAGCCTAGATTTGGGAGAAACCCAACTATTTATAGAAAATCAAAGCAATCCTAGTTGGGAAAGAAAACCAACTTCTTGTAGAAAACCAACTTCATGCAGAACTCTAAAGTAATCCTGTTTTTGAAGGAAACCAACTTCTTAAAGAACTCTTGTTACAACTTTGGTTTTGATCCATGGAATTTGACAACAAAAGGTCCTAACAAATTGTTATGAAACAAAGAGTTGTTTGATATAATCTATGATCCAAGCACAGACTAGTGTTCAAAATCTGATTTTTTTTGTTTGGTGGATCGTATTAGGTGCATAATTTAACATGTATCATAAATCCACTTGATAAGCTATTTGGATTAAGTCAAAGACACTTGACTTGTAATGACATACTCTGAGTAGTCTAGAGGGATGCTGGAAATTTCAATTTTAAGAAATAAATTAATTCATCATGAATTTTAGAATTTAACATTCATCAGTATTCTCAGCCCCAATATTTCACCAATAAAATTTCTTGGCTCTTAATTATCAGTTTTCCCCCCATCAAAAAAAGCATCAGCTTTGATAACAGCTCTAATATGTGTGGTTATCAAATATATTGGGGTTAATTTCACATTTTCATTTTTTTGGAGACAAATGTGATAAAATGAAGATGTTAAGATTATTAGATCGAGCTAAATGATATATACGGATGACTCTAGTAGTGAAATTCATGTTAACTATGTCACTTACGACCGGGCCCCCGAGTCCAAGTATTTCAATGATTTTGGACAGTTGTGAAATTCATGCTTTAACAATCTCAAATATAGAACTAAAACTAGTGAGAACTAGTATCTTTCATGCTGAACTATTTTTTATAATCGGTTTTGTGTCCTGATCTCATTTTTTATTTTTGGTTTTGTCTAAGCAGCTTTGGTTTCTGTCTGGGTATGCTTGTCATTGATTGGTTGGGAAGAAAAGAATAAAAAGTTCATCCAACTTAAAGGATTATCTAATTAAGAAAACATACTTTTCCTCTACTTCTCATTCCTATAAGTTAAGTAATATTGTGGGGAAAAGGTAAATCTCTCAGATTTGCTTTTCACGATGTTGAATTCCTTTCTTTCATTAAGTCTTTTCTTTCCTACACTCCGCACCAAGGAATTTCCTTTCTCTTTCTCTAACTAGTCCACCTAGATTTCCCTCTCTATATATACCAAGAAGCATTCCTGGGAATTCAAAATCATTCGCACTTTCAAAATCTAACATTAGAATGGCTTCAACTATTACAGTAGTTGATAGCTTGTCCGACGCTCTGAGACAGAACCGTTACTACATGAAGAGATGCTTTTCTGGGTATGTATTTTTTTTTTCTTCTTCATTTCTTCCCTCTTGCATGTATAAGATTAGCCAGGATAATTTATCCATGAGAAGGGTATTTTAGTCATTTTGTAATGAAAGTTTTATCCGTGATAAATTGTGCTACATTCTCTTGGAAAAAAGCAGTCCCACATATGTTCGATATAAGGGAGTTTGGGATAAGTATCTCAAAATTTTACCAAGGAGAGTATTTTAGTCATTTTGTGATGCAAATTTTTATCTTGTCCTACATTCTCCCCACATATGCTTGATAAAAGGATATTTGAAATAAAATAGTTATATTCTACACTCATTTGCGAATCAAACATGACCTCATTGAACTAAACTTTGCCATGCAAACCATGCGAAGTTCACTAATTATTTAGCTTGGCTAACAAAATAGGAATTTTTGTTCTATGTCTGGAAAATCAAGGTTTGTAGGAATGGGGAGAAGGTTGATGAAACCCCACCAAATAATGGAAGAAATAGACAAAGCAATCGAGGACAAGCGTGAAAGAGCCAGAGTTTTGGAGGGTTTACTCGGCCAAGTCTTCAGTTCTACCCAGGTTTTAAACTTACTCCCTCTCCCTCTACATGTACATCTCTACATATGTACATGTACATACAACAATAATGCTATAGAAAAGTGCACAGAAACATCTATATGAGGTCTAGACTACCGTAAACCACAAATTGATCCTATTAGCATTAAAGTACGTACAATACACGTCTTTGTGCGAACTATAAGTAATTTCATCTGAACTTTTACAGGAGGCAGCTATAAATCCACCTTACGTAGCTTTGGCAGTCAGGCAGAGCCCTGGTTTCTGGGAATTTTTTAAGGTGAACGCCAACGGTCTAGAAGTGGATTCGATAACTGCCAAAGACTACTTGAAGCTCAAAGAAATAGTGTACGATGAAAATTGGTGCGTGTGAATTTACATGGCTAGCAATGAATTTTATGTTTTTCTTATGATGGTTCATGATCATTGTCTTTTACTGTGTAATTCTTAACAAAAATTTCAAGACCTGTTTTTCTTAAAACAATTGTGCCGTAAAATGATTTTGATATGCAGGGCAATGGATAAAAATGCACTGGAAATAGATTTTGGAGCATGTGACTTCTCTACTCCTCGCCTAACCCTTTCTTCTTCTATTGGAAATGGAGTTGACTTCATGTCAAAGTTCATGACCTCAAGGATTAGTGGTGATCTTGAACGTGCAAAGCCTTTGCTTGAGTACTTACTCGCCCTAGATCATCACGGAGAGGTATCCAGACAAGTAATTTGAATTGAATGGCAATAAAAGATCCGATAATTCTAAGCTGACTTTGTTTCCATTTGCAGAATCTTATGATCAATGAGAATATCAACACAGTTTCCAAGCTTCAGGCAGGCTTGATCGTGGCTGATGTTTACATTTCTGCCCTCCCAAAAAACACTCCTTACCAAAATTTTGAGCAGAAGTAACCATTTCTTCTATGTTCACTGTAAATTATAGTTCTTGTGATCTCATATATTGTGCAAACCTATTTTTGTATTTTCAGGCTTAAAGAGTGGGGATTCGAGAAAGGGTGGGGAGAAAACGCAGAAAGAGTTAAAGAGACGATGAAGATCCTTTCAGAGATACTACAAGCACCGGACCCAATTAAAATGGAATCGTTCTTCAGAAGGCTTCCAAATATATTCAAAATCGTGATCTTCTCAGTCCATGGCTACTTTGGCCAGTCTGATGTCCTTGGCTTGCCTGATACTGGTGGCCAGGTATATAACACAACCGGTCACATTAGTATAAACAATAGTACATACATACAAAGCTCAATGTACAACCAGGACTAACAGGCTTTTGAATTTTCAACAGGTTGTTTACATTCTAGACCAGGTGAAAGCTTTAGAGGAGGAATTGCTGCTGAGAATTAAGCAGCAAGGACTGAGTGTGAAGCCTCAGATTCTTGTGGTGAGCGATGCATAAAATTCACCAAGAAATGATTTAATTGACCAAGAGAAGATAGGTTTTAAGAGTTTATAAGTCTTTCTTGCTTTGCTTATATGTCCACAGGTGACTCGTCTCATACCAGATGCAAAAGGGACTAAGTGCAGCGAGGAGATTGAGCCTGTCCTCAACACGACACACTCCCACATCCTTAGAGTCCCATTCAAGACAGACAAAGGGGTTCTGCACCAATGGGTATCCCGGTTTGATGACTACCCTTACCTTGAGAGATTTACCCAGGCACGCACCTAAACTTTTCAATCTTCAAGTCCCATGTAAAAAATGTATATGTATTAGCATTTATGCTCTTAATTCTCTCTTTCCCATTTCTAGGATGCTACTTCTGAGGTCCTCAAGCACTTGGAATGCAAACCAGACCTTATACTTGGGAACTACACTGATGGAAACTTGGTGGCATCTCTAATGGCTAGCAAACTTGGAGTCACTCTGGTTAGACCACTTGTCAAGTAGTTTATAATCGTTTTTAGAAATCGCTTTACGTTCTATTCGTTATTGAGTCATAAAGGATCTAAAGTTCAGCATGCTTCAAACCTAGGGAACCATTGCTCATGCTTTGGAGAAGACTAAGTACGAAGATTCTGATGTCAAATGGAAAGAGTTGGATCCAAAGTACCACTTCTCGTGCCAATTCACAGCAGACTTGATTGCAATGAATTCAGCCGATTTCATCATTACCAGCACATATCAAGAAATTGCAGGAAGGTTAGTTTGTTTGACGCAAAATGTTTGTCTCTATCATTGGTCAAAACTCACTTTTTTATTTTTGTAATTTCAGCAAGAAGAGGGCTGGACAATATGAAAGCCACCAGGCATTTACAATGCCAGGCCTTTGCAGAGTAGTTTCAGGCATCAACGTCTTTGATCCAAAGTTCAACATTGCCGCCCCAGGGGCTGAACAAGCAGTCTACTTTCCCTTCACAGAGAAAAACAAGCGATTCACTTCATTTCATCCTGCCATTGAAGAACTACTCTATGCTAACAAGGATAACAACGAACACATGTAAGTCCATCCATTCCACTCATCTCATATCCCAACCCTCGTTTATACCTAAAAAAATAAAAAATAAAAAATAAAAAATTAACAAACTTTTGGTGTTAAATCTTAAACTGAGTTTGGAACAGAGGATTTCTGGCAGACAAGAAGAAACCAATCATCTTTTCGATGGCAAGGCTTGACACGGTGAAGAACATTACTGGATTGGTTGAGTGGTATGGGAAGAACAAAAGGCTTAGGAACTTGGCGAATCTTGTCGTTGTTGCAGGGTTTTTTGATCCATCAAAATCGAAAGATAGGGAAGAAATTGCAGAAATAAATAAAATGCATACTTTGATTGAAAAATACCAACTCAAGGGTCAGATCAGATGGATAGCAGCTCAGACTGATAGGTACCGCAATGGAGAGCTGTATCGGTGTATTGCTGATACAAAGGGGGCTTTTGTGCAGCCTGCATTTTATGAGGCTTTTGGTCTGGCAGTTATTGAAGCTATGAACTGTGGATTACCCACTTTTGCGACCAATCAAGGAGGACCGGCAGAGATTATTGTTGATGGGGTCTCGGGTTTCCATGTTGATCCTAACGACGACGATGAATCGAGCAACAAGATTGCTGATTTCTTTGAGAAGTGTAACGTGGATGCTGAGTATTGGAACAAGGTGTCTCAAGAGGGTCTCAAGCGCATATATGAATGGTAAGAAGACCCTAAAAGATCTAAAGAATTTAGAAGTCTGTTATATGAATTTTTATTAAGAATTTGAAAGATCTAAAGAGTTAAATTTTCTAACTGCAGCTACTCGTGGAAGATCTATGCAAATAAGGTCTTGAACATGGGATCTTTATACGGGTTTTGGAGGCAATTGAATAAAGAACAGAAACAAGCTAAGCAAAGATATATTCAACTGTTTTACAATCTCCTATTCAGGAATCGGGTGAGTTAGTTGGACTACTTGTTTTTCCCATGAATTTATGGACAAACAAATATACTAAACTACGTACAATGTTACAGGCGAAGAGCATAGCCATCCCAAGTGCTGAAGCCCAAAAAACAGCACCAACTCCAACGACGAAACCCCAAGAAACAGCGATGCCAAAACCAAAAGAAACAGAAATACTAAAAGCAGAAGAAACAGCAAAGACAGCAATTACTAAACCACCAGAACCTACGCCCAGGCATGTTTCCTAACTCTCACTGCAAATATGGGTTATAGTATGCAAGTTTCACAAACACATGAATTATGTGCACAAACATGATTTTTTGATCAACTATGTGCACAAACATGATCACTCATTTGTTGCCTCATTTTCTTATTTACATTTTGGATTTCACTTTTTAAAGTATTCAACTCTGCTTCAACTCAAAAGAGAATTGTGTGCAGGGAAACTGAGGAGCAGCAGCTTGCCTCCCCAAAAGATGATCGCGCAGGTTGCCCACGCTGTTCATGGGGCGTCTTTTGCATCACTGTCTTTATCATTCTTTACACTTATATAAAGTATTATGGGTTATTCAAAGGACCATGGTCAAATGAGTGATTCTTCAGGAAGAAAAGTTAATAGAAACCTCAAATGTGTAAGCTCAATTCATCAATAAAATTTCCTTGCAGTCTTTATTTGACAGCTATTATATAGATGTTTCATGCTAAAACTTTAAGAGCAGTACTTCATTTGAAGCATGCATGCCTGAAAGGGTGTGGGAAGTTTTTGTGGATGCAATTTACAGAGAGTTTACGAAGTTTAATTTTTCAGTTTGCCACTTTCTCACTGACATTACCCTAATTTCCCTCTATCCAAACGCAGATGCTCAGAATCATTATTATAAATGGCATAGAAAAACAGAACAAATAATAGAAAGTAGGCTTAATTGCAAACATGGTCTAAAATCTACATTCTATCATAACAGCAGAAACAGATCACAAGAGGACAACAGAAATTGTAGTACACACATAGAAAGCGCCCATATAGTATTGCGTGCTTATGCTAAACCATGAAAAAATCATACACCAAACAATCCATTTTGTTCTAAAAGCAACTAATAGTTTATGCCTCTTTGCTCCGTATAGTGTATCACGTGAATCACAGAAAACACCAAAGCAGAATTTTAAGAGTAGCGAAAAAATGAATGAATTTGACACTACATGTATATGAGTCCTCCATCAGCTCTGGTTGTGAATGTCTTCCCTACTGCCAATTCAAGCATTTTCAACAGGTTTGTATGTATCTGCATACAGCATATCCTTTCCATCCCACATCAGGAGCTTGTTCCTACATGCAGATTTTGAACAAAATCAATATGGAAAAAAAATGAAGTATAAAAATGCTGTTGAAGTATATATTTGTTTCAAAACTTACAAATACATTAGGAATCTTCCGGCTGCAACTGTAATGTTTTCACGGGGCACTTCAACCTAAACATACAGAAGATTTTTAGTCAATAAGTAAGTAAGAATAGATATATAGAGAGAATCTCACAAAAATGGTAGAATTAAACTTTGTGATTCTTACAAATTTCCAACCCAAAGGAGTCTTGCAATCTTTACAGTTAACATCAGCAATAATGTTGGCACAATCCATACGATGATGTGCTGGGCCAGCAACATCCACATTGACATTGCCACCAAAGCAAATGCAATGCAGATTGGCAAGAAGATGATCAAATTGCATTTGTCTCTAGATGTAGAAAAACCAGAATTCAGAACTATCTCTGCCCTCCAAAGAAGTTTCACAAAATTAGATCAAAGACAAGATCTTACACATTCCTTAGGATGCCTGCGTCGATCATTATGTCCTGGAAATCAGACTGACAACAGAAGGTAAGTAAGAATACAGACTTTCTTTCTGCTTAATCACTAATGCTAATGAATTAAAAAAAGAAAAAAACCCAATTAGATGATTAAAAACAAGTAACAATCTAATTCAAGCTAGCATGAACACATGATCAGATGCTGATGGGCAGCTTAGTTATACTCATCATATTGGTTCAAAACACACACAGACTGTTCTTCAATGCAAGCATATCAAGAACCCTAATCTCGCATTGTATTAACAAGCCTAATACTAAACATTTTTTGATAACATCATAAAAAGAATTAAACCCTCAAGATTGGACAACTTTAACAACAAAGACAGGCAAATCTTGTAAGTTTAGATTGGAATTATGATGGCTTTGTAATGTAACAGAGCTTCTGTAATTGTTAACACGCACAATACATAAATTGAAAGCAATTAGAGCACAACAAAGAACAGAGAGAGAGAGAGAGAGAGAGAGAGAGAAGAGAAGGGTTCAGTTAAGTCAAGCTCCAGGATGGCAGTTTGAGGTGTGGAGAGTGATAACAAACTTGTGTATATTATTCTCGAATGATCAATCAAACGAGTACAAATATATAATCTAATAGAATCGAACCCTAACTACCTAAAGTACTAAACTATCCTTAATGAATAATATAAATTACATAATTCACACCCCCCCTCAAATTGAGAATGTGAGCGTAGAAAGTATCGAAAGTTTGCCAAGAAGAAAATGAAAACAAGCAACAGTGTGAGTCTTTGTAAAAAAATCGGCCAACTGAAAAGAGAAGGGAACAAAAGGGAGAGTAATAGTGCCAGCCTGAAGATACTGTCTGACAAAGTGACAATCTATTTCAACAAGCTTGGTCCGCTCATGGAAGACTAAATTATGGGCAATCTGGACAGCACTCTGATTATCACAATACAACGGAGTAGGATCAGAAAGAGAGACACCCATATCAGAAAGAAGCCACCGAAGCCAAACGATCGGAAGTAGCATGAGCCATGACATGATACTCAGCCTCAGCGGTGGGACGAGCAACAACAGACTGTTTCTTACTCTTCCAAGATATGAGAGAATCGCCGAGGAAAACACAAAGACCAGAAGTGGATTTGCGATCAGAGATGTCACCTGTCCAATCAACGTCAGCATAGGCACGAAGAGTCAAGTCCGAAGAGGCAAATAACAGCAAACATTGCAGCAAAGTGCCACGAAGGTAGCGCAGAGTACAGAGTAAGGCAGCCCAGTGTGTGGAACGAGGAGCAGAAACAAACTGACTGAGAATGTGCACAGCATAGGACATATTCAGACGAGTAACAATGAGATAAACAAGGCACCCAACCAATTCGTAGTACAAAGTGGGATCCTCAAGAGGAATGCCATCAGAAGCAGAAACCTTAGCATGCAACTCAAGAGGAGTGTCGACAATTTTGTTATCAGTGAGATTGGCACGAGAAAGAATATCACCGATGATCATATCATCCACATATAAGAGAAAGAGAACAAGGCCAATAGAAGTGTGCCGACCAAAGAGAGCACAATCATGATGACTAAGGCGAAAACCAAGCTGAAGTGCAACGGAGTGAAATCACTCATACCAAGCACGAGGAGACTGCTTGAGACCATATAGAGCACGGCGAAGACGACAACCAACACTAGGAGGGGAAGAGAGACTTGGTGGAGGGCGCATATACACTTCTTCAGCAAGATGCCAATTCAGAAAAGCATTTTTGACATCTAGTTGAAACAAAGGCCAGTGAAGGGCAGCAGCCACAGAGATAAGAGTGCGAACTGTAGTCATCTTGGCAACGGGGGCAAAAGTCTTATCGTAATCAATCCCATACTTCTGAGAAAAATCCTGGGCAACCAAACGAGCTTTGTACCGTTCCAAAGAACCATCAGAAAGAGTCTTGACCTTATAGACCCATTTATAGCCTACAACATTCTTGCTAACAGGTAATGGAACCAAATCGCAAGTTTGAGTGTTAGCCAAAGCAGTTGACTCGTCATTCATGGCAACAATCCGATTGGGATCATGACAAGTTTCCTTATAATTCCTGGGCTCAAAATAAGTATGAAGACAAGAAAGAAAAGACTGATAGGAAAGAAAAAAACATGTATTACCAAAGCCATACCAGTTTGGAGGATGACGGTCTCGTTTTGGAAAGTGATGTGCAGGAGGTGCGGGATCCAAAGAAACAGTTGAAGGGACAGTAGAGCAAGAGACAGGCGAGCTCGGAAGTGCTTTGCGGCGCTGATAAACAAGAAGAGAAGCAGGGGAAGTGGGAGCTAGAGAGGAAATAGCTGGCGAGATATCAGAAGTGCTAGTAAGAGGCAAAGCAGAGACCTCAAGATCAAAAACAAACTCATCGGGAGAAACATCAAGAGGAAATGGGTCAATGTGAACCAATTCATCATTGGTAATAGGAACAGGGGTGGAAGGTATAGTATAGTAGGGTAGTTTTTCTAAAAATGTGACATGCCTAGACATATATAGCTTTTTGTGGTAGGATCATAGCACTGATAACTTTTCTAATTAATGCCATACCCTAAAAAGACACATAGGACACAACGAGAACTAAGCTTAGAGCGCGCCCGTTTAGGAAGGAGCACAAAGCGTGTAGAACCGAAAATAAGAAGAAGAGAATAATTGGGAGTAACACCAAAAAGACGCTCATACGAAGATGAGCCTAAGAGAAAAGGAGTAGGCATTTGATTGAGAAGATATGCAGCAGTGAGCACAACTTCTCCCTAGAAAACAGACGGGACAAAAGACGATAGCAACAAAGAGCGAGCTGTATCAAGGAGATGGCGATGTTTGCTCTTAGCTCGACCATTTTGGGTAAGAGTGTTAGAACACGAAGACTGATGAATAGTGCCATGAGTAGCTAAACACTCCTCAAACTCAGACAAGTAATACTTACCCCCTAAATCAGAACGGAGAACTTTAATGGTGGTGGAAAACTGAGTGCGAATCATGGAGTGAAAATTAGAATATATTTTGTAAAAATCAGATTTTCTAGTCATCAAATAAACCCAGGTAAACCGACTGTAATCATCCACAGAAGACACATAATATTGCGAACCACCCTTGGTAACTATAGAGGAAGGACCCCAAACATCAGTATGAACCAATTGAAAAGGAGAAGATGAAATAGAACCACTTTTATTAAAAGGAAGAGCAGACATTTTAGCCAGTTTACAATCACAACACTCAGAAATATCGTCAATGGAAAAATTGCCTAAATGTCCAGACCGAACTAACATCCTCAAACGATCACTCGACAGATGACCTAACTTAGAATGCCAAATATAAAATAAAGAAGACTTATTGTTTAAACAAAAAGAAGACAATGCAGTAGAAGACACTTTTGGAGGAACATGTAAGTTGTCCAAGATATATAGTTCTCCAGCTCTATGTCTGTAACAACCCTCGTACTGATTACCGATTAACCACTGAATTACGTACTGATTACTGCTAAACTGAACTGATAATGACTGATAATTGGATTAACTGAATGAACTGATTGAAATCGAAACTGGAATTGAATAAGTTTATCTATTATATTGTATTTCTATCTGTTGATTGATTGATTATCTGTTTGAATTTATATGTTTAAACTGCCAATTGAAGGCCTTATCGGCGGCCGAATTAGGAATCGTTTCGTGTTTTGGAATCAGTAGAATATTTGTGATTTTATGGTATATTTATCTAAATTGTGATTTGGGACGATTAAATTTGATTAAAATAAGCTAAATTGAACAAGTTTGACCTATTTACAATTAAGCCACTTAGTGGCCATTATCTACACACTTGCCTTAATTTCAACACATTTGATCACACAACATTTCTCCTCTTGTTCTTGCACATTGCCGACCAAAGAGAGGAAATAGGAGAGAGTGAGTTCATTTTATTGTATTAGCTTGAAACTTGAAGATTTGTAACATAGATTGCTAAATTGAGCTTGCAAGACTTGTAATTGAGACTTAGGTAAGTGAATTCATCCTCTTCTTGTTGTCTTGAGCTAAATCTTGCATGTTTCATGCATCATTGTAGAGCTAGGCCATGCTTTAGTGCAAACATGTTGAATTGGACCTTAATTGTTGCATGCATGTTGAGTTTAGTGAGTTTGGAGTTGAGTTTTTGGCTAATTGTTACATGCATGTCCATGTTTATATTATAGTCCATGTTTTCAAAATGTTTTCCAACTATTGAGCTCTTTAGAGCAAGGATTGAAGCTTGAATTTGGTTTAAAACTCATGCATTGCATGTTTACATATTGTTCTTGAAAATGGGTTTGAAATTGGGTTTGAATTAAGCACCCTTGGGCTTTGATTTGTTAAATTGAGTTTTGAAACATGTTATTCTATGTGTTTAAAAGAGTTTTCCAGAAAATAGCCCAAGAGGATCGAAAATGTTGCTTTTGAACTTGGTTTTGAGCTTGGGACTCAAATCTGGGATTTCCAGATTTCTGTTGTCCGCTCGAGCGGACGAATTGGCGCTCGAGCGGAGAAAACGAGCTCCCAGCATCTTGCTCTGTGCATCAGTCCGCTCGAGCGGAGCCTTGGGCGCTCGAGTGGAGGACTGGGTGACACGCTCGAGCGGGCGTCGAGCGGAGATTTCACCTATCCAGTACTTTTTGGTCCGCTCGAGCGGGGACCTTTGTTTGCTTGTCCGCTCGAGCGGGGAAACCTGCGCTCGAGCGGGGCTCTGTTTCACTGAAAATTCTGGAATTGTTTTCTAAGTGTATTTTCACATCCTCATTCCATCCTAGGCATTCTTAGGCCTAGTTTAAGACATTTTAATGAGGATATAGATGTAGAACACACCGAGGCATAATAGGAAGTTAATTATTGTACTTCCCCAACTGTTAAACTTAGAGTGTGTTCAATTTGTTTACTGTTTAGGGTTGGCTCTCGGGGACGCGCTCTAGCTGCTATTAGCCCAATCTCTGTGAGTAACAGATTGTGTAAAGATATGTTCAAAATGGTTATCTTTTGAATACTGAACTGAATTGTTTATTGAACTGATATTGTGTACTGAATGAATGTATGTCATGAATTCTGAACTGTATTGTGGCATCCTTAGCATTGACTGTTACTGTTACAGAGCTCTGTCGGTTTCCTTGTGGAACCATACTGATTATTGATTGATGGCCATCACTACTGTTGGGTCTGTTGAGGCCCGGTCCTTTTGGACCTACTGTTTATAGGCTAATGGATGTACCACATATGATTGATTGACTGATATACTGAAAGACTGAAATACTGTTTAATGAACTGTTTTCATTACTGTAAGGACATTCATTCATAACCTCTTTACGCATTATGTTATTCACTGGGCTTTAGCTCACTGTTTATATATATATGTAGGTTCTCAGCAGCCAGATCGGAGCTAGGAGCGTGGGTTAGTCCCCAGTTTTGTCAAGCCAGCCTATGTGCCTCACTGCGAGGTTCCGAGATGCCATGCTATGGCTTGGGGTGTTTTATGTTCCCCACCTGTCTCCTGACTGTTTTGTATTATTGTATAAACTGTTTACTGTTTGACCGTACTGTATTAAGTCCCCGTACTGAATGTTGTAATGATGGTATAGACTGTACTGTTTGAACTGTATGAATGCATGAAAAATGTTTTTGGCATACAGATTGTCACAGCTCAATGGACACTAGTTACTTACTGTATTGGCTTCCGCCAGGCCCTGTACTCTGTTTAACTGTATTACTGTTCAGCAGGCCTTCGGTAATCTCGGATTACTGGCCAGTTACGGTGCTAAACCCATAGGGCCGGGTTTGGGTCGTGACAATGTCCAATCCCAATCTGCCTCTTGGATACCTGATCCTGCACAACACAATGAAAAGAAGAGAAAACAACATCAAAACTAGAATCAGATAGTTGACTAATAGAAATAAGGCTAAGTGAGAGGTGAGGCACATAAAATACAAGAGAAAGAGACAAATGGGAGGAGAACCAATAGAGTGTACAGGCATAGAAGAACCATTAGCTGTAGCAATAGTGATAGAAGAAGAAGGGAAGACACAATTACTGAGGAGAGATGCAACATAGGTCATATGATGTGAACAATCAAAATAAAAAGTCCACGAAGTGTGGATATTACCGGAAGAGGATGAACCAGACCAACCTAATTGAGTTGTAGTCATAGTGGAGTCTTGGGATGAAAGATTTGGATTGGCCACCATGAAAGACTTGAACTGCTCACATAGATTGCATAATGGAAGACGGACCATTCTCAGAAACTGGTGTAGAAAAGGCGGCAGATAAGCGAGATCCCGAAGATGTCGGCTTAGAGGATGGTGGACCAAATAAATGACCCTTAGGCTGCAAAAATTTAAGACAAGCATGTTTCTAATGGCCTTTTCGATGACAGAAGCTGCACTCATCCATGGAAACCCGAGGCTTGGGCTTACCAGTAACCTGAAATAAAGGAGAAGGTGGAGTGGGAAAGAGCGGAGGAGTGGCAAAAATTGACTGGGAAGCAGGAGCACCATGAGCCACCTTAAACCGAGTTTCTTCCGCAATAAGCTCACGAATAGCAACATCCATAGAAGGCAAGGGAGACCGATGAAGAATAGCTCCTCGAAGTGGCTCAAGTTGATCATGAAGGGCCATAAGAAATTGAACAAGATGTTGCTTCTCCCGATACTTGGTATAACTGTCAAGTAACTGTAAATCTAACGGTTCCATCAAAGCAAGTTGATCCCAATAAGTCGTCATCTCATTGTAGAACTCCTGAATGGACTTATCTTTTTGACTAGCACTGCGAATAGACATCTCAAGTTCATGCTGTTTTGCAAAGTTAGACTCAAGGTACATAGTTTTCAAATAGTCCCAAACTTGTTTAGAAGTAGAATACTTGGAAAAATTCATACCAATGGTAGTTTGAACTGAATTATGAAACCAAGTAAGAATTTGTGCATTTTCCTTATCCCATTTAGCAACATCGGTTTCAGTTTCTTGAGATTCCATAGGTCTAATAGTCACACCAATCACATAGTTCCATATGCCTTTACTTATTATAAAATTTTTCATTACATGAGACCAATAAGAGTAATTGGTACCATCTAACTTAATAGTGATAGCTTGCAATTTATCATCAGCCATAGTGCTGTAATTAAGCAATATAGTAAAACCAAAGCAGAATGAGTAATCAAAGTTACTATTGCTATAATTATAGAACCAATTAAGTCAAACTTATAATAACGTTATCACCACAAATATCAATCAAAGAGAACAGAGCAGAGAGATCACCAATCCAAGTCACACAGAGGAATTAGAGAGCTTCGATCAAACCAGATGAGGGGCTGCGATGGTCGATGATGACCTAGGGCTCCGACGCAACCAGATGAGACACGCTACCTAGGGCTCAGAACCAGCAACCAGGAAGAGTGAAGTGCGATGAAGAGAACAGAGACCACAAGGCCTTGCAAAGAGAGAGAAAGGGGCTGCGATGGTCGATGATGACCTGCGAAAGGTATGCTAACATCTGGGTCGTGGCTCTGATACCATGATAACAAACTTGTGTATATTATTCTTGAATGATCAATCAAACAAGTACAAATATATAATCTAATAGAATCAAACCCTAACAACCTAAAGTACTAAACTATCCTTAATGAATAATATAAACTACATAATTCACAAAGAGTACATGGTACAATGCGCACCACAATTGTTGAGTTGTACCCGTAGAATTACCCCCTTAATTCACATAGCTATATTTCACATGTACGTACTTTAAAAATTTTGGTGGGCTAATGTTTAGGTTCACAAGTGCACTTGTGGAGTTGAGCTTTAATACCTATAGTCTAGGCTCAATCCAAACACTATTTGAACTAGCCTAGCCGGCTCAAGATATGGGTTAATTTAACTCGTCTAGTTGAATTGCATGTCTTTAGGGCAGATGATATCTTTTAGTGTCAACCAATTGAACAAATTTTAAAATGGGCAAATTATTCGGAAATCCTATTTGAAAGAGGAGAAATTTATTTAGTTTCACAATTTTGTATACTTTCAAAAGTTCATTATATATTTTTCTTCTTCGTTCTTTTCTGTGTCTTTGTTCTTCTTTGCCTCTTTCTCTTCCTCATTTGCGGCGACTGACGACGGACGACCGACCACCGACGACCACACCTTATTTCTTCTCTTTCTCTTTTTGATTTATAGTCATCGTCAACCGACAATCACCATTGATTGAGATTCATCAGCAATTACCAACCATCGATGTCTTATTTCACCCTCACTAATGGCGAAAGAGACGAGTTTCCAACAAAGAAGATTAGTAGATCTACTCTAAGTAGATCTATATCAGATTCGACTAGATCTAAACAAAAAATAGTTGCTAGAGTATAATCTTCTCCATATTGTTTCTTTCTTTTGATCTCTCAATTTTTTTACCTTTTCTCTATTACGCATTTCTATTTTCCTATTTTAATGGAGAAAATTTTCAAATTCTGAATAAGTTGTTTTCAAGTTTTAGTTACAGGCAGTGAAAACTGTAAAATTTTACAATTTTAATTTTTTTGGTATTGAAATGAATCATATTTTAAAACTGTAAAATTTTACAATTTCATAACATTATTTAGAATTGTAAAATTTTACTATTTTATAACATGTTTTTCAGTTTGATTAATAAGGATAAAATGCTTAATAGAATCATGCTTTGAAACTGTAACATTTTACAGTTTTAAAGCCTATTTTTCAGTTTGATCAACATTGGAGATTATTTGCTTAAATCCTACAAAAATTGAAAAATATATGTTTTTTCCCATTGTTGCTGTTTGTTGTTGTTATGTTTTTTTTTTTTTTTTTTTTTTTTCTTCCTTTTAGTTTATCAATATTTAGCATATTTTGTTATATTTTTTCGTTCTAATTTCTCTATTAATTTTTTTTTGGTGGCAATATTCTGGACATTCCGGTGACTCTCCAGCCAATTTCTTGACGTCCAGCAAACGTTCTGTTCAGAACACTTCAACGATATTCCGACAAACTTTCGGCGATACTCCGGCGACTTCCCGGTAATATTGAGCATTCCGGCGAGCCTCCGGTAACCGTCTAACAAAAGTTCGGCGATGATGGAACATAGTACCGTTTTTTTTTTTTTAAAAAAAAGAAAGACCTTTTTGGTGACAATTAAAAATATATAGGACTAATTAGTGCAAGTATTTTATTTTAGTATTAGATGAATTTTGAATTTTATATATGGGATTTAGTGGCAAGTGTTCCTTTTAAAAATGAGTTTATTTTGACAAATAAATTAAAGGGCCAATTGTCCCAGGCTCAACAAAAAAAAATTAAAAACAAGAGATACTATTAATCAATTGCAAAACACTTTTCATAGATTTTATAACCATTTTTAATATTATCATCTGTTTTTAAAACATTTCTTATCTTAAACTTGTTATTAAACTATGCCCATAGACCACTCATTGGAAAGAAAAAAAATTCAGGTTGGGACACTATTATTAGAAGACAGTTTCTTAGTGAAAAACCTATTTTATAGGCCCATCAAAAAAAAATATATATATATGTATATATTTTAATTTTATATAAGAATGAAGATCAATACATGTATATTTTGAAAATCTTTATACACATTTGCACTGATCCATATAAGTTGTGGGGATTGTTTTTTTTTTTTTTGGGATGAGATTGTGGTGAGTGAAATTAACGTTGCGTTTGGTTGAAGAATTTGGGAAGGAATTTAGAAATGAAAAAGGGAAATGTAGGTGAAACATGAATAAAATATAGTTACATTTCACTTAGTTTCACACGTCTTTTCCTTTTTCCTTTCCAAATCCATTCCCAAATCCCTCAACCAAACACAACATAAATGTTTAGTTCCATCTGTTTTCTACTTGCACAACCAGAAAGACTAATTCAAAGAATATTCTCAATTTTTTATCAGAAGATCTCTAATTTTGGGTTTATTTTCTCCCTCAATTTTTTAGTCATGGTCATACTTCCTCTTATCCTATGTTTGGATCTCAAATTTGTGAGGTAAGAAAAAGGAAGTGAAAATAGGAAATATGAAAAAAAAATATTTTGCTTCGACTCATTCACTATTCCCTTTTTCGTTTTTAACCTTTCCACAAATCCAATATCCAAATAGAGCTTTTAAGAACTTGGGCTATGCAAATAAAGTCTTGGACATGGAATCTTTATACAGGTGTTGGAGGCAATTGAACAAACAACAGAAGCAAGCAAAGCAAAGATATGTTACAGGCAAAAAACAAAGCCAACCCAATTGCTGTATCCCAATAAATAGCATCAACTGCAGGGACAAAACCCCAAGAAATAGCTAAAAAAGCAACACCAAAATCCCCAGACCCAAAAAATAAATATAAAAAAAAGAAAAAAAAAGGAAAAGAACAGCAATACCAAACCCCATGAACCATTGGCTTGTGGCAACAAGGCAAACTCAGCCTACACCCCCATGCATGTTTGCTCATATTTTGCCTCATTTTCTTATTTATATTTTTTCACTTTCAAGTTGAATAAATGCCTTTTCAAGAACTTTTGAACTGGTTTTATTAAGCTCAACTCAATGTGATTCTTCTAGAAAATCAAATAAAATCTCAAATATGTAAAAGCTCCATTCAATACCATAATTTCTTTGGACTCTTTATTTGGAAACTGTTCTACAGATGTTTCATGCTATATAAACTTTAAGAGCGGTACACTTTATTTGAAGCTATGAATTTTAATCTTTTACTCTGCAATTTTTTCACTGACATTCCCCTAATTTCCCTCTGTCCAAACACACATGCTCAAAATCCTTATTTTAAATGGCATAGAAAGAAAACAGATCAAATAATAGAAAGTAAAGTTAATTGCAAAATATATGCAGATAAGCTATTTCAAACATAGTTTAAAATATGATTTCTATTGTAACAGCAGCAGACATATTTTCATCATAGATCATAAGAAGATAGAAATTGTAGTACATGCATAGAAAGCTCCCATTATTGAGTATTGGGTGCTTATACTAAACCGTGGAAAAAAATCACTCGCCAGACAATTTCTTTTGTTCTAACAACAACAACTAATAGTTCTATGCTCTCTTGCTTCGTATAGAGTATCGCAGGAAACAGAGAAAACACCAAATCCGTATTTTAAGAGTCAAAAATAAAAGAAGGATGAATTTGATAGTACATGTATATGAGTCCTCCATCAGCAGTCATTGCAAAAGTCTTCCTAGCAGTCAATTCAAGCATTTTTCAACAGGTCCATGTGTAATCTGCACATTGCATATTCGTTCCATCCCACTTCAGGAGCATGTTCCTACTCACAGATTTTGAAACAAATCGATAAGAATATCAAAATTGAAGTATAAAAAACAAATACATGCACTGAAAAACTTACAAATGCAGCAGGAAAGTTCCGGTTTTGAGGAAAATGGTTTCTTCCTTTGGCACTCCAATCTAAACATATAATAGTATAATTTTGTTAGAAGATTTTTAGTCAATGTAAGAATAGATATATAGAGAATCTCAAAAAAATGGTAGGATTAAACTTTGTGATTCTTACATATTTCCAACCCAAAAGTTTCCTGCAACCGTTACAGTTAACATCGGCAACTGTGTTAGTACACTGCATTCGATAATGTGCTTTGCCAGCAACATCCACATTGACACTGCAAAATACAGGATTAAAGTTGCCACCAAAGAAAATGCTGTACAGATTAGCAAGAAGATGATCAAATCAGTTACTGAATTTTAAAATTCTTGTTAATAAAAGTCCAAATTGCATTTGTTGTGATGATCACTAATCTTTAATCAGAATTCAGAGCTATCTCTTTCCACCAAATAAGTTTCACAGAATTGTATTAATGATGATAACTTACAGCTCTTCAAAGATGCCTGCATTGATCGTTATGTCCTGGAAAGCAGATTCAAAACAGCAATAAGAACACAGACTTGCTTTCTTTTCTTTAGTTTGTTTTTATTTTTGTTTTAAATAAAAAAATGAAGTTGAGAATAGCAAATAGTAAGTGCTTGGTAAAAAGGAATGCAGCCATTGTAATCTTACACTAGTTCAACCAATGTATTCCCTGAAACATGAACCACCATATCCTTAAAGCAATATATACGTATAGATACACAGATTTTTCTTGCAACTTGTATATTTGTATATGTATATCCAGGTTGTGTTTGGATCTTAAATTTGTGAAGCGATTTGCAATAGGAAAATCACTTCCCTTTTCTCTTCCCTCTATAAATCCTTCCACAAATCCTACTTCCAAACACAACCCTTGGATATATTATCAAGAACCATGACCTCCAAAATATTCCAGTGGATCCTAAAAATACATGATTAGAATCAGTGGATCCTAAGAACTTTGAGAAGTTATATATTGTTGGTTCAAAACACAAACAGATCCATCTTGGTCTCCAAAAATTTCAGAATGTAGTTGTAACAAACAAGAACGTTTGAGAGTTTCATAATCAAATAAGCCATGTACTACAACATTTCTTGAATAACATCATAAAAAGAATTGAACCCTTAAAATTTGAACAACTCTAACAACAAAGACATTCAAATCTTGCAAGTTTAGCTGACTTCTGTTATTATTAACTAGTGCGTGCGCGCACTCACACAGAGAGAGAGAGAGATTTTACTGGGATTCTAATCATAAAATCTTCATTCAAGGCAATGTGGGTATTGCATTGACGGCAGAGGAAGAAACGGGCATTTGGAATTTGGTGGAATGTAACCATCCGTGTATCTGCATACAGCATGTTCTTTCCATCCCACATCAGAAGCTTGTTCCTACTTGCAGATTTTGAATCAAATCGATAAGAAAATCAAAATTGAAGTATTAAAAAAGAAAAAAAATAGAGCACATAATTGGTGCATGGACTGTACTTTTCTGTGCACTTAGCCAAAAAGAAAAAGAAAAAATAGCCGTATTTATTTGTTTCAAAACTTACAACTGCACTAGGAATCTTGTGGGCTGAACTGCATAGTTTCTCTGTGGCACTCTTACCTAAACATATAGTAGCATTTTGTAGGAAAAGATAAATATAGAATCTCAAAAAAAAAAAAAAAAAGAACTTTTGTGATTCTTACATATTTCCAACCCAAAAGGCTGTTGCAACCGTTACAGGTAACATCAGCAACCAAGTTATTACGGTCAATTTGATAAGGGCCAGCAGCAGTCACATTCTGACTGCAAAATACAGGATTAAAGTTGCCACCGAATCAAATACAATGCAGGTTAGCAAAATGATGATCAAGATTCATCCAAATTGCATTTGTTTTGCTGATTACAACAGAGATCAGAATTTGTGTCTAGCACTAATCTTTAATAAGAATTCATAACAAATCGTTAAAAATAAGTTTTAAAAGAAATTGCATTAAAGATGAGCATCTTACACATCTGTTAAGATGGCCGCTTCCTTCACTATGTCCTGTAGCAGATTGAAAACAGAAGTTTCATGAATACATGATCAGATGATGATGGGCAGTTTTGTTACAATGTTGAAGCACTTTGAGAAATTATATTGGTTCAAAACACACACACATATTGTTCTTCAATGCAAGAATATCAAGAACCCTAACCTCCAAAAAAATTCAGAATCAATATTAATCAATATCAAGAATATGAAGAAACCCATCGCCTATTGCTTGTAATACCATAATCAACAAGCCTTAATTACCACTAAGCATTTCTTGATAACATCATGAAAGAAATAAACCCTCAAAATTGGAACAACTTTAACAACAAAGACATGCAAATCTTGCAAGTTTAGATTGGAATTATGATGGTTCTGTTATTATTAACACCCACAGTACAGAAATTGATGCATAATTCAAAGCAACCAAAGCACAACAAACAAAGAAGAGAGAGAGAGAGAGAGAGTGATCATACCTTGGAGACTCAGTGGTTGGTGAATGCAAGGGTGGTACTGCATTGGCAGCAGCGGTAGAAACAGACACCTGGTTCTTGAAACATCTTCAAACAGATTTGAAAGCACCAACTCTTCAGCCAGAGCAAGTAATCAAAGTTATTATTGGGATTATGAAGAAATAAACAGATTGAATTTTCGAAATGAATATGAAACAGACCACGGGTTGGACCAAAATGAGAAGTTGAATTGATACATAGGCTGAGTAAGAACTGACGAATTTAAGTAGCTCTCAATGGGATTTGTAAAGCCAGAAGTATATATAGATAGATAGGCTGAGGTTAGAGAGAGAGAAAGAGAGAGAGAGTAGGGTCAGTTAACCGCCAAAATGACAGTTTGAGGTGTGGAGCATATGGTACAGTGTGCACCACAATTGCTGCTCCACTTATTTCTTTAAATCCGTCAGTGGGCTCGCCTTGTGCCTAAAATGTAAGCCCATGTCAGCGAGCTTGGCCCAGGCAGACCACGGTCCTACTTTAGAAAAATTACAAAAAAATGCTTGGAACCCCAAAGTTGAAACCCCCATAACCCCAAAATGATGTGGACCAATTATATATTTTTGTTTTTTAATTTTTTTTTTTCTTCCTGAACCAATCACAGGTAAGTGGAGTTGTGTTTTTTGGGAGTCTATAGCATTGTTGGAAAAATTATTAGATGGTTGACAATACTCCCACCAATCACCAATGCCATCTCCTACTATTTTCTTTGACGCAACACACAATCAGTCCTTACCCTTTTCACTAATCACACACTTGGCTTTGCACCCACCAAATAACTTTTTCTAAATTTGAACATTTTAGATTTTTTTATTTAAAATATCCACAGAAAACTACTATAAAATTGAATAAAATTCACAGATTGACACATAACATATTTTTATAATTGAGAAATAATATTTTGTCATAAAGAGTGAGGTGAGAGATTCCATCATTGCATATACATATTTTTTCGATTTTGGTGGGCTAATGTGTGGGTTTATGGGCAAGTTTGTTGAGTGGCTTTTCACATGTTAACTTGTCGAGTTTTAATGTCTTTAGGAAATGAATAATTATATATACTTAGATATTATCTTTACTAAAAAAAATCACAATACAGTTGAAGTTACAAAGTTCTAAAGGAGTCAAATTGAACCAAATCTTCTAGGCACACAAAAAATTATTATGATGATCGAGCAACAATAGATGGATATTTTTCCTCCTCCCCCACCTCAATTTTTGGTCATGGGCATGCTTCTTTGGATCCCAAATTTCTGATGAAAGAGACACGAAGGAAAAATTCCAAAAGCAAAAACAAGAGGAAGAGATTTTGGCAACCTTTGGTTTAGTTTTTAAATTAACATTGGGATTAAAAAATCAAAAACATTTTTGGTTAGCAAATTTTCTCTCCCATTCCCATCTATTCAACTAAAAAAAAAAAAAAACTACAAATCATTTCAAAATTCACAACTAAATAAATTTTCAATTTTCAGAACTCTTTTCAAAAACTAAACCAAACGGATTGCTTCTACTTATTCACTTTTGTCTTTTTTTTTACCCTTTCAAAAATCTAAGGTCCAAATAGATTCTTAAGATCTTGGGCTATGCAAATAAGGTGTGGAAAAAAGAACAAAAGCAAGCTAAGCAAAGAACATGGCCATCCCAAGTGCCGAATCCCAACAAAAAGCAGCATCAACTGCAATGACGAAAGCCTAGGAAACATCTAAAAAAGCAATACCAAAATTCCCAGACCCACCAAAAAAGAAAAAAATTTAAAAAGAAGAAGAAGAAGAAGAAGAAGAAGAAGAAGAAGAAGAAACAAAATACCCGAAACCCCCAGAGCCAATGCCTATGGCAACAAGGCAAACTTAGTCTACACCCAGGCAGGTTTGATCATGTGTTGCCTCATTTTCTTATTTATATTTTAGATTTTTTACTTTCAAGTTGAACAATGCCTTTTTCTAGAACTTTTGAATTGGTTTTATTAAGCTCAATTCAATATGTGATTCTTTGAAAAATCTAAGAAGAACCTTAAATGCATAAAAAACACAATTCAATAGTATAAAATTTATTTGGGACTCTTTATTTGGAACCTGTTCTACAAATGTTTCATGCTATATAAACTTCAAGAGCAGTACATCATTTGAAGCTATATATATGCCTTAAAGGGTTGTCAAATTTCTTGTAGCCATTTCCATTTCCAATATTAATGTCATGCAATTTAACAGACAATTTATGAAATTTTAATCTTTTAGTCTGCAACTTTTTCACTGATTCCCCTAATTTCTCTATCCAAACACACATGTCCAAAATCCTTACATTGAATTGCATAGAAAGAAAACAGAACAAATTATTGAAAGTAAAGCTAATTGCAAAATACATGCAGATAAGCTACTTCAAACATGGCTTAAAATCAACTTTCAATTGTAACAAAAATTATAGTACACGCATAATATTAACTATGAACTTTATGCCCCTTGCTCCATATAGAGTATCGCGTGAACTAGAGAAAACACCAAATCAGAATTCTAAGAGTAACAAAAAAATGGATGAATTTGATACTACATGTATATATGAGTCCTCCATAAGTTGTCATTGCGAATGTCTTATCTACTATCTATTCAAGCATTTTCAACAGATTCATCGTTTATATCCCACCTCAGCAGCTTTTCCCTATTCACAGATTTTGAATCAAATCGATAAGAAACTCAATTGAAGTGTATATATATATAAATAAATAAAAAAACTATGTGAACAGAGTTAGTGGTATTTATTTGTTTCAAAACTTACAAATGCAGTAGGAATCTTCCGGTCTGAACTTCCTTGGTTTGCACTGGCACAAAAACCTAAACATATAATGGTATAGTTTTGTTGGAAGATTTTTAGTCAATGTAAGAACAGATATATAGAGAATCTCAAAATTGGTAGAAACTTTGTGTTTCTTACAAATTTCCAACCCAAAAGCTTCCTGCAACCTTTACAGTTAACATCAGTAACCACGTTAGCATCCTCTGCTCGATAATGTGCTTCGCCAGCAACATCCACGTTGACACTGCAAAACACAGGATTAAAGTTGCCACCAAAGAAAATGCAACACAGATTAGCAAGAAGAAGATCAGATCGGTCATTGAACTTTAAAATTCTTAGTAATAAAAGTCCAAATTGCATTTGTTGTGCTGGTCACTAATCATTAATCAGAATTCAGAGCAATCTCTGCCCACCAAAGAAGTTCCATAGAATTGTATTAATGATGATAACTTACACATTTCGAAAGATGCCTGCGTTGATCATTATGTCCTAAAAAGCAGAATGAAAACAGCAATAAGAACACAGACTTGCTCTAAAAAATAAATAACAATAATAATAATAATAATAATAATAATAATAATAATAAATCCCAAGTAGATATAATAACAAATAGTAGCTGTTTGGTAAAATGGATTAAAGCCATTGTAATATGACATTTGTTCAACCAACGCATTCCACTGTAACATGAATCACCATATTCTTAACAGGCACACTGAACCATGTTTCTATGTACAGATATACAGATTTTTCTTGGTTCAAAACGCGCACACTGAATCATGTTCATCATTCTTTAGGTTGTATTTGGATCTTGAATTTGTGAATGTTTTGCAGAGGGAAATCATTTCCCTTTTCTTTTCCTTCTATAAATCCTCCCACAAATCCTGACTCCAGACACAATGCTTAGATATAATATCAAAAACCGTAACCAACAAAACATTGCAGAATCAGTGGATCCTAAGAACTTTTGCTCATATAAATACAAGATCAGATTTAGATGATCTTTGAAAAATTATATATTATTGATTCAAGACACACAGACCCATCTTGGTCTCCAAAAGTTCAGAATCAGTACATGAGTCTACGATTGTTCTTCAATGCAGGTGTATAACAAACAAGAACTTTTGATAATTTCATAATCAAATAACGCCCTGTACTACCACATTTCTTGAATAACATCATAAAAAGAATTGAACCCTTAAAATATGAACATCTTAACAACAAAGACATTCAAATCTTGCAAGTTTAGATGACTTCTGTTATTATTAACAAGCAGAGAGAGAGAGAGAGAGAGAGAATCTTACTGGGACGAGATGCATTAAATCTTTAACCAAGACAAGGTGGGTACTGCATTGACGGCAGAGGAAGATATGGGCAGCTGTTGTTTGATTGAATGTAACCATTAGTGTATCTGGATACAGCATCTCCCTTCCATCCCACATCAGGAGCTTGTTCCTAATCGCAGATTTTGAATCAAATCCATAAGAAGAAAAAAAAAAACTGAAAATTGAAGTATACAAGTAATTAAATAAATAAACAAATAAAAAAAAAAACAAAAAACAAAGTGCACCTAGCAAAACTGTTGAACTATAGTGGTATTTGTTTGTTTCAAAACTTACAAATGCGCTTGTACTCTTCCAGTCTTAAGTACTTCGGTTTCCTCTGACACTTTAAACTAAACATATAATAGTATAATTTTGTTAGAAGATTTTTAGGTAATATGCAAGAAAAGATAAATATACAATCTCAAAAAAAAAAAAAAAAAGGTAGAAAGTTTGTGATTCTTACAAATCTCCAACCCAAAACGCTGTTGCACTCAGTACAGATAACATCATAAACCTCGTTAGTACCCTCCATTCGATTATATGCTGGGTCACCACCATCATCCTTATAGTCACTGCAAAACACAGTATTAAAGTTGCCACCAAATCAAATGCAATGGAGATTAGCAAAAAGATGATCAAGATTAGTCCAAATTGCATTTGTTGTGATGATTATAACAGAGATCAGAATTTATGTCTATCACTAATCTTTAATAAGAATTCAAAACTAATCTTTAATGAGAAGTTTTAAAAAAAATAAAAATTGCATTAACGGGGAGATCTTACTCATCTTTGAAGATGCCCGCCTCCATCACTATATCCTGCAAAGCAGATTGAAAACAAAAGTTACATGAATGATGGGAAAGTTCTGAGAAATTATATTGTTTCAAAATGCACACACAGATTGTACTTCAATGCAAGAACCCTAACCTTCAAAAAATTCAGAATCAATATCAAGAATATCAAGAAACACCCCCATTGCTCGTAATACCATAATCAACAAGCCTCATACTAAACATTTCTTGATAACATCATAAAAAGAATTAAACCCTCAAAATTGGAACAATTTTAACTGCAAAGACATGCAAATCTTGCAACTTTAGATTGGAATTATGATGGTTCTGTTATTATTAACACGTGCAGTACAGAAATTGATGCATAATTCTAAGCAACCAAAGCACAACAAACAAAGAAGAGAGAGAGAGAGAGAGAGAGAGAGAGAGAGAGAGAGAGAGAGATCATACCTTGGAAACTAACTTGTCGGTGTCTGTAATGTCGTACCCGCATTGGCGGCAGAGGTAGCATGGGTCATCTGGGTCTTCTTCTTGATCCATCCTCAAAACAGCTTCGAAAGCACAACTCTTCTTCAGCCAGAGGAGCAGATAAATCAAAATCAAGAAAGTTATTATTGGGACTATATGAAGAACTAAACAGTTCAAATTGTACTAGAATGAATATGTGACAGAGCATGGGGTTGGCATAAAATGAGAAGTTGAATTTATACTTACCAAAACAGAGGAATCAATGTGGGCAGTGAGTCAGGTTCTTGAGAGAGAGAGAGAGAGAGAGAGAGAGAGAGAGTATGAGGAATTTAAATAGCTCTGAATTTGTAAAGCCACAAGTATATATAGATTGGCTCAGTAAGAACTCTGAAGTGAGAGAGAGAGAGAGAGCAGGGTTCAGTTAACTGCCAAAATGACAGTTTCTAGTGTGGAATATATGGTACAGTGCGCATCACAATTGCTGAGCTGTACCCTCAGAATTACACCCCCTTCGTTCTTTTCTTTTCTATTTTTTTACCCTCTACTTTCTTGTTTTAAGTCTGTACGTGGGCTGGCCTTGGGCCTATAACGTAAACCCAGGTCCTGTCCAGCAAGCTTGGCCCAGGCCGATGGGCCAATGGTCTAAATTTGAAACGTTTCAATTTTTTTATTTTTTATTTTTTTAAATATGTATAAAATTGAAGAAAATTTACAAATTGGCACATAGCACATTTTACAATTGAAAAATAATATTTTGTCATAAAGAGTGAGGTGAGGGATTCCATTCCATCACAACTATTTTTATATTTTGGTGGGCTAACGTGTAAGTTTATAAGTGAGTTTGTTGAATGGCTTTTCACAAGCTGACCTGCTGGGTTTTAATGTCTTTAGAAAACAAATGATTAAAATATTTGGATAGTCTTCGCAAAAAAAAAAAAAAAAAAAAAACAAACAAACAGCATAGTTAAAGTTGTAAAGTTTTAAATGAATCGAATCGAAACAGATCTTCTAAGCAATTAGCACACAAAAAATTGAAGTTGCAAATGACAATGAATTAGTAGAGATGGATGGTCCTCCAAAAAAAAATTTGTTTGGTCATGGGCATGCTTGTTTGGATCCCAAATTTGTGAGGAAAGAAAAAGGAAGAGAAAACTCAAAAAATAAATAAAAAAAGGAAAAAGAAAAAGAAGAGATTTTGCTTCTATTTCATTCACTTGTTTTTTACCCTTCCAAGAATCTAAGATCCAAATAAAGTCTTAACAACTTGGGATATGCAAATAAATAAGGTAAATAAACAACAGAAGTGAAGTAAAGATATGTTACAAGCAAAAAACTTTAGTCATCCCAAGTGCTGAATCCCAACAAAAAGAAGCATCAACTGTAACGATGAAACCCCGCGAAACAGCTAGAAAAGCAATACCAAAATCCCCATACCCAAAAAAGAAAAAAAAAAGCAATACCGAAACCTCCAGAATTAATGCCTATGGCAACAAGGCAAGCTCAGTTTTACACCCAAGCATGTTTGCTCATATGTTGCCTCATTTTCTTATTTATATTTTAGATCTTCACTTTTAAGTTGCATAAATTCTTTTTTCTAAAACTTTTGAACTGATTTTATTAAACTCAATTCAATATGTGATTCTTCTGAAAAATCTAATAAAAATCTTAAATGTGTAAAAAGCACAATTTAATAGTATAAAATTTCTTTGGGACTCTTTATTTGGAAGGTGTCCTACACATGCTTCATTCTATATGAACTTTAAGAGCAGTACTTCATTTGAAGCTTTGCATATGCCTAAAAGGGTTGTCAAATTTCTTTTAGCCTTTTCCATTTCTATTATTCATGTTGTGCAATTTAACAGACAATTTATGAAGTTCTAATCTTTTAGTTAGCAATTTTCTCACTAACATTCCCCTAATTTCTCTTATCCAAACACAGATGTTCAAAATCCTTATTTTGAATCGCATAGGAAAAAGAAAAAAAAAGAAAGAAGAAAAGAACAAATAATAGAAAGTAAAGCTAATTGCAAAATATGTGCAGATAAAGCTATTCTTCAAACATTGTCTAAAATTTGCTTTCTATTGTAATAATAGTAGTACACACATAAAAAGCACTTATCCTAAACAGTGGAAAAAAATCTTACACCAAACAATCCCTTTAGTCTAAAAACAACTACTAGCTTCATGCCTCTTGCTCCGTATAGAGTGTTGCATGAACTAGAGAAAACACCAAATCAGAATTTTAAGAGTAACAAAAAAATAGATGAATTTGATACTACATGTATATATGAATTCTCTATCAGTTGTCATTGTGAATGTCTTCTTTACCGTCTGTCTATTCAAGCATTTTCAACAAGTTCAATTGTATGTCCATACACCAAATTGTTTCCATCCCACCTTAGCAGCTTTTCCATACAGATTTTGAATCAAATTGATAAGAAACTCAATTTAAGTATATATATAAATAAATAAATAAAAACTATGTGAACAGAATTAGTGGTATTTATTTGTTTCAAAACTTACAAATGCAGTAGGAATCTTCCGGTCTTTACTACCTTGGTTTCCACTGGCACTAAAACCTAAACATATAATAGTATAATTTTGTTAGAAGATTTTTAGTCAACGTAGGAATAGATATGGAGAATCTCAAAATTGGTAGAAACTTTGTGTTTCTTACAAATTTAAAACCCAAAAACTTCTTGCAACCGTAATAGTAGACATCAGTAACCATGTTAGTACGCTCCATTCGATAATGTACTTTGGAGACATCCACGTCGACACTTTAAAACATAGGATTAAAGTTGCCACCAAAGAAAATGCAATACAGATTAGCAAGAAGATGATCATATTGGTCATTGAATTTTAAAATTCTTAGTAATAGAAGTCCAAATTGCATTTGTTGTGCTGTTCACTAATCGTTAATCAGAATTCATAATGATCTCTGCCCACCAAAGAAGTTCCCTAGATTTGTATTAATAATGATAACTAACACCTTTTCGATGCCCCTATTGTCCTGAAAAGCAAATTGAAAACAGCAATAAGAACACAGACTTGCTTTTTAAAAAACAAACAAACCCAAGTAGATAATAACAAATAGTAACTGTTTGGTAAAAAGGAATGCAGCCACCGTAATCTTACATTAGTTCAACCAATGCATTCCGCTGTAACAAATATACTTATTTTTCTTGGTTCAAAATGCACACTGAACCATGATTGTCATGTTTAGGTTGTGTCTGGATCTTGAATTTGTGAAGCAATTTGCAAAGGGAAATCACTTCCCTTTCCTTTTCCCTCTATAAATCCTTCCACAAATCCTACCTCCAAACACAACCCTTAGATATAATATCAAGAACGGTGACCTCCGAAAAATTCCAGAATCAAATAAGCCTTGCACTACAACATTTCTTGAATAATATCATAAAAAGAATTGAACCCTCAAATTTTGAACAACTCTAACAACAAAGACATTCAAATCTTGCAAGTATAGATGACTTCTGTTATTATTAACAAGCACAGAAAGAGAGAGAGAGAATCTTACTAGGATGAGACGCATAAAATGATCAGCCAAGGCAAAGGTGGGTATTGCATCGACGGCAGAGGAGAATGTGAACAGCATGTTGCTTCCATCCCATATCAGGAACTTGTTCCTAATCGCAGATTTTGAATCAAATCCATAAGAAAAAAATCAAAATTGAAGTATACAAAAAAAAAAAAAAAAAAAAAAAACCAAAGAAAAAAACAAAAATAACATAGTGTGTAGAATTGGTGCATGGACCGTACTTTTCGTTGCACCTAGCAAAACTGTTGAACTATAGCTGTATTTATTTATTTCAAAACCATATAATAGTATAATTTTGTTAGAAGATTTTTAGTCAATATGTAAGAAAAGATAAATATATAATCTATAAAATAAAAAAAAGGGGGGGTAAAAACTTTGTGATTCTTACATATTTTCAACCCAAAATGCTCTTGCAAATGCTACAGTTAACATCGGCAGCCTTGTTAGTAGGATCCATTCGATTATGTGCTGGGTCAGCAACATCCACATTCTCACTGCAAAACACAGTATCAAAAGTGGCCACAAAATCAAATTAATGCAAAAAGGATGATCAACAGTTGGTCCAAATTGCATTTGTTGTGCTGATTACAAAAGAGATCAGAATTTATGTCTAGAACTAATCTTTAATGAGAATTCATAACTAATCTTTAATAAGGAGTCTAAAAGAAAAAATTGCATGAAAGATGAGATCTTACACATCTTTGGAGATGCCCCCCTCGATCATCACTATGTCCTGCAAAGCAGATTGAAAACAAAAGTTACATGAATACATGATCCGTTGATGATGGCCACTTTGAGAAATTATATTGGTTCAAAACACACACACACAGATTGTTCTTCAATGCAAGAATATCGAGAACCCTAGCCTCGAAGAAACCACCACCCATTGCTCCTAATACCATAATCAACAAGCATTGTACTAAACATTTCTTGATTACATATCAATAATAGAATTAAACCCTCAAAATTGGAACAACTTTAACAACAAACATGCAAATCTTGCAAGTTTATATTGGAAATATGATGGTTCTGTTATTATTAACATGCACAGTACAGAAATTGATGCATAATTCGAAGCAACCAAAGCACAACAAACAAAGAAGAGAGACAGAGAGAGATATCATACCCTGGAACGAGGCCTAAGTGCTTTAAGTTAAAACTTATGAAAATTTTAAATCATATGAAATTTATTTAATTCTAATTGAATTTAAAAATATTAAACATAAGTATTGATATACACTATTATAAATTCACCATCATCACTATAACCACCGTCACTGCCACCACTACTACCATGACCATCACTACTATTATCACCACCATGACACCGCCACCACCACCACTGATATTATGTCACTACCACTATCCCTACTACTACCATTTTCATCAACAATCACTACAACATATAACAGTTTTGAGAATAAGGGTGTGTTTGGTTTGTGTTTTAAAACATGTTTTTGAAAGAAAATTTCCAAAAATATGTTTAGTTACAAATTTTCTCAAAAAATTTCAAAATTACTTCTCTCTCTATTACACATCAATCAATCATTTTTTCTCTTTCCTCTCTCATTCTCAATCACTTTTTTCTCTTACACATATCTACTCAACTACAAAAAAATATCAAATCATCCTAAACTCCCAAACTATAAAACTATTTTCAAAATATATAACCAAACAAACCAATTTTTTTTTTAAAATTTCTCGCCATTTTTTTTTATTTTAAATTTATTTCAAAACACAAACCAAACACACCATTTTTTTAAAAGACATTTAGGAATCAATTTTTATCATCGTGAGGATAGTCGCAAAAAGATTGTCCTGTAAAGTCAAAACCAAGGCTTTTAGTGGCAAAATTTTGAAAATGTCACTAATAAATAGACTTTTAGGGACATAATAATTTGGTTTCAAAATATATATTTTTTGATACAAAAAATTTGGTCCCAAAAAGATAATAATTCATCACTAATGTCCAATTTTTGTTACTAAAAATATAATAACGACGCTTTTCGCAACAAAAATATTCGATCCCTAAAAAATAATTTTACCCCTAAATTTTTGGTCTAAAAAACCTTAATTTTTTTGTAGTGGATGTTATTATTGCCGTAAACACCATTATCATTTTACTATCACGACCATCGCAACCGCTACAGCTACAACCACAATGCCGCTGCTACCGTCAATGATATCACTGTCACTACTACCATCACAATATAGAAATTAAAATATATATTTTAAAAATAATAAATTTTAAATTTAATCTTATACGTATCAAATGAATTATTTTTAGTTCAACACTTAAATTTTTATAAAACAGTTTTTTATTTTTAAAAATTCAACATTCTATTTTCAATATTTAATTTTCAATATTCAGTTTTCAATTTTCAACTTTCTCAAACACCACCTAAACAATGCTCTTATTATTTGTGTGAAACAAAGGAGTACAAATATTATTATTATTGTTTAATTATCCGACTAGGGTAGTTTTAAGAAATTAGGATAAATTACATTTTGCACCAAATTTAAGTTGGTCTCTACACATGAAATTATAACAGTCAATCACTACACTTGTGATCAAATTTCACTTTAATTCCTACACAAGTGTCAATGAAATCATGACAGTGAAGTACTGTACTTTTGGTTAAATCTCACTTTGATCATTATATAAGTGTTAATGTCTTCCTTCTATTACTCTATTAATTAAATCTTTAACAAAATTTAGTCATGTGACAAAAATATGACTACAAAATGAGAAATCAAAGTGGGATTTGATCAAAAGTATAAAGAGTTGATTGTCATAATTTCATGTATAGGGATGAAAATGGGATTTGATCAAAAGTGCAGGGGTTAACTGTAATGATTTTCTGTGTAGGGGTCAAAGTAAGATTTGATGCAAAGTGCAAAGGTGCAAAATGTAATTTACCCAAGAAATTATGTTCAGCTTCCCAAGTAAGGTTGTATTTGAATTATATATTTGGGTAGAGATTTTTTTTTAATTAAAAAAAAAAGCAACAAAAAATAGATAAAATACAAATAAAATATAATTACATTTTACTATCATATTTTTTTTTCCTTTTTAAATTCTTATCTAAATTTATAATTTAAACACAATCGAAGTGGAAAAAAAAAAGAAGGGAAATAAAGAAAAATATTCACCTCTGGTACACTACTATCAGAAGATACCTTCTTCGACATAAAAGCATATCTTCCCAGTAATACTACAATCCATACTTAGCTATCTAAAAATTATTTAAAATTATCATCTTATGATTTAAATTTATTTTACATATGAATTTCATACTACACAAATATAGTCTCCACCAAATTTGGATAGATAAGTCTAGTTCCCAAACTGATTGGTATTTTATAAGAATAAAGATGAATAAATCTATATTAATTTTTTGGGTAAATTACACTGACACCTTCTGAGATTTGGTTCAATTACTTCCCACCCATTGACGTTTTGGAAATTATACCTCTTTATACAAAAGGCAACAACTCCTAGCAAAAAAAATAGAAAAATTACATTGAAAAAAAAAGTAAAGCAAAGGGAAGGGGGGGGGGGGGGAGGGGGAACAGAGGAAGTAAAACAAAGTAAGAAAAGAGAGAATGTATAAGTTCAATATTTTCATTTCGTCTAAATAATTACAATGACAGGGTGATTAGTGTAATTTCTCAAATGCCAGGGATGACATGTATTAAATTCAAATCTCAGAAGTGAAAGTATAATTTACCCTAATTTTTTTATTATCTTTTTGGTTACTTTATGTATTTTTCAACCCACATAATTTAGAGCCTAAAATTGATCGCACTCCATTATAATTTTGTACTCGAGAGAATCACAATCCCATTTGAATACATTTTATTGATTGATGCATTACCAAGAAGTCTATCTCTATATTTTTTTTATACTTGAAATAAATAAAAAAAACAAAACAAAAATTAACATCTAGATATTGAATATAATGAAGGCCACGTTGAATTGGTGATCCCACGTAATGTCTAAAGGAATTGGGTTACCCATGCCATCATATATTTTAACAACATGAATGAAATAGAGGGCTGATAAATAGACTTTCAAAAACACTAAGCATGATCCCTTTACCTATACAAAGGTACACCTGTAGATCTTTCATTTATTTATTTATTTATGAATACAGATCCGACTACATACTAATAACATAAAATATAAGTGGAATAATTTAAGTAAAAATATATTTTTTTATGATGAGTTTCACCATGTAATATATATCTAGCTAAGATTATTTTATTTCATTGATTTTGCGTTCAGAGTTTTGGGTTTTTTTTTTTTTTTGCTCAATCAAAAGGAAAGGAGGTACCTGGGAACATGATCTGGGCAAGTTAGAATTTGTCTTCTATGTAATAAGGACATGTGTGTCATTCAAACTCAACTCAGCCCGAATTGACATCAACTTAGGCTTCTTGTGGGAAATAAGAAAAAATTTAATTTATTAATTTTAAAAAAAATGTGTAAAAAAAAAAAAGAATTGATGTGATTTAAATGAACCAATAAGCTAGCTTTTTTCTATATTCCCAAAAGAGGCAATCTTGATTGTAAAAGAACATTCTAAACTTTAAGGCCATGCTTATTTGATTTTTTGGGAAGGGGAATTAGACTAATAATTCGTGGAACTCACCTAAAGATTGTTTAGTTAGGAACATGAGTGAAGAGATTAACTATCCCGTTCGACTAGTAATCCCCCATGTGGTAGGACTAACAAAGTCATGAGAAGGTTGGGATTAGAAATTGAGTGAGAGGATTAGTAAATTTTTAATGATTTTTAAGTAAAATATATATTTTTTAGAACAAAAAAAAAAATAAATTATAATATTAAAAAAAAAACTAAGAATTAAAAAATATTAATTTTATATATTAATATTATTTATAGTATTACTAATCCGATGGTGTACAAACAAACACTCTTTATCCTACATCTCTAACTTAATACTACCACACTAATAATCTCCTCACTCAATCTCACCATACTCTTAATCCCCTCTATCATATGGAGTCAAACAAATGTGGCATAAAGTTTTTAGAGACTTAAGACTGAATATAAAAATGAGATCATATTTAAAAGTTAAAGCTTTTGACAATAAACTTCTTTTAAAATTTTCTTATAGGCCTTAGGTGATAATCAAAGTGGCCTAATAGTTGGATCACTTCTAATATACTCGAATGAAATTAAAATAGAATGAAATAATCATTTCTTCTATAGAATTAGGAGAATTTATTATACACACGTACATACCACATGCATTCTTAGTTATGTCATTTTTTTTTTTAGTTTTACCTAATTTTCTTCTTTAGAGCATCTCCAACGGTTCATTACTTTTTTCAGCAAATTTGAGTAAAAATTTTCTGATTTTCTCAATCTGATATGGCTTGCTGCAACGGTGCATCAAAAGGGAAGGGTCATCCAGTGGGTTGACCGGCCGGTCGATCGGTAAGACTAAATTTTTTTTATTTTTTATTTTTTATAACCTGTTTGAACCTTTTGACCTGTTTGAACCTACTTATTTGAAAGGGAACCGGTCGACCGGTTGGTCAACCGGCCGGACATCCGGCTGGTTGACCGGTTGCCTCCGTCCAACGGTATAGAACAGTGAAAAGATGAAATCTGGAGCTTGTCCTCAGTTTGATGAAACTTTTGTTTCATTCTCATTTTGATATCAATTTGGTGAAACCATTGGAGTGAGAAAAAGTGATTTTTTCATCAAATTTCAAATCTGATGCAAGGTTTGATGCACCGTTGGAGATGGTCTTAGTTATGATATTATTTTGAGATATTTGGTTATGACCTTTTTTTTGTTTTTGACTATGACTTAGAAAGTATGAAATTATATAATATTCTTCTATAGTTATAAGGTGTATATATGATACACATCTATTGTACTATAGTCTTTCCCATAGAGTTATAGTTCCCTAATAATGATTTTATCTGCAATGCATTTTCTACCAGTTTTTTTTAGTAAACTAAATGTGAGAATGAAAATTTTGAAGTTTAATCTTTGAGAATAATCATTTCCAATATTTATGTCATGCAATTTTACAGACAATTTATGAAGTTTAATCTTTTAGCATGCAACTTTCTCACTGACATTCCCCCTAATTTCTCTCTATATCCAAACACATATATGCTCAAAATCCTTATTTTAAATGGTATAGAAAGAAAAACAGAACAAATAATAGAAAGAATATCTAATTGCAAACTATATATGCAGACAAAGCTATAATTCAAACATGGTCTAAAACCTGCTTTCTATTGTAATAATAGACATATGTTCCTTAGAGATCATAAGAAGATAACAAAATCATAAGTTCGCGCATAGAAAGCGATTATCCTAAACAATGAAAAAAATCATACACCAAAACAACAAACGTATATCAGTAGTCCTCCATCAACCAATTCAAGCATTTTCAACAGGTTCATTTGTATCTGCATACAGCATATTGTTTCCATCCCACCTCAGCAGCCTGTTCCTACGAGCAGATTTTGAATCAAATCCATAAGAAACTCAAAATTGAAGAATAACTAATAATATATATAAAATAAACATATGTGCACGGAATTGGTGAACGAAATGTACTTTTCTGTGCACGAACAATGCTGTTGAAGTATAGCAGTATTTATTTGTTTCAAAACTTACCAATGCAGTACGAATTTTTCGGTCAGAACTGCAATTCTTTCCTGTGGCACTCTAACCTAAGCATACATACAGTTGCATTTTGTTAGAAGATTTTTAGTCAATATGTAAGAATAGATAAATATAGTGTTGGGGTATATCTCCTTATTGGAGTTTGAGACCAAATTGATTTATTAAAAGAGTTTAATTTGGTTTGGTTTAGGTATAATATATTTTAATATATTATATCTAATTTTTAGAGACCCAATTCAATTTGGTAACAATTAGGGTTTGATTACAAAACCCAATACTCAACTATATATATATATATATATATTTGGTATTGGTTTTTCCTAAGAAGGAAAAAAAAGGTGATATTCGGTGGTTTTTCCTAAGAAGGAAAAAAAAGGTGATATTCGGCTGCCTTATTATTCAGTCTTCCGAAAAGTAGCGACAGTAGTGGCTTAATATTGTTTTTTTCTTTGGTGGTGCCTTTTTCGGACTCATGCTTGGAAGTCCTTGATTTTCAATCATTGGATGCTTTGAAGAATTGTCAGTGTGTTCGGCTGATTTGGTTCGTTATTTTGGATCTTCTTCAACTCTGATTTTGAAGATTTTTGTTCATCTATTTGGTAAGGTCTTTCCTCTTTGTTTATTTATGATTATTTGGAATTCACCTAAGGGTGGTTTGTGAGACCATTCGTGTCTCGTTTGTAATCGTTTGGAAAATTATTTGATTGATAGTGGAATCAGATTTCGATCCCGTAGACGTACCTCACATTGAGGGAACCACGTAAAATTCTTGTGTTGCTTTTGAATTAATTTTTCCGCATTAGTTTTATTTCCATTGATTGATTTACTTGTGGAGAATCACATATTTTCCCTAACATATAGAATCTCAAAAATGGTAGAAACTTCTGTGATTCTTACAAATTTCCAACCCAAAAGCTCCCTGCAACCACTACAGTGAATATCAGCAACTGTGTTATCACACTTCATTCGATAATGTGCTTCGCCAGTAACATCCACATTGACTCTGCAAAACACCAAAGCAAATGCAATGCAGATTAGCAAGAAGATGCTGAAATTGGTCAATGTTGAATTTAAAATTCTTGGTAATAGGAAGTCCAAACTGCATTTGTTGTGATGATTGCTAATCTCGAATCAGAACTCAGAACTATCTCTGCCCACCAAAGAAGTTTCATAGAATTGTATTAATGATGATTAACTTACACATTTGCAAAGATACCAGTATCATCGATCATTACGTCCTGGAAAGCAGATTGAAACAGCAATTAGAACATAGACTTGCTTTCTGCTTTTAATTTTTTTTTTTAAAAAGATAAATATATTTATATGAAATCATCATATGCTAAAAGCAATATATATGTTTATATGTACAGATATATACAGATTTTTCTTGCAATCTAATTCAAGCTAATATGAGTACGGATTAGATATATTGTTGGTTCAAAACTCACACACTGACCCATCTTTGTGATGCTTTAGATTGTGTTTGTATTTGGAATTTGTGAAGGGATTTGCATGAGGAAATCATTTTCCCTCTACTTTTTCCTCTACAAATCTTTGAGAAATTATTTATTATTGGTTCAAAATGCAGAGAGACCCATCTTTGGTCTCCAAAAAATTCAGAATCAGTATATGAGTGTACAATTGTTCTGCAATGCAGTAGTAACAAACAAGAACTTTTGATAATTCCATAATCAGATAAGCCTTGTACTACAACATTTTTAACATCATAAAAAGAATTGATTTGAACAACTATAGCAACAATGACATGGAAAATCTTGCGAATTTAGACGACATTGTGATGGTTCTGTTATTCTTAACAATCACATAGAGAGAAAAGAGAGAGAGAAAGAGAGAGAGATTTTACTGCGAAGTTACACATAAAATTTGTGGTCAAGACAAGGTGGGTACTGTATCGACGGCAGAGGTAGAAATGGACGTCTGGAGTTTGACCGAATGTAGCCATCAGTGTACATGCATATCGTATGTTCTTTCCATCCCACTTCAGGAGTTTGTTCCTACTTGCAGATTTTGAATCAAATCTATAAGAAAAAAATCAAAATTGAAATACCAAAATAATAATAATAATGATAATACAGAATTGGTGCATGACTCTACTTTTCTGTGCATGTGGCAAAACTGTTGAAGTATAGTGGTACTTATTTATTTGTTTCAAAACTTACAAATACAGTAGAAATCTTCCAGTCATAAACTACATCGTTTTCCTCTAGCACTTCAACCTAAACCATATAGTAACCATTTTGTTAGAACATTTTTAGTCAAATGCAATAATATATATATATATATATAGAATCTCCCAAAAGAAGTAGAAACCGTGTGATTCTTACAAATTTCCAACCCAAAAGGCTCTGCATCTCGTACAGTTAACATTAGCGTGTTAGCACGCTCCATTCGATAATGTTATGGGCCAGCAACATCCACATTCTTACTGCAAACCCCACAGGATTAAAGTTGCCACCAAAGCAATTTCATTGCAGATTAGCAAGAAAATGATCAAGACTAGTTCAAATTGCATTTTTTTGTTGTGCTGATTATTACAACAGAGATCATAATTTATCTCTGGCGCTATTCTTTAATAAGATTTCATAACTAATCTTTCATACGAAGTTTCAAAATATTGCATTAAAGATGAGATCTTACACATTTTCTAAAATGGCAGCCTCCATCACTATGTCCTGCAAAGCAGATCAAAAACAAAATTTTCATGAATTAGCTAATTCACTCCATTTAAAGATGACATGAATACATGATCAGATGACGATGGGCACTTTAAGAAATTATATTGGTTCAAACATACACACACACAGATTGTTCTTCAATGCAAGAATATCAAGAACCCTAAACCTCCAAAAAAATCAGAACGAATAATAAATCCTCAAAATTGGAATAATTTTAACACGCAAATCCTGCAAGCTTAGATTGGAATTATGATGGTTATGTTATTATTAACATGCACAGTATAGAACTTGATGCATAATTGAAAGTAACCAAAGCACAACGAAGGCCAGAGAGAGAGAGAGAGAGAGAGAGAGAGAGAGATCATACCTTGGAAACAAACTCTTTCGGTCAATGCAAGGTGGGCTCTGCATTGGCGGCAGAGGTAGAAAATGTCATCTGGGTCTTGATACATCCACAAAGCAGTATTGAAAGCACCAACTCTTCAGCCAGAGGAGCAAGTAAATCAAATTCGAGGAAGGTATTATTATTAGGGACTATATGAAGAACTAAACAGTTTAAATTGTAAGAAGAATGAATATGAAACAGAGCAACTGGGTCATCTGGGTCTGGATCCATCCTCAAAAACAGCTTCCAAAGTACCAAATCTTCAACCAGAGCAAGTAAATCAAATTCAAGAAACTAATTATTTGGACTATGAAGAACTAAACAGGAAAAATTTTATGAGAATGAATACGAAACAAAGCATCTAGGTCATCTGGGTTTGGATCCATCCTCAAAGCAGCTTCGAAAGCACCAATTCTTCAGCCAGAGCAAGTAAATCACATTCAAGAAAGTCATTACTGGGACTATGAAGAAACTAAACAGTTTAAATTGTAATAGAATGAATACGAAACAGAGTATGGGGGTTGGACTAAAATGAGAGGTTGAATGGTACTTACCAAAACAGAGTAAAAAATGTGGGCGGTCAATCAGGTTCTTGATCACAGAGAGAGAGAGAGAGAGAGAGAGAGAGAGAGAGAGAGATATTGAAGTGGCTAGCTCTGAATGGGGTTTGTAAAGCCAGAAGTACAAGTATAGATAGGCTGAGTAAGAACTGACGTTAGAGAGAGAGAGAGAGAGAGAGAGAACAGAGAGATCAGGTTTCGGTTAATCGCATGACAGTTTGAGGTGTGGAGTATATGGTACAGTGCGCACCACAATTGCTGAGCTGTACCCTTAATTCTTCTTCTTTTTCGTTATTTATTTATTTATTTTTCTATTGTTTTTCCCTCCACTTTGTTGCTCGCCTTGGGCCTAAATTGTAAGTAAGGGTGTGCGCGGTGCGGGTCGGTGCGGTTTGAGAGAAAAATAGAAATCGTATGGCGGGTGGCGGATTGATCAAAGTGTCACCAGAATTTGCCATTTTTCTTATCAAAAAACCGGCGGTTCGATTAGCAAATAATGGCAGATTTGCCTTGGCGGTTCAGGCGGATTGACGGTTTATAAAAAATATAATTCAAATTACAAAACTTAAATCAAAGAGTAAAAAAAAGACGAGAGATACCGTGATGTTAAGCATCTTGCGAAGCTTTCTTCTGATGCAGCAAGTGTAGCAACAACATGATAATATCAACGACTATGCTATCAGTTCATTACAAGCATCTGTGGAAGGTACAATGATTAAATACAATACATAAAATTAATATCATTAAGGGTTTACAATATATTGAAAATGTTTACTGTTGAAAAGTATTTAAATTGAAAAGTGAGCTGATGCAAGTTTGCAACATGGCCAGGAAAAAAAAAAAATTGAAAAGTGAATTGGAATCCAACTTTATTTTGGATTACTGACATCTTGAATTCCCCTCGAGCAGTAATGTAATACTATATTCTAAGGTATAGAACAACAAGCAAACTTAAGTAAAAAAGAATTTTTAGAATCTTATAAAACATGATTTAATAGCGGTGCGGGTCGGTGTGGTTTGGAAGAAAAATAGAAACCGGTGGATTGATAAAAGTGTCACTAGAATTTGTCATTTTTCTTACAAAAAACCGGCGGTTCGATTGGCAAATAATAACGAATTTGCCTTGGCGGTGCGGCTCGGTGCGGTTTTGGCGGTTTCAGCGGTTTCGTCGGTATTATGCACACCCCTAATTGTAAGCACAGGTCCTATCCAGCAAGCTTGTCCCAGGCCAATGGGCTGATGGTCTAAATTTGGACGTTTTAGAATTTATTTATTTATTTATTTATTTATTTTTAATATGTATAAAATCATACTATAAGATTGAATAAAATTTACTAGCACATAACACATTTTATAATTAAAGAGAACCGCTAACAAAATAACATAATTTCAATTTTTTGAATCGTAATTAAAAAAATTGTCATAACTAAACACAACATAAGACATAATTAAATAACTCATGAGTCATAATTAAAGAAAAAAATTGATCATAACTAAAGAAAAAAATGACATAACTGGGGATACATATGGTACACACCCTTTTCAAAAGGGTATATATGAGAATTTCCTAAAACAGCTTGTTTGGTTTTACTTTTCAGGATTCACTTTTCAAAAAATTGAAATTTTTTTGTTTTATATGTATATAAATATATATTACTTTTATTGAATTTTTAAAAATATTTTAGTAATTTTTTAAAATTTTTAGATACACCTAACATAAATACGCTTAAAAACTATAATATTTGCAAAAAAAATCTTTAAAAAATTCACTAAACACTAAAAATATATTAAAAAAATATGAAAATTCAGTATATATTTGTATTTTTGTATATTTATTGATTTTTTAACTAATATTTTACTCTTTAAACACATCTAAATAAGGTGTTTCTAAAAAATTAAAAAAAATATTTAAAAATTTAAAAATATTAACTAAAAATAAAAAAATAAGAAAAATAAAAAAACTCAATTTAAAAAAAATTAAATTCAAAAAATTGAAACCAAACATACAAAATGGCGTGAGAAATTCCATCATTGCATGTATATATTTTACAATTTTTGTGGGCCAATGTGTAGGTTTATGGGCAGGTTTGTTGAGTGGCCTCTCACATGTTAACATATCGGGCTTTAATGTCTTTATAGAATGAATAATTACATAGGAGTGAACAACGGATACATTGATCTGCCCAAATCGATTGAATCGAATTGATCCGTCATATTTTGGACGAATGCGTGATGATGAGCGAGACGGTTGCCGATTGATTTTTTCTAATCCACCTAATTTTGGATGGATGGCGGATTTGAGATTCTTTTGGTTGCAAACCGAACCGCCAAACCGCGAGCACCCCTAGTAATTTGTAATATTTTGTGTTTTCAATTTGTTTAGATGTTCTGTTTGTATTTTCAATTGAAAAATAGTTTAAATATTTTATTGAATATATTCTGTTGAAAAAAGAGTTTTCAACTTGAATATATTTTTTGAATTGAAAAAAATAAATGTATTAGTCATTTATATGTTTTGGTTTTTAAATCTAACTTTAAAAAAATAAAAATAAAAAATAAAAAAATATGATATATGCTGGTTGGTTTTTGTTTTCAAAAACAAATATAGATATAACAATATAGAGACATACAATCTGTACTACTACTTTTTTCATGATTTTGGTGGTTTGAATTGTTTTTATATTTTATGAACTATAGATTGTAATACTTTATATGGATGAGGCATGCTGTGATTATAATATGTGGATGAGGTATGCAGTAATTGTAATATTTCAAATTTTCAAACTTACTTTCTTTGGATGAGGCATGCAGTGATTGTAATACTTTTTTAAGTTATTAATTGTAATACTTTTTTTTTTTTTTTTTTTTTTGAGGAAATGCACAAGTTAAATTATATTTAAAATTTTAAACTGTTAAATCGATTCGCATCCATTCACCAATCCGTTCAATCTACATTCGCTAGATTGGCGAACGGATACAAATTGATTTTTTTTCAATCTGCCAATTTGGTGGATGGATGGCGGATTGGAGGTTCCATGGTTGCAACCGACCCACGCCCACCCCTATAATCACATATACTCGGATATCGTCTTCACCCACCCCAAAAAAAAAAAAAAAAAACCCTACAAATTGGTCAAGTTGTAGAGTTTTAAATGAGTTGAACTGAGAAGGGACTTTTAAGCAAACACAACAAAAAATTCTTTAGATTTGAAGTTGCGAATGACAATGGAGTAGTGAGAGATGGATACTTTTTTGGTCATGGGCATGCTTCTTATTATATGTTTGGATCCCAAATTTGTAAGGAAAGAAAAAGGAAGGGAAAATAAAAAAAAAAAAAAAAAAATTTGCTTTTAGTTCATTCACTTTTCTTTTTTTTTAACCTTTCCACAAATCTAAGACTCAAATAGAGGCTTAAGATCTTGGGCTATGCAAATAAGGTCTTGAATAAAGAACAGAAGCAAGCTAACCAAAGATATGTTACAAACAAAGTACACAACCATCCCAAGTGCTAAATCCCAACAAAAAGTAGCATCAAATGCAACGATGAAACACCAAGAAACAGCTAAAAAGGCATTTATGAAATCTCCAGACTAAAAAAAAAAAAAAAAAAAAAAAGCAATACCCAAACCCCCATAACCAGTGCCTATGGCAACAAGGCAAACTAAGACTACACCACACACACGTATTTGCTCATATGTTGCCTCATTTGCTTATTCATAATTTTCACTTTCAAGTTGAATAAATGACTTTTCTAGAACTTTTGAACTGATTTTATTAAGCTCAATTCAATATGTGATTCTTCTAGAAGATCAAACAAAAACCTCAAAAGTGTAAAAGCTCAATTCAATAATAAAAATTTCTTTGCACTCTTTATTTGGAAGTTGTTATACAAATGTTTCATGCTATATGACTTCAAGAGCTGTATCCTTCATTTGAAGCTATGAAGTTTGATCTTTTAGTCTGCAACTTTCTCACTAACATTTCCCTAATTTCTCTATCCAAACACTTATGCTCAAAATCCTTATTTCAAATGGCATAGAAAAGAAAGCAAAACAAATAATAGAAAGTAAATTTAATTTCAAAATATATTCAAATAAACAACTTCAAACATGGCCTAAAATGTACTTTCATTGTAACAGCAACAGACATATTTTCATCATAGATCATCATAAGCAGATAGAAATAAAATTGTAGTACATGCATAGAAAGCGCCCATATAGAGTATTGCATGCTTATCCTCAACCGTGAAACAATCATACACCAAACAAGCCCTTTTGTTCTAACAACTAATAGTTATATGTCTCTTGCTCTGTATATAAAGTATTGCATGAACCAGAGAAAACACCAAATCAGAATTTTAAGAGTGAGAAAAAAGAAAAAAAATGGATGAATTTGATATTACATGTATATATGAGTCCTCCATCAGCTGTCATTTCGAATGTCTTTTCTGCCATCATTCAAGCATTTTCAACACGTTCATTATACATCATATTGTTTCCATTCCACAGCAGTAGCTTTTGCCTATTCACAGATGTTGAATCAAATCCATAAGAAACTCAAAATTAAAGGAATTAAAAAAAATTATATACTTTTACAGAATTAGTGGTATTTTATTTGTTTCAAAGCGTACAAATGCAGTAGGAATCTTCCGGTCTCAAGTACATTAGTTTCCTTTGGCACTCTAACCTAAACTTATAATAGTACCCTCCATTTGAAAATGTGCTTGGCGAGCAACATCCACACTGACACTACAAAACAAAGGATTAAAGTTTCCACCGAAGCAAATGCAATACAGGTTAGCAAGAAGATGATCAAATCAGTCATTGAATTTTAAAATTCTTGATAACAAAAATTACAAATTGATTTGTTGTGCTAATCACTAATCGTTAATCAAAATTCACAACGATCTCTGCCTGCCAAAGTAGTTACATAGATTTGTATTAATGATGATAACTCACACATTTGAAAACAAAAGTTACATGAATACATGATCAGATGATGATGGGCACTTTGAGAAATTATATTGGTTCAAAAAACACACACATATTGCTTTTCACTGCAAGAATACCAAGAACCCTAACCTTCAAAAAATTCAAAATCAATATCAAGAGTATCAAGAAACCACCACCCATGGCTCATAATACCATAACCAACAAACCTTATACTAAACATTTATTGATAACATCATAAACAGATTATGATGGTTATGTTATTATTAACACTCATAGTACAGAATTGATACATAATTCAAAGGGGAGAGAGAGAGAGAGAGAGAGAGAGAGAGAGATCATACCTTGGAAACAAACTCCTCGGTTAATGCAAGGTAGGTTGTGCTCTGGCAGCAGAGGTAAAAATGGGCATCTATCTTCAAATAGCTTTGAAAGCACCAACTCTTCTTCAGACATAGAAAGTATTTAAATTCAAGAAAGATAAGTTATTGAGACTATATGAAAAACTAGTAACATTTTAAATTGTAGAATGAATGAATTCGAAACAGAGCATAGCCTGGTTGAATGATACTCACCAAAACAAAGGAAATAATGTGGGCAGTGAGTCAGGTTCTTGAGAGAGAGAGAGAGAGAAAGAGAGAGCAGGGTTCAATTAACCACCAGAATACAGTGTGTAACCGCTAGAATGGCAATTTGAGTTGTGGAGTATATGTCCAGTCCAGAGAGCTTGGCCCATGCGGACAGGCTGATGGTCTAAATTTGGACTTTCCAAATTTTTAAAAAAAATATGTATAAAAGTATACACTAAAATTGAATAAAAGTCTAATATAACTTGTCACATAACCCATTTTAAAATTGCAAAAATAATATTTTGTCATAAACAATGAGGTGAGAGATTCCATCACTAGTATATATTTTTTTGATTTTGATACTTCAATGCCCTTATAAAACGAATAATTACAAATATTCATATATGGTCTTTAACCCAAAAAATAAAATGGCAGTATGGTTGAAGTTATAGGATTTTAAACTAGTCAAGTTGAGCAGGGTCTTCTAAGCAAACACAATAAAAATTGTTCAGATTGAAGTTGCTAATGCAATGGAGCAGTGAGAGAGATGATATCCATTCAATATTAGTTTTTTTCCCTCATAGCCATTGATGATGTTTGTGGTGAAAGTTTGTACACATTTCAAATCGGTTGCTTTGTATTTCCATCAACAATCTTTCATTCTAAGAACAACTAATCATTCTATGCCTCTTGCTCCATATATATAGAGTATTGTGTGAACTAAAGAAAACACCAAATCAGAATTTTAAGAGAAACAAAAAGAAAAAGAAATGGATGAATTTGATACTACATGTATATATGAGTCCCCATCAGCTGTCATTGCGAATTTCTTCTCTACCATAAGTTACAATCATTTTCAACAGGTTCATTTGTATCTGCATATTGCATATTGTTTCCATTCCACATCAATACCTTTTGCCTATTCACATATTTTGAATCAAATCCACAAAAAACTCAAAATTAAAGTATTTAAAAAAAAAAAAATACTATATGAACAGAATTAGTGGTATTTTATTTGTTTCAAAGCTTACAAATGCTCAGATCAAAAAAAAAGAAAAAAAAAAACTTACAATTGCAGTAGGAATTTTCCGGTCTCAAGTACTTTGGTTTCCTCTAGCACTTCAACTTAAACATATAGAAGATTTTTAGTCAATATGTAGGAATATATTTCCAACCCAAAAGCTTCCTACAACGGTTACAGTTAACGTCAGTAACTATGTTAGTACCCTCCATTTGATAATGTGCTTGGCCAACAACATCCACATTGACACTACAAAACACATGATTAAAGTTTCCATCAAAGCAAATGCAATACAGGTTAGCAAGAAGGCGATCAAATCGGTCATTGAATTTTAAAATTCTTGATAACAAAAATACAAATTGATTTGTTGTGCCGATCACTAATCGTTAATCAGAATTCAGAATAATCTCTGCCCGCTAAAGAAGTTACATAGATTTGTATTAATGATGATAACTTACACATTTTCAAAGATGCGGCGTTGTCCTGGAAAGCATATTGAAAACAGCAATAAGAACACAGATTTGCTTTTAAAAATAAAAAAATAAAAAATTGTAGATAATAACAAATAGTAACTGTTTGGTAAAAAGGATTGCAGCCATTGTGATCTTACATTAGTTCAACCGATGCATTCAACTGTAACATGAATCACCATATGCTTAAAGCAATATATATGTTTATATGTACAGATATGCCGATTTTTCTTAGTTCAAAATGCTTACATAGAGCTTATATATAGATTTTTCTTAGTTCAAAATGCTCCCATTGAACTTTGTTTGTCATGCTTTAGGTTGTGTTAGGATCTTGAATTTAAGAAGTGATTTGCAGATGGAAATCACTTTCCTTTTCTTTTTACTTTATAAATCCTTCCACAAATCATACCAACAAAAACACAACCCTTTGATATAAGTATCAAGAACTGTAACCTACAAAAAATTTGCAGAATCAAAGGATCCTAAGAACTTTTGCTCATATAAACACAAGATTAGATTTAGATGATCTTTGAGAAATTATATATTATTGGTTCAAAACGCACAGAGACTCATCTTGGTCTCCAAAAAATTCAAAATCAGTATATGAGTCTACAATTGTTCTTTAATGCAATTGTAGCAAACAAGAACTTTTGATAATTCCATAATCAAACAAAGCCTTGTACTACAACAAAGAATTAAACCCTCAAAATTGGAACAACTTTGACAACAAAGACAGGCCGATCTTGCAAGTTTAGAATGGAATTATGATGGTTCTGTTTTGTTCTTACTAACACGCACAGTAGAGAAATTGATGCATAATTCAAAGCAACAAAAGCACAACAAACAAGGAAGAGAGAGAGAGAGAGAGAGAGAGAGAGAGAGAGAGAGAGAGAGAGAGGTTCAGTTAACCGTCGAAATGACTGTTTGAGGTGTGGACTATATGGTACAGTGCGCACCATAATTTCTTAGCTGTACCCTTAGAATTATAACCCCCAATTTTCTTGGGATACTTCTATTTTCACACACTAATTTTTCTTAGTGTACACACTTAATATTCTTAATATACCCATCAAAAAAATATAAAATCTCAAGTACACATCTCTTTATTTCAATAATACTTTCATCTTTAATTTCAAAATCTTAACTTTCTTTCATTCATCCACACCTTCTACACTATCTTTGTTGCCACTCTTAGTTTCTATCGCCATTGCCATCGCCACTGCTGCCACTCCCAACTTATTCCCTTATATTGTAGACTTCTATAGTCAATCTTGAAAATGGGGTGGTTTGTGGCGGGGGTTATGTTTGAGAGTATATGGTTCACAGCAAAAGGTGGTGGCAAACGGAGGGGTAAAGAGGCGATGAGAAGGGATGATGTAGGAGAGAGGTGGAGCTAGTGATGGAGGATGATTGTGATATTTTTAAATTAGGGTTTGAATAGAAGAAGATAAGGGTATTGTGGTGTTTTTATTCTAAGACAAAATTATATTAGAGTGCTGCTATTAGCACCCCATAAATTATTTTGGACATCTTAATTTTTAACTTTTTTTTTATTACAATAATAACCTCAAATAAAATTACTAAAATGAACATCATTAATTTTGTGACACCCCATCTCACAATCAAACCTACACACCCACTACATCATAAATTAGGGTTTATGAGAGCACCCACCTCCATCACCACCCATTTATCTTTCTCAAATCCCACCTTCAAAACCTACTCATCCTTAAAACCTTGAAAGCCCTTTGGCAGCAATATTCCGATGGTAACAGTGGAAACCATTTGACTACCTACACTTCTCCGACAATGACAATGAATGAAAGTTTTTTTGGTAACCACAACTCTATAAGACTAGAGGAGTACAACAATAAAAGCTTAGAGGATATTCATAGCTTTGATGTTGTTCTTAGCTCAGAGGAGATTGGTCTTGTAAGGGTAAGTTTCTTGAAAAAATGGCAAAAATAATAAAATATGTTCGTCATTTTTTTGGGATTGAACTCTCACACATATGATCGAAATTCAGGAACACAGACCCAAACATTGTTTATTTGTTAGGGAAGACATTCCCGAACAAATAAGTAATGTTCTTGAATACAAGTCCGAACATGGAAATTTCTTAACACATTGAATGGTTAAAATTGTTAATGCTTGCAGAAGTTTTCATTTTTTTTAAGTTCGGGAATATAGGCCCGAACATTACTTATTTGTTCGAGAACATTCCTGAACAAATAAATAATGTTCGGGAATGCAAGTATGAACATGAAAATTTCTTAACACATTGAACGGTCAAAATTGTTGATGCTTGCAGAAGCTTTCATTTTTTCAAGTTCGAGAATACAGGAAATTTCTTAACACATTTAATGGTCAAAATTTTTTAACACTTGCAGAAGTTAGCAGAAGTAGCCCAAATCCATTGTCAGGTTCAAAAGTTATTCCTTCATCGCGTAGTTTTAATAATATTGCTGCGTAGTTCTCTATTGAACTCACAATTTTATAATATTTATCAACAAAACCAACCAAACTAATTATTATAATTTTTTTCTTGCAAGAAAAGAAATTATTACCAGAAAACTAAGAAATTATGTATGTATATATATATATACAGAGCATATTAACTGTGACAATGGTGGATGAGGTAGTAGAGACAGTAATCACATTGACTTTTCTTTTTCTTAGTGGATTTTGTTATGGTTTTTTGGAAGAAGGATTTTTTTGGGGTGTCAGGGTGTGGGGGGTGTGCATTCAATGGGTGAAATATTTTCACAAGGATAATTTTGGTATTATTTGGGGAGGAAATTTTTTTTGAGGGTTTCAAAATTTATAAGTGGGGGCTCAAAGAAATGGGGGATCCAAAATAATTCATAGGGTGCTAATATATTAAGAAAGAATTTCATTAAATTTAGAAGAATTGGTGTGTGAAAATAGAATTATCTATTTTGGGGGTTCTTTTTGCGTTCTTTTCTTTACTACTTTTTCCACTCCGCTTTTTTGCCCAAGTGTGTTGACTGGCCTTGGGCCTAAAATGGAAGCCCAGATCCTGTCCAGAAATCATGGCCTTGGGCCTACGTAGTGGGAGCCCACGATTTCCGAAAATCATGAAGTTTGGTTGATTCTATTTGCACTCAAATAGCAATTTAGTAGGTTGAATTAAAATTTTAAAATCTTATTTCTTATTATATTTCAATGTAAATTTATTAATAAGGACATTGTTGGCTTTTTGGCTTTCGAAGGTTAGTATTGTAATTTTAAGCGTGTCAGCAAGGATCAATCAGTCCTTACAGAAGATTAATTGCCAACCAATTATCAGACGATTGTGTTTCAGTTCTTTCAACCTCAATGAAGAGGACTTTTATTGGTGGCTTGTTTAGGAGAATTTAGTAAACAACAATTAAATGAAGAACAATTGCAGCATTTCATTAAGTAACAATGAAAAACTTATAATGATCTAATCCAGCCTCGTAGAGGTCTACAACAATAAGCTATTTGAAACTACTCCTATGAATAAAGTGCAATACAAGAATTTGAAGTGCAGAAATGTAAAGAACTGTAAAAACTGGAAGGAAATTAAAATAGATAAAAACTGGTTTCTGGATCTGAGTCTAGATCCTCCTTTCTGAGCTTTCTCTGCTATTTATACTTCTCAATGATAACCGTTGAAATGGGCTCCTAACCATCGAAATATCCCTCCATGATGGCTCATCATGCTCTCTCACAGTCAGCTCTACTACGCCATGTTTGTAGTTAGGCTTCCCTCATGATCTTGAATTTGAACCTCGTGAATAACCGTTAGGGCACGTCACCTTATATCCATCATTTATTCCAGTGCTACGCAAACCCATTATTACCAGTATGGGTTGACATGTGTCTGGCTATGGTTGGTAATTTATATTATATTTCCAAATTGCCTTTCTCATGCCATGTGTTGAATTGTGATTGGCTTATACAATTTATACAACCAACATTACCCCCCGCACTAATATACCCAATACTTGGTGATATTAGTGGATCAAAACACTTCACCCATGTCCTAGGAGTCTTCTTAGAATTGCAACCGACTGCATTAAATTCCTGAACATTTCCCACTATCTGAGTATTCGAAAAAACTGATACAGCTCGCATGGCCAAACAAGCTTTATTTGACATAGATCGAGCATACGAGGAGTTATTAGATAATGATGTTCGCCCTCGAAAGAATTTTCATGCATTTATTAGTCACACTATCCATCTCCATATATTCAAGTCATGGAAGTTTTTGCAAACTATCGACCTTTGGATTACGAACCTATTGTTCATAATTCTTTAGCCCAAAACTTTGCAAACATGGATATTGGAAGCTCTTCTTCTAACCCAAAACCTTCTGTGGGGGATGAGGTTGCCGTTTCTTCTTCTTCTTCTAAGGCTTCTGGCTGGGGAAGCTGGCCAGAACCTGAGGAATCCAAGCTGAGAGAGCGAATTAATCGTCACTTTGTCGAATTCGCTGATCCTCTATCTTTTCCTCCTTTCGCTTGGAGCTCGGTGGTTTACCCATATGAATCCATCGATCGCCGACGCAGTTTGGAAGACAACTTACTTATAGCATGGTACACATCCTCCATGCCTACGAAGATAGTGCAAGCCACTCGTCATCTAAAGGAAGCATAAGGGTACAGCCCGTCATTCTTAGCCCAAATGGCAAAATTTTTCTCTTCTGACTGGCTTGATTGTGTAAACAACCCTCAGTTCCCTTCTTCTTTTGAGATGGATCCTCTTGCACCTCTTCTTCCGCAAAACCCTCGCTGGATGGAAGAACTGAGACTTACACTCTTTGAGAATTAGTTTCTTCCTTCCTAAGAACCTCCAGCTCTCCCTACTATCTTTGAGCAATATCAAGCTCAGCTTCTGCTTGCGGCTTTTTCTCACTTGCCCTTCAATGTTCTTAAGGGTGATATTCCTCTTAAGAACTTTCGATAGGCTTGTGATGTTACGACCCGGGGTCATGTCCTCAACCCTATTGCCTAAGCAGAGCTTCAGATGTTTTTGGATCAACTCCCACTGCTTCTTCATTGGCAACAAACTTTTTTGGCTACTACTCAATCTTTGGACAACATCTCAGCCCATCGAATTCACACCCAGTATGAAGCAGAGAACCTTATTGATGAATATAATGATTTCAAGAATAAAGACTCTACATATTGGGATGACTTGGATATAGATGAAATAGAATAGGGATTGAAGGAAACAGAGTTCGGAATAAAAGCCGAACAACTTTTTTATCAAATAAGAGCATATCAGCTTCAGCAACCTAGTTTGGAGAAGATAGAAGACAGAATAAAAAAGGAACAAAAATTCATTGAACACAGTTGGAACAAATTCCATGACCTTGTCATTTTCTCTATTCCTTATTTTTATGAAATTGAATATGTAGCCAAAAAGGATTTCTGATGTAATTACTTTCATCTTAATAAAGCTAGGCTTTTCTTTCTTTATTCGGCATGGTCTGATTTCATTCTATTTATCCAAAACAAACAAAATCAGAGCTTCGAATTCACCAATTTTGTCCTTTTAAACCTGATTTAAACATATCCAATGGAATACTGGAGACCTAATTTGAACTTCACCAACATATGGAGTGTAATTGACAACCTTTGCCTTAGGTCTTCTTTTCCCAATCATATGGTTAACACAATCAACAGTTTCGAATCAACTATTTTTGCTTCGAACAAACAGTCTACATTTTCCGAAGTATGGAAACTTCCTTTAAGGATTGCACTGTTTTATTCTAAAAAAAGTGATTCCCTTTGTATTCTTCACTGCTTAACCAAATATTGGTTTTATGTCACTTCGAAGTCTAGAACAAACAAATTATAACTGCAGAGTATTTCAAACTTTACTTTGAAGGATTTTACTTTCAACAAGAAACCTAAAAGCAGGTCTTTAATCCTCTTGAAATAAACAAATACCTGGGCACTCCTATTCTCTTAGGTGTGAAATGTGCTTTGAAGTCAACTTCTTGCTTTCAAAGCTTTAGCTAAATGTTTGTCGCCTGATTTTGGCGCCAAAGCTTGGCTTCGAAGCCAAACATTTGATTTCGAAGCCAATATTAGTATTTGAGATACGTTTCCCTCCCAAATTATCAACATTGAAAGAAACTTTTCTCATCTGTACTTTCAGTATTTCTTTATGAATTCTACCCATTTAAAATGATTGGGTATTTTTCAGACAGAAAGGTTTAAAAACCCTTTTATTTCGTGCTTCTAATTTACAATATTAAGAGATGAAACTGACAAAATTAAAATTTTGAAGAAACAAATTGATACAATACACATAGTTTAAAAACAATAAGTAAATATTTTAACGATTTCGTTAGCGATCTGGACGAACACTGGAATTAGACTAATATGACTTGAATTGAAAAATGTAAGGATAAAATTAAAAAAATTAAAATTTAAAAGGTCAAAGTAATGAGATCTCATATCACAAAGTGGTGGTACACAATCACTAGGCCAAAGACCTTGATTATGCAAACTTTAAGGATCATAAGGTATATTTTATCGATTATATTAATGTTGAGCAAAAATGTTTTCTACCTTGTAAACAGGACCAAAACCACCTTGTCCAAGCTTATTTGCGTCAGAGAAATTGTTTGTAGCAATCTGTAAAGTAGTTAGGTCGAAGTAATGCATTTCTCTGCTGTCATCTTCATCCTGAAGAACTGCATTCAATATAAAATTAGCATTGGTATCAATTTAACCAAGAACGGAGCACTACTAATTACATCAATACCTCCAAATTTGTTGCATTTTAGTCCGATTTAATTACACAACTAATTCTTAACACGACCAATTACATAATTTTTTTTTGAATTTCATTTTAGTTCCTCAAGTTTTGTATGTGGTAGTTTTTCATTCAACATTCTATAAAGGGATCATATTGCAATAGAATTAAAAATGTATGATTTAAATTGTTCAAATTAAAACTATAAAAACTAAAGTAAAACTTCAATCACTAAAGAGTCCAACAATATAATTTACCCTAAAATATAAGAAGACTGTGAAAGATTTGCTACTACATATTTATCGTCCATCAGTTGTAGTGAATTTAACCTGCTAATTCACCAAAATTGGCTTGACACAATTTCATAAAAATAAGGTGCTTCCCCTAATCTTTCTTTTATTAGGGTAAATTACACATTAATCCTTATAGTTTAAGGGAAGTGTCAATTTGAACAATTTGATATCTACACTTTCAATTTTTGTTGTAATGTGGTTCTTACACTTCCAATTTTTGTTGTAATTGTGGTAGTTTCAATTTTTTATTACACCGGTGGTCCTTATAATTTATTTTAAATTTTATTTTGGTCTCTCTAGTTTTGCATGTGATCTTTTTCCATTCCAAATTTTAATGATGGGGGAGGGACCACGTTGAAATAAAATTGAAAGCATAAGGACCAAATTGTTAAAATCAAAACTATGAGAATCAAAGCAAAATTTCGTTCAAACTAGAAGGTTCAATGGTGTAATTTATCATTCTTTATTATATTAGTATATAGTATAGATAAAAAAGACTTGACTTTGTGGGTAAATTATATCGTTAATCCCTATAGTTTAAGCAAAATATCACTTTAGTCTCTGTAGTTTCAATTTGAAAAATTTGGAATCTACACTTTTAGTTTTGTTATGATATATTGTTTCTCCATTATGTGCGTATGTTAACGGAAAAAGATTAAAATGCAAAACTAGAGAGACCAAAGTAAAATTCAAAAGAAACTAAAGGAACTACTGCGATCCTTATAATTTCTTATGAATTTCTCTTAGCTCCTTTTAATTTTATATGTGATTTATTTTTGTTTAAAATTTTAACGGTAAGCGTCAGAGAGATCACATTGCAAAGTATATGATTGAAATTATTAAAATTAAAATTACGATGATTAAAATGAAATTTTGCACAAATTAAAGTAAAATCGAATGGACTAAATGCACAAATTATCCCCCACAGTATACACTTTGCTACATTTGGTTCTCAACAATTTAATTTTATTGTTGTTGTTGTTTTACGATTATGAACTAAATACTTTGGACACCAATTGATATAATTAGTGTCTAAAAAAGATATGATGATTAAGGACTAACCTTCTCGTTCTTTGCTTCTTCTGCCAAATAATCGGTAAAAGTAGAAACCAAAGGCAACAACCAGGAATGTACTAACTAGCCAAAAGTGCTATCCTTAGGCGAGATTTAATTGTTTTAGCGACAAAAAAGAAATTAGTAGCCAAAAAATGGAGAATTGGCGACTAAAATTCAGATTTAGTCGCCAAAAGTACTATCCTATTTTTTTATAGTAAAGTTTTTATTTTTTACATAAAATATATTAAATAAAAATAATTATTTTTATACATACAATTTTGTATTAATACCAGCGAATATAGTATATAAATAATATATGTTGCATTAATATTCATGTGATGTTGGGGTGGTGTAGTGGGGAACGAGTGTTGGTAAAGGCGCAGTGGGGAGCATGTGTTGGGACGTTGCAGGTTCGAACCTTGGGAGCAGCTGAGGCAAATTTTTTTATTTTTTTATTTTTTTATTTTTCCCTGAAAATGGTTTTGGCGACTAAAGTCGTTGGTCGCCGAAAGGTATACGTTTTGGCGACGAAAAGTTTAGTCGGCAAATGTTTAAATAATAAAAAAAAAAATCACTATTGGCGACTAAAACTTTAGTCGCCAAAGGTCTAATTTCCAAAAATGGAATTGCATTTGGCGACAATTTCTTTCGTCGCTGAAGACCTGTACATTGCCGACTAACAGATTTTTAGTCGCCAAAGGTATTCGCGACCATGAATTGGCGACAACAGTGGCGACTAAAAGTTTTTGTCGGGGAAAGTGGAAATTCGACCTTTGGCGACTAAAAAAGGACTTTTGGCGACTAAAAATTTAGTCGCCAAAGGTGTATTTTCTTGTAGTGTGGTACAGTGATAAGTAGTACTACCTTTCCTGCCAATTAAGTATACAGATTAATGTGGGCTAACACATTGATATTAGGGAAAATAACAAATCAGTGATATTTTTGAAAAATAATTATAGATTCATGATAAATTTTACACACTTTAATGATTAAAGTCATAAGCTTTTTCATGAATTTGTAATTATTTTAGAAAAGTAAGGTAAATTCCCCTTGACCTTATAACTAAATAATATCAAGAAATTCTTAACCTGGACAAGAGAGTAAAATGGGAACATAATCAAATAATAATTACAGAACCCTACTTAGTCAAAGTTTTTTAATTACACAAATTTCATCCAAAATTTAGAGCATCCAACGCTATTATCTAACCAGAAGATATTACAAAATATATATTTTATTTTGGAGCACTTATTAATCAGTCATATTAATTACTTACTAATCAATCATATTAATTAGATTTATTTACCTACTGATTAATAAATCTATACTATATATATTTTGTCAAAAGACTCCAAATATTTATTCTTAAATTCTCATAATTTTAAAACTCTCTCTTTCTTACATGGTAACCTTCTTTGATTGTCTTTCATGTTTTCTATTTTTCTTCATTTTCTATTTGTTTGATTAATTAAAATGAAAATTAATTTCGTTGCTTATGGATAAAGATTTGAATTTCAAAATTCCTCTATATAGATAAACATATAAAAACTGAAAATTAATTTATGAAAAATAATTTTATAGTCTACAGATAAACATGAAAATTACACAATTAATTTAAAAAAATTAATTTCATAGCTTATAGATAATTTAAAATTTCTTCCCATAAATAAACATATAAAAGTTGATAAATAACTTATAAAAATTAATTTCATGGCCTACAAATAAAGATAAAGGTTAAATAATTGATTAAAAAAAATATGAAATTACTCCTTTTTTTCCCGCTTCATTTTGTACTGTAATTAATTTCATTATAGATAAACATATAAAAATTCATAAATAGATTTAGAAAAATATTTGAAACACTTAATTTATCACCTTTAATAATGTGTTTAATAAATGTCAAATTTTGATTTGTCAAACATTTCATTATGTGTGATCTAACCTCAATGCCACATCATTATTAGTAATTTAGAGGTAATAAATTAGAAAAATATAACATTATTGTAAAATTTAAAAGTAGGCAAATTCTACGTGCTAGATTTAAATGTAAATCCAAGCACAAAAGCATAAGTCAAAAGAATCCTTCTTCCAACTTCACATCATCAATTTTTCTTCAACTTATTTAATTTATTTATAATATAAATTTTCAAATTAAAATAAGTTATAATCAACTCATTATACCTGGGCCTGCTGGTGGTGGTGTTGGTGCATTAGCTGGAATGGTATTAAAGAAAGGACCGTGCTACGTCGCTCGAAAATGCATCCCCCGAATCCCCCGAATTTTTTTTTTTTTTTTCAGAAGCAGGGGAAGGAGGGGAAGGAGGAGGAGGAGGAGGAGGGGGAAGGAGGAGGAGGAGGAAGGAGGAGTGGACTGGAGGGGGCCATAACAGTGGGAGGAGGCGGAGGCGGGGCCGGAGGCGACGGCGGTGGTGCTGCGACGATCGGCGGTGGTGAGCAGACGATCGGCGGCGGCGAGGCGACGGCGGTGGTGAGCAGATGATCCTCTCCTCCTCTCTCCCTCTCCCTCTTTCTCTTTCTCTCCCTCTCCCTCTGCTCAGACTCGACGAAAAAAAAAAAAAAAAAAAAAAAAAAAAAAAAAAGAAGAAGAAGAAGCCCAAAACGACGTCGTTTTGGGCATTAGGGGGATTAGGGGGGATGTTTTCGAGCTCTCAAACATTATCCTTAAAGAAATTGTAGATGTCATACTGTAAATTACAGCTTGGTCTGACAACTCTCGCTCCTTTCTTCCCAATACAAACATTTCGGAATTTCTTCAGCAGCGTCAAGCAGGCAATTACTGCATTCCTGCTCAGTTATATCAGGTGTGCACTGCACAAGTCCAAATATAGTTTGAAAATCCGGACCCGTTGTGTTTCCAGCAGCGAACTTGCGAAAACCGCCAGACGACGCAGCTTGGTTTCGAAGGTTTCCCAACAAGGCGCTCAGGGCCTGATTGAATTGACTTGCGTTCGTCGCAGTATCAGCGTTCCACCACGTATAGAAACCGGGCCTGTCTGTCATAGTGCCAGTTATGGACGCGTTTGCGTTTGAGTATCGTAGCATACAATTGACATACCAACCAATTGCCTCCTTGTAGTTAGGACTAAACTGGTGAGATTAGTAATAGAGTAATTGATACAACTACGACATGCTTGAAGCTCAACATCTCCTCTACAGAACACAATTGCATTGGCTCTGTCGGGGTTTTTGCCGACTGAGGAGCTGTAGAACCCATATTTGTCGGTGTTGGAGGAGAGAGAGGAGAGGAGGGTGTTGAGATTTCTCTGGTATGTGCTATTGCTAGTGTAATTACCATTGTCTATGCATTTAGGGATGTCTAGGTAGTTATGCTGGGCAATGGTGAGAGAGACAAGGTTTATGGGGATGTAGGAAAGGAAGAGAAGCTGTTTGCAAGAAGTCATATGCGTTGCACAATTAGAATGATTGAAGTAATGGGTTGAGTTGAGTGCAAAGTTGGTTTGGTTCTTACAGCTTTATACCAAAGTCCTAGACTCCTATGACAACATTCCTCAGCAAATTAAAAAATGAAGGGCTCAAATGAGGTAAAACAGGGGACAAGGGTGTAGCTGCTGTGCTGCCAAGTTGGCCGATCCCAGACCTATTACCATGATTCAAAACTTTCATCTTTTAGGTCAGGTTCAATTTTATACAAAAAAAATTAAATTGATTAGATATCGATAATCACATTTATTATTCATCTTTTTTTAAAAAAAAAAAAAATATAAATAAAACTAATTTTTGCAAAAATTACCTACTAAACGGTTCTTAAAAGATAAACAATTTGAATTGTGATAATAATTCTCGTATCGGCCCCACTTGGTAGCACAACATGTACTTTGATTCTCTCCATTCTATGTATGTAATGGAACATTTTCATTACATATCTAATGATTACAAAATAGGAATTTAAAATTGTAATTATTTTAAATTAAAAGATACTATTACACTCACCCTTGGATTATGTAATAAAACTTTTCTAATACAAATATGCAAGGAAGAGCATCACAATCTGCACAGGAAACTCCTATTGTGCCTAAAGCCACCCCTTATTCATAAAACAAAGGCCCATAAAAATTGTTCGTTCTTTATTTCTTAAAGAATCTATATATAGGAACTTACAAAATGAACTGATTAGATTACCGGAGTTGAGCCGTTGGTAAATCTTACAAGCTCAACTAAACTGTTCAATCCACGTTGTGTACTTCTCTCTCCTTTGTGCGAGTTTATCTCACATGTGGTGATGCATACATTCAAGCATGTAAAAGGAGCACAATGCAAATTTGGTAAGAGATTTGGTCGAGGAAACTGAAATGTATGACCTCCAACAATTTGAGCTCTTATCTCATATTGCATCACTAATTGTACCAAAAAGCTTAAATTGTCAACAAAATAAGGAGGATTTGTTGAGAACTCCTCATTTACAGAATTATATTATAAACAAGACACTGTTATTTTTTTTCGTGCACGAAGGACAAAAAGGGTTATTTTTTCTTGTGTTCAAATAAATTGTACATCATCTATGTTGTTTGAAACTCTGCATACAAAAAAAAATATGATTTACTATTTCAATATGTTCGACCAAAAAAAATATAAAAAAGTCCCACTTTGATTTTTCGTAAAAGAGGAGGCAGCTCTTGACAGGTGCTGTTTGGGTTGTTGAGATGGATTTCTTATCTCCCTACTATAAGCTATGGAAATGAGAAACTTGCTGAACGAGTCTTATCTTGATGAATTTTTTAAATTAAAATGTGTAAAGTCGATCTAATAATTATAGATACGTTAGTTTTATTATATTTGTTTTTTAAAATATAAATGGTCTAACTTTTAAATAATATTTATCATTATTTTTTTTTCCAACTAAATACTATAAACTAATGTGTATACGATTATGAGATCAATTGATTTTTTTCATGGATGATTTATAGTTATAGTCTAAAAAATGAACGGTTCGAATCGTTGAGATGAGACTCATTGTGCGCTTCTTTGACCTAAACAGTATCATTCAATTTACGAAGTAAACTGGAGAGGAGTTGCCTCCAAATCATGGTTAGTTTTAAAATGAAATTTTTGGTGAAGCAGCTAACCAAGAATATTATATTTTGTTTCAAATATTGGAATATGATGATCTGGAATTACATTTGGCTCCATTTAGATAGATGTGAATTTTAAATTAAATGTTGTGATATTGGATATTATAAAACTATTAAAGAGTAAGTTATTATAGGTGGATAGAAAAATAAGAAATGATATATATATTGTAGTAATTATGAAAATCCAAAATTACATTACTATGTTTCTTTTAAGTTACTTGTCATCCAAATATATAGTTATGGTTGAATTTCTTTAAATTTAAATATGAACTTGAGAGAACTTTAGTGGCACGTGGACTTCACCATGAATCTGGTTTTAATAATTTGAACTGTTTATTTTATAAAACACTTTGTGTATATTATTTATGGAAAAAAAAATAGATTTTATTCGATTATCATAATATTTTTATTTTATCATATTTGTCTCTATAAAATTGAATGGTCTATTTTAAAAAACATATGTCGTTCATTTTTTTTTTTTTTTCTCTAGAAGCAAATGCGATTAAAATGAAAAGATTATAATTATAGGATAAATTTAATTATTTCTATGAATAATATACATTGAGGATATAAATTGTTCACATTATTAAAACTGAATCCATAATGAGTTGTACAGGCTCCTCAAATTCTTCAAAATTTGATGCAAGCATTAAAGTTCGATATGATTTATTGTTAATAATAGACGTGAGTTGTCTTTGATTAATTAACTTGTCTACAGGAAAAACATACCTTTTCATCCTTGTGTTTCCAATTCTGTACTTTATTATTGGTTTCATAAATAAAAACTCCTTTTTAGGAATTAAAAAAAAGAAAGAAAGAAAAAAAAAAAAAAAAAAGAGAGAGTAAACAACACGTTCAAGTTTAAATATTGATTTCATCAATAAAAACTTTTTTTTGGGAGATTAAGGGTTTGTTTGGGATGACCTAAATAAGTATATTTTTTGTCTTTTTATGAAAAGATGTGCAGAAAAGTAAAGAGGTGATGTGATGAAAAAAAGATAAAAAAAATAAAAAGATCAATTATTTTGTGTATGCCAAACTTGAGTTAAAAAAAAAAGAAGAAAGTAAGAAAGAGTAAACAGCATGGTCAAGTTTTTAAGATATTATAGTACTGGACCGCATATTCCTAATTATAAATCATGTGGCTAGTTAAGGAAGACACGCCATCAATTAAAAATAGAATATTTAATGAATAAAGTACTATCTATAAAGTAGTAAATAATTGAAATAGATTAATTAACGAATAAATAAACCTCAATCACCTTGACTAGGTAAAGACAGTTTTGAAATTCTAACATGATTAATGCTTTGTTCACACCACGCTGATCAAGAAAATGTTGTCCTATGACCACGTCAATGACAATGATAGACTGTACTATGTGTCATGGTAAAATTTTTTATGTCATTTGAATGATGATAAATTAGTGCAAATTAAATGAGGATTGACAATTGAATAATCACAAGTAATAACAAAATCACTTGTTATCTTTTGGTGTCCAAGATTTCTTTGACAAATTATATGACTTTCAAAAATTAGTATTGTAATTTTAAGCGTGTCAATAAGGATCAATCAGTCATTGTAGAAGATTAATTGTCAACCAATTATTAGACGATTATATTTTAATTCTTTCAGCTTTAATGAAGAGGACTTTTACTGGTGGCTTGTTTAGGAGAATTTAGTAAACAATGATTAAGTGAAGAATAATTGCAACATTTCATTAAGTAAAAATGAAAAACTTACAATGATCTGACCCAGCCTCATAGAGGTTTACAACAACAAGCTATTTGAAACTACTCCTATAAATGGAGTGCAATACAGGAATTTGAAGTATATAAATGCAAAGAACAATAAAAACTAAAAGAAAAATAAAGTAGATAAAACTGGTTTTTTGATTTGAGTCTAGATCCTCCTTTCTGGGGCCTTCTCTGCTATTTATACTTCTCAATGATACTTGTCGAAATGGGCTCCTAACCGTCGAAATATCCCTCCATGATCGCTGATCATGACCTCTCATAGTCAGCTCCACTACGCCATGTTTGCAGTTAGGCTTCCTTCCTGATTTTGAATTTGAACCTTATGAGTAACCGTTAGGCCACATCACCTTATATTCCTCGATCATTCCAGTCCTACGCAGACCCATTATTACCAGTATGGGTTGACAGGTGTCTGACTATGGTTGGCAATTTATATTACCTTCCCAAATTGCCCTTCTCATGCCACATGTTGAATTGTGATTGGCTTATACAATTTACACAGCCAACATTACCCCTCGCACTAATATACCCAATACTTGGTGATATTAGTGGATCAAAATACTTCACCTATGTCCTAGGACGTGCATGGGTTTCACATCTTTTTAGAATTGCAACTGACTATATTAAATTCTTGAACATTTCCCACTATTTGAGCATTCGAAAAGATTGATACAGCTTGCATGGCCAAACAAGCTTTCTTTGACATAGATCGAGCATACGAGAAGTTGTTAGATAATGATGTTCGTCCTCAAAAGAATTTTCATGCATTTATTAGCCACACCTATCCATCTCTATATATTCAAGTCATGGAAGCTTTTGCAAACATGGATATTGGAAGCTCTTCTTCTAACCCAAAACCTTCTGCATGGGATAAGGCTGCAGCTTCTTCTTCTTCTTTTAAGGCTTTTGGCTGGGGAAGCCGGCCAGAACCTGAGGAATCCAAGCTGAGAGAGCGAATTAATCATCACTTCGTTGAATTTGCTGATCCTCTCTCTTTCCCTCTTTTCGCTCGATGCTCAATGGTTTACCCATATGTATCCATCGATCGCTGACGCAGTTAGGAAGACAACTTACTTATAACATGGTACACATCCTCCATGCCTACGAAGATAGTGCAAGCCACTCGTCGTCCAGAGGAAATACAAGGGTACAGCCCGTCATTCCTGGCCCAGAGGGCAAAATTTTGCTCTTCTAACTGGCTTGATTACATAAAAAACCCCCAGTTCCCTTCTTCTTTTGAGATGGATCCTCTTGCACCTCCTCTTCCGCAAACCCTCACTGGATGGAAGAACTGAGACTTACTCTCTTTGAGAATTAGTTTCTTTCTTCCTATGAACCTCCAGCTCCCCCCACTATATTTGAGCGATATTAAGCTTAGCTTTTGCTTGCGGCCTTTTCTCACTTGCCCTTCAATGTTCTTGAGGGTGATGTTCTTCTTAAGAACTTTTGATGGGCTTGTGATGTCATGACTCGGGGTCATGTCCGCAACCCCATTGCCCAAGCAGAGCTTCAGATGTTTTTGGATCAACTCCCACTGCTTCTTCATTGGCACCAAACTTCTTTGGCTACCACTCAATCTTTGGACAAAATCTCAACCCGTCGAATTCACACCCAGTATGAAGCAGAGAACCTTATAGACGAATATAATGATTTCAAGAATAAAGACTCTACATACTGGGATGACTTGAATATGGATGAGATGGAACAAGGATTGAAGGAAACAGAGTTCGAAATAAAAGCCGAATAACTTTTTTATCAAATAAGAGCATATCAGCTTCAGCAACCTAGCTTGGAGAGGATAGAAGACAAAATAAAAAAGGAACAGAAATTCATTAACCACAGCTGGAACAAATTCCATGACCTTGTCATTTTCTCTATTCCTTATTTTTATGAAATTGAATATGTAGCCAAAAAGGCTTTCTGATGTAATTACTTTCATCTTAATAAAGCTAGGCTTTCCTTTCTTTATTCAGCATGGTCTGATTTAATTCTATTTGTCCAAAACAAACAAAATCAGAGCTTCGAATTCACCAATTTTGTCCTTCGAAACCTGATTTGAACATATCCAATGGAATACTAGAGACCTAATTTGAACTTCCCCAACATATGGAGTGTAATTGGCAACCTTTGCCTTAGGTCTTCTTTTTCCAATCATATGGTTAACACAATCAATAGTTTTGAATCAACTATTTTTTCTTCGAACAAACAGTTTACATATTCCGAAGTATGGAAACTTCCCTTAAGGATTGCACTGTTTTATTCTTAAAAAAAAAATGATTGCCTTTGTGTTCTTCACTGCTTAACCAAATATTGGTTTATGTCACTTCGCAGTCTAGAACAAACAAATTCTAACTGCAGAGTGTTTCAAATTTTAGTTCGAAGGATTTTACTTTCAACAAGAAACCTAAAAGCAGGCCTTTAATCCTCTTGAAGTAAACAAATACCTGAGCACTTTTGTACTCTTAGATGTGAAACGTGCTTTGAAGTCAACTTCCTGCTTTCGAAGCTCTAGCTGGATGTTTGTCACCTGATTTTGGAGCCAAAGCTTAGCTTCGAAGCCAATATAAGTATTTGAGATGCGTTTCCCTCCCAAACTATCAACATTGAGAGAAACTTTTTGCATCCGTACCTTCAGTACTCCTTTATGAATTCTACCCATTTAAAATGATTGGGTATTTTTCGGACAGAAAGCTTTAAAACCCCCTTTTATTTCGTGCTTTTAATTCACTTGCTCGCCCAACACACAAACCCTTCATCTCTATTGACTTCTCCTTTCCCTTACCCTCTTTCTCAACTTCATCTTTTGAAAAATCTTGTTAATGGCTTCTTCCTCCTTGAAGATACCAGTCGTGGAGCGTGTGAGTTCATCCGTAGCCTTAAAAAGGATCATTGCTGAAGAGTGTGAAAAATACAAGGCTGGTGAGAAAAGTGCTATTGATGGGCGCATCTTTATTTCCCGTCGCCATGAACAACAAGAATATGTCTTTTGGGCTTATTTTTAAAGAGGTCCCCACTGAGCTTTCAGCTCCGTATCCGCATCTGGAAGATCATTGCCTCCTTTATAAAGGCGGTCTTGATTAAGGAAGCTGGAGAATGAACCGACCCCATTGCTGCTGGCCCACAGTAAGGCCAGAATGGGAGGAATGGTATAATCGGGTCGTCCCTGCTTGGACACTGGATCTTCAGGAGCTTTACTTCTTCGACGCCCTTCAATTGTCTAGGTTTACCATTTCAGAGGAACCATTTTTAATACCGGCTGCTCTTTGTTTTTGGAATTCTGCTTTCAATTTCTTCCAATTTAGATGTGGGATGATGGCTCCTACTGTCCTTGATATCTGCCATCTGTTAAGATTATCCCTTATTGGTACCCCCATCGGTCTAGACTATCCTGACTTCAAAACCCCTTTTTCTCTCTCCCCCTCTGAACTCATCCTATAATGAATTTGTCAAGGTTGAGAACAAATGAGAAGGCCCTATGACTGATAGGGAATTTTTCTCTTTTTTATTGTATTGGCTTTGCAAATTCCTCTTCTGTACTCTTTCTCAGAGGATCATGCCTGAGTTTGCCCCTCTTGCCAAAGCCTTGGTTTTGCAAAGAAATGTGGCCTTAGCTCCATATGTTTTGGGTCATGTCTATAAAGCTTGTTCCCTTTTTTGTGAAAAACCCATGGATGCCAATCAAGGAGGTCCATTTTGAATACTCTAACTCTGGCTTTTTGCATACTTCACTGATTTGCAGTCTAAATGTTTAAAGTTCTTGTTGCCAAATCCTACCACTTATGGTATGAAGTTAGCCAATGTTTCACTTTATCCTTCCAACTTCGCCTTCTTCTTTTCTTTCTTTCACCAACTCCCAACTTCCCATTCTTTTCACACCTTCTGCCCCTTCGAAGCTACCAATATTGGCCCAGCCTGGTTGAGGACCTTTTTGAGTGATAGGTCTTGCTTTATGCCTCAGCACAAAAACATGTAGGCTTCTATTTTGATCCCAAGGGAACTATTCATTGGTACTATGAACCCCAGAGCTTATAAGTGCATCTCTGAGCCCTATTGCCCTGCCCAATTTGCTAGGCAATTTGGACTCTCACAGGGGGTCCCTATCCCTCTCTGCAGTCAGTCCAATTTAAACCTTGCCAGTAAAGATTTGAAGGTTCCAAGATCCAGATTAGAAGAAGCAATTTCCAAATTTATCTAAGATCTAATTGATTTTGAGTACCTATCCTTCATACCTCAAAGCAATACACTGAAAAGGTACCAGAACTGGTGAATGGCTAATATGGAGGTGCACTTGACCATTTCTCCTCAAGATCTATTAATGGTACTAGACGTGGCTCAAACCAAGTCTAAAGGGACTGGAGTTGTTACTTCCTCCACTGCACATGCTATCCTAGCTCTTACCCCTACTACTACAAAGTCTGCTTCTGCTACCTCACCTCTTCCTAGAGTTACTTGAGCTGCTTCGAAGAAAAGTATGCACTGCTGCTTCTTGTAGACACCCCATTTTTGATCGACCTTAAGTCTCAGACGTCATCGATTGAACGCTCGGTGATTGCACATGTTGTGCTCATTATGAAGTTGCGGAGTTTCGGCTGAGAGCCTTACCTCCGGACCTTGGGACCCTTTTGTGCTTTGCCTCGATTTGCGAACCAGGTCTTGTTTTCTCTTCCCGAAGGGAAGGAGAGGTCTTGTAGACCATCTCTAAATGGCCGTAGGCTACTTTTCGTGATCGTAGGCCACTTTTTCCGTTTGGAGACCAGTTTCCGATTTTCAGAGCCGTCGGCCGTGTGCCTCGGTTCGGGACCGCTTAACTTTCTCCGTTTGGCACGGTTTTTGGCACACACCTTGTTTCCTCTGTCTAGAGGGACACTGTGGCCTGGGAGACCATCTTTGTGGTCGCACACCACTTTTGATGCTTAACAGCCTGTTTTCGAGGCACCCGGCTGCGCCTTTTGACCCCCGAACCCTCGTTTTGCATCCGTCTTGGTTCATTTTTGGCATGGACCTTGTTTTCATTGTTTGGGAGGTGGTACAAGGGTGGGTGACCACCTTTTCTCCTTGGAGACCACTTTTCTCCTGCCAGCCGATTTTCTTGTCAGGAAGCTGGTCTTCTTGGTCTTTGAGCCACATTTACTGGTCTCTCACCATACCACTAGCTTGCATTCAATTGGGAGACCACTAAATGGGCTGGCCGACCACCTTTCTTTGTGTTGACCCTTTTGACCTGGTCGGCCGACCAGGGGAAGTGGCTGGCTGACCACCTGAACTGGTCGGCCTACTCCCTCCAGTTTTGTCTCTGTGAGTTGTTGCCAGCTGTGCCAGCTGGAAGGCACAGACTGCATCCTCCATACACGTGTATGGAGGATCTTTGGCCTTGTTTTTTTAGCTTCTTTGAGAAGCTTTGGCCTTGTATCTCTATAAGAGAAGGCCTCCCCTTCCTTTGTGAGGGTTCAGAAATTTGTCTAAGGCTTGTGCATACACTTCCCTCTATATCTCTTCATTTTGGGTTCAAAAGGGTCTTGCTCTTGCACCTTTGCACACTACCTCATAGCCTAACCATTCCACCATTGCTTGGAGCTTCTTGGAGGCCATTTTCAGAGGTTAAGGAGTTGGGTTTTGGCTCCAGAACTTGTTGTCTTCCTGAGCTTCAAGGGTAACACACTTTTTCCCTCTTTTAAGCTTTATTTTGATCCATCTCTTAACTTTGTTTGCATGCATATTTGAGCTTTGTTGTCAACTGAAAAAAGTCTTTTTTTGAGGTCCTTTTGATGTTTGTTTAAGGTCATTTTGTTCTTGGGGGTCATCTACCCCCTTGCATGCTTCATTTTGCCTTGTTTTGAGCCATGCCCTAAGGCCTTTGTGTTGACCTTTGCTTTTCCTTTTAACCACTAAAATCCAGCGGATTTTCAGTGGTTAACATGTGTTTTTGAGAGCCAAAATCAAAGAGGGGTGACCCTCTCCCTCCTTGCCTTGTTCACTAGCATTTTTGGCCTTACAAAGGAGCCTTCATTTGCACACGTCCAAGCCTTGTTTCAGGCCCTTTTTAGTGACTTTTAGGGCCTGCCTAGGCTCTGTCTAGAGTTGGTTTTGTCACCTTGGGTGTGTCTCTTGTATGTGTAGAATAACCCCTCTTATAGCCTATCAAAGGAGCATGTCATTCTTGCATGCATTGATCATGTTTCAGTGGGTTTTTGGGCTTTATTTGGCATGTCATGTCTCTGAATTTTGCTGGTTTAATGGCCTTTTGAATGCTTCATATGCTTGTAGTGTAATCCATGTTCACTAGCTCACATTGCATGTTGTTTTGGCCCTTGATTCTAGCATATTTTGGCCATGTTCTAAACTGATTTTATTCATGATTTAGGCTGCCTTAGCTCTGTTTTGAGGTCCCATGGTTGAATGATGCTTGCCATGCATGCTTGTAGTGTAATACCCTTGCCTACCTTCGAGTTTTGAAGCCTCTTGCATTCTTAACTTGAGTTGTTTTCATGTTTTGGCATCATTGAACATGTTATTTCAGAGCTTATACTTGTGCCATATTCCCATGTTTTTCACTCTTTAAATGCCTTTGAGAGTTATGCTTGTATGCCTCATTTTTGGGCTATTGCATGAGCTTCATTTTTGTGCATTGCAAGCCATCATTTTAGTCCATTTTGCCACTGTTTTAGGTCTGCATAGGGACTTTTTGGGGTTGGTTTGGTCATTTGGGCATCGCTTTGCATACCTCTAGTGTAATGCACTTCACTAGTTTCGGTAATTGTGCCATCCAACATGCATCGGGTGAGTTGTTTGCATGATTCGGGACTATCTTGTATGTCATTTCAGAGCTGGAACATGTGTCATTGTATGCCATATTTCATCCTTGTCATGCTTTGGTAGAGTTGCACTTTGTTTCTTAGGTTTGGTCCATTGCATTTGTGCATGTTTGCATGTACCTTGTTGCCTCATTTTCATCACATTGGCCACTGATTTGGGTGTGGCCGAGGCCCATCCATCTTGGTTTAAATCCATCTTGCATTGTGTATGCCCTATAGTCCATGTTATCGCATGTTTGATCATTGCATTGCGTATGCCCCGTTCATAACATTGCGTATGTTAGTGCATTGTGTATGCATGCCACATAATCCATGTGCATTGAGTATGCCATTGATTAGTTCATAGCATTGTGTATGCCATTTGCATGCTTGCATGTCATTCCGTGCATCTTCGCATCACTTAGTTGCATTGCATTTAGATCGCATGCTAGAGTTGCATTTGTCCATACATTGTTTGTTGCATTGTGTTTGGAGTAGGGTTTAGTCCAAACACGGGAAACGAGGGACGTTTTGTACTCAAAGTGACGAAACGTGTCTCGATTCTTGGCCACCGACACTCTTGACTATCCATGATAGAGTTGTCGGCTTTAGGTGTTTACATGTGCATTCATTTCACATTAAGTCGTGCAATTTCGACTCTGCGGCCATCATGCATCGGGATGCGTGATTGATGGCACGAGAATCGAGGACTATACTCCCTAGAGTTTATGCAATGACGGGGAGAGTGGTCGGGCACACATATGTTGAAAATACTTTGCCTTCTCTCTCTCTTGCCTTTGTTGCAGAAAATGTAGAAACCAGGAGAAGAAGCTGGCCGGCCGACCAGGTTTTCTAGTAGGCTGTAGACGTCCCCGAACGCCCCGGGAGGGTTAAGTCCCGTTCCGTTCATATTGGGGTCACTACAGTTCGAAGGACTCAAAATGTTACGGTTCTTAATCTGAACCAAAGAGTCCAAATCCGGCAAATCGTTTTGAGAAAACAGATTTTTGAAAAGAAGTGCCAAACATGGACTGCTTTGCCAGATACAGAGTCGCCACCTAAATATTTTTTAAAAGGGGAAATTTAGGAAACCCTGACTCGGTGCCGAAGGCCACGTGTCCGTCATCACCAAAGTGGTCTTGGCTCGGGAGCTTAGGTACGATCGGGGAAGGTCAGCTATGAGCACCCCTTTTCGCCCGGTCCGAAGACCGGCCTCTACTAACCGTGATATCCGATTTTGAAAACATTACACGTTCTTATTCCAATTATTAGCCTAGAATTACTATGTTGTGCGCATAGCAAACAAGTATAGACTAGATTGCCTAATTTGGAAATAAACATCGCATATCCGTTGGTTTGGAAAACGCTTTGGAATTTGCTACTCGCAAGTAGGCTAAAATACGGATTTCGATGAGTTTTCCAACTCAAGCAATCCAACCTCCACCCACAGGCATTCAAGCAGTTATATCACATAAGCAACTAGCCTCATGGTAATCATGCTGTCATGGCAACACTCACACACATGCAAGGATGCTAAAGCATAAAAGCTCACCTAGTACTCCAAGCCAAAACAGAAGCTCATTAGAAATCCATGCATGGACCTAAGCATACTGAAATGTCTAATGCAACGCATACAAAGATGCAATCTAGGCAGGCTCGGCTATCCTAAACATGGCATGTGAAATGCTACAAATAACACGTATTCAATTTGGAATTGAAATACAATGCAGTTTGTATGATGTACTGAGCCTGGTGCATGTAAACAAATGCATGGATGCACGCATGCATAGCATGAGGTATGCTAAAATAAACGTGCCCTAATCTACCATCGAAGCAGGTAAATAAAAGGGAGAAAGAAGTGGGGGTTGGAAGACATACACACACTCACCCACACTTATTACAAGTATGCCCTCACACGGAGGGACCAAAAGAATAATACAGTCCGAATAATAAATAGTACTGAATTACTTATTACAAAAACCTCTAATCTAATTAAATTAAATGCAAAGAAGAGATGGCCACAGCCTCCGCCTCGGGATGCGCGAATGATGTATGCTCGATCCGACTTGCCCGGAAACCCGCACCGTATCACTGTTGGCTCTGCTTTTACTGTTCTGCTTCTCTGGAAGACTGTAAAAGTCCCAGAATAGGCTCCCTGCATCCTAAGAATCATCATCGGCTGGATAGAATGTCCACCGGCCGTGTATAAAGTCCACCGGCTGGAAATGAAGCTATCGGCACTAAATACATTGCCGGTCGGCACTCTATACTGCCGGTCGGCACAAAATTCCTGCAGAAGACAGTTTTGACAGCAACAGCAGACCAGCAGACCAGCAGTGCAAGGCATAGAATTTCTAGGCAAATGTATGCATGGACACACTCCCTATCATGTAATGGACTCAAGGGAGTATGGCCCTCGACCCCCGGTCCATCAATCACACATTTCAATGCATGATGGCCCAAAAGCCAAGTTAGCAACTTTGATATCAAATGGAATGCAATGCACAAAACAAATCAAAGGGGCCCAACCCCTATCATGATTAGTCAAGAGGCAAGGGATGCATGTTTAATGAAATGCAACCTAGGCATGGCGGCTAAGTATGCAAACATGCGATGCAACTACGTGGCATACACGATGCTAACAACATAACATGCACAACGCATTGAACATGGCATACACAATGCAAGATGGGCTTACACCAATACAAGGAGGCCATTAGAGGAAAATGGGACGCTCGGAATGCGTGCACGTATGCACGCGAACCGAAGACATGGCATACGCAATGTAATGAGACTAAAATGGCATATACAATGCAACATGGACTTACACTAACATAAGTGGGCCTCAGCCACACTCACATAAGAGGCCATCGGATAAAAAAATGAAGTGCCTCGAAGTGCGTGCACACGGGCACGCAAACTGAGGCAATGGCCCTAAGGCATGAAATGACACAAAAAATGATATGCAAACATGCAAATGAAATTTCAGCAGCTAAATGAGGGGGAAAACAGCCCCGAAATGATGTGAAATGACACCAAATGCACGGAATGGTCCCGAAATGCGATATTAAGCGCCCGAAATGGCCTACGGCTATACTAAACATGCAAAATTGGAACATGACATGCAAAACAGTAGCAAGGCAGCCCCAAAAATAGCATTTTTATAGTACAAAACATGGCCAAATAGTAAGCATAGATAGGGCAACAATGGCATGCAAAAATGGGGGTCAAGAGAGGGGTATTGAAACAAGTGGTATATGCAAATCCCAAACTGAAAAATTCCCTTCTACAATACTGAAGAGGGACTAAAAAAATGCACATTTACAGTTTATGACAACCCTCAAATCAGCATATAAATATGGCAAAAATGTGATGCAAGATTGAAGCCAACAAAGGGCTATAACATGAGATATGCCAAACATTTATCAAACAGCCTTGGACCCTTAACAAAATATGACAAGAAGGCCAAAATATGACTCTTTCCAGACCTGATCATGGCCAAAAACAGAAGCTAGATAGGCTTAACAAAGCATGCAAGAATGGGGGTCAAGGAGGGATATAATGACAAGTATAACATGGAGACCCCCAACAAAGTTGATCCCTTCTACAATGTTGTAGAGGGACCCAAAATAAGCCTATTCACAGTTCATGACATGCTCCGAAACAGATCACACAGAGGCTAAACAAATCATGCAATTTTACGGTAAATATGAGAGATTATGAAACAAGTGCATGATAGAGAGGCCGAACAGGGTTGAGCCCTTCTTCAATGTTGAAGAAGGGCTCAAAATGAGCCTACTTACAGTTTACATTATGCTCAAAAACAGATCACACGCAGGCCAGAAATTCCATGCAAAAATGTGGCATATCAAGGAGTATTGAAGCAAGTGCACTATGGAGGGCTCAAACAGGGTTGAGCCCTTAAACAAACATGAAGAATGGCTCAAAAGAGTGCCCCTTTCAGTAGGGGTCGGAGCTCAAAACCACAAGCAAAGAGGATAGGAAAATGGTGCAAGAATGGAGCTCAAAAGGGGAAATGAGTGCTTACCCTTGTAGACCAAGACCTTGGCTGCTTCTAGGACTGAAAATGGTGCCTTTTAGCTGCTGGAAGGCCCTCCTTGCTGCTGGAAATGGTGTAGTGGTGGTGGTGCTAGGTGGTGATGAAGAGGGGGTGTAGAAACTTGGATGATTTTGGTGTTTTAAATATAGAGAGAGAGATTGTATGGAGGAGCTCCCAAATCAGATTTTCTAACCCTAAAAAACACAGCTGGGGCTGCTGTCATATAGACAAAATGAGGGGGAAAATGGAGGGAAAAAAGGGAGGGAAAACATATCAAGTTTCCCGCCAAAAATGGCCAAAAGGGAAAGTGATAGCTACGGGTTTCAAATGGCCGAGAGTCCTTCAACAAAGTTGAAGAGAGGCTCAAAATAAGACACTTTATAGTTTACGACCAAGTCCAACGCAGCCCACAAGTACGCCTAAAATACCGTGCAAAAAGGCCCAAAAAGAGGTAAAAAGGCAAGTGACAGATGGAGATGTCAAACAGTAAGAGGTCCTTAATCAAACATGAAAAGGACCTCAAAATATGACTATCTAAAGTTTGGGTCGGAGCCCAAAAATGTAGAATGAAGGTTCGGGAGCCGAAACACGCAGTTCGAGGCCCCGAAAGTGGGCTGTTAGGCACCGGGAGTGGTGCACGACCACGAAGTTGGTCTCTCGGACCACAGTGTCCCTAAAAAGGGAGTAAATAAGATACATGCCAAAAATCGGGGCAAACGGAGGTGGTTAGGCGGTCCCGAACCGAGGCACACGGCCTGACGGCTCCGAAAACCGGGAACCGGGCTCAGAAATGGGCAAAATGGCCTGTGGCCACGAAACGTAGCCTACGGCCATTGAGAGATGATCTACGAGACCTCTCCCTCCCTTCTCAAAGAGAAAACAGAGAAAATCGAGCCTGGTTCGCAAACCGAGACAAAGCACAAAAGAGTCCGGAAGTCCGGAGGCAAGGCTCGTAGCCGGGACTCTGCAACCTCAGAACGAGCACAATATGCAACATCACCAAGCGCTCAATTGATGACGTCTGAGTCTTAAGGTCGGTCAAAAATGGGGTGTCTACATAGGCCGACCACCTTTTCTAGTTTTCACCACCAAGGGTGGTCGGTAGGTGGTCTCCAATGCCTACAGCTGGTCGGTAGCCTTCCCCTAGATTCCCAGGGTGGAGTTTCATCTCCTTGGAGCTTTGTGCAAGTTTTTGAGTTCAATTGGAAACAAAGGCGAGTTGAGACATCGCGATGGATTTTCCGAGCAAGGCGATTCGAGCATGTATGCATCCTTTATCATTCAAGGCAGAGCTGAGGCAGTCCACATTCATGCACTTCGCATTTTAGTTTAATTGCTTACTTAGTTAGTTTGTTAATTAACTACTGTTGTGTAATAATTAGTTAATTCGATTCTGTATTATTTATTCGGACCTGTAACAACCCTCGTACTGATCACTGAATTATGTACTGATTACTACTAAACTGAACTGATAATGACTGATAAGTGCATTGGAGGAACTACTGAACAGACTGAATGAAACTGAAACTGAAATTGAATGAGTTTATATATTGAATTGCATATTGCATCTGTTTGATTGATTGAATATCTGTTTGAATTCTTATGTTTGAACTGTTAATTGGAGGCCTTATCGGCGGCCGAATTAGGAACCGTTTAGAGTTTCATGTTCAGTAGAATATTTGTGATTTAATGGTATATTTATCTGAAAGTTGATTAGGAATGATTAAACTAGATTAAATATTGATTAATTGAGAGGTTGGACTTATTGACCAAATTGCCACCATAGTGGACCTTTGTTTATTCAATTCTATTGTGCCTTATACACTTAGAGACACATTTTGATCAGCCATCCCTCTTGTTCCTACCATCCAAAGAGAGAGTTAGAGAGAGAGGAAGAGATTTGAACTCAACTTTGGGAATTTAGCTTGAACCTTGAAGATTTGTAACATAGATTGGCAAATTGAGCTAGCAAGACTTGTAATTGAAACTCTAGGTAAGTGAATTCATCTTCTTCTTGTGGTCTTGAAGTTCATCTTGCATGTTCTAGGCTCCATTGTAGAATCAAGCCATGTTTTAGTGCATAGAGGTTGAATTATGTTTGAATTCATGCATGCATGGCCATTTTAGTGTAATTTGAAGTTGAATTCTTGGAGAATTGTACATGCATGTCCATGTTTAAGTTAAAGTCCATGTTTTCACTTTGTTTTCCAACTATTGAGCTCTTGAGAGCAAGATTTGAAGCTTGAAATTGGTTTGAAACTCATGCATGTCATATTTGAATGTTGTTCATGCATGTTCTTGAAAATTAGTTTGAAATTGAATTTAATTGAAACACCCTTGGGCCTTGATTTCTTAAATTGAGTTTTGAAACATGTTATTCTATGTGTTTAAAAGAGTTTTTCCAGAAAATAGCCCAAGAGGATCGAAAACATTGCTTTTGAACTTGGTTTTGAGCTTGGGACTCAAATCTGGGATTTCCAGATTTCTGTTGTCCGCTCGAGCGGAGGAAGTAGCGCTCGAGCGGAGAAGTCGAGCTCCCAGCATCTTGCATTGTGCATCAGTCCGCTCGAGCGGAGAATTGGGCGCTCGAGCGGAGGACTGGGTGACACGCTCGAGCGGGCGTCGAGCGGAGATTTCACCTATCCAGTACTTTTTGGTCCGCTCGAGCGGGGGATGTTGCGCTCGAGCGGGGACCTTTGTTTGCCTGTACGCTCGAGCGGGGAAACCTGCGCTCGAGCGGGGCTCTGTTTGACTGAAAATTCTGAAAATGTTTTCTGTATACATCTTTGCATCCTCATCCCATCCTAGGCATCCTTAGGCCTAGTTTAAGACATCTTAATGAGGATATAGATGTAGAACACACCGAGGCATAATAGGAAGTTAATTATTGTACTTCCCCAACTGTTAAACTTAGAGTGTGTTCAATTTGTTTTCTGTTTAGGGTTGGCACTCGGGGACGCGCTCTAGCATACTGTAGCCCAATCTCTGTGAGTAACAGATTGTGTAAAGATATGTTCAAAATGGTTATCTTTTGAATACTGAACTGAATTGTTTATTGAACTGATATTGTTTATTGAATGAATGTATATCCTGTATTGTGAACTGTATTGTGGCATCCTTAGCATTGACTGTTACTGTTACAGAGCTCTGTCGGTTCCCTTGTGGAACCATACTGTTTACTGACTGATGGCCATCACTACTGTTGGGTCCGTGAGGCCCGGTCCTTTTGGACCTACTGTTTATAGGCTAATGGATGTACCACATATGATTGATTGACTGACATACTGAAAGACTGAAATACTGTTTAATGAACTGTTTTCATTAATGTAAGGACATTCATTCATAACCTCTTTACACTTATTGTTATTCACTGGGCTTTAGCTCACTGTTTATATATATATGTAGGTTCTCAGCAGCCAGACCGGAGCTAGGAGCGTGGGTTAGTCCCCCAGTTTTGTCAAGCCAGCCTATGTGCCTCACCGCGAGGTTTCGTGTTGCCATGCTATGGCTTGGGGTGTTTTTGTGTCCCCTACTGTATAGACCGTCTACTGTTTACTGTACTGTTATCGAGGGATTTGATTCCCGTACTGAATGTTGTATATGATTGTATATAGATTGTACTGTTTGAACTAAATGAATGCATGAAAAATGTTTTTGGCATATTGATTTTCACAGCTCAATGGACACTATTTATTTACTGTATTGGCTTCCGCCAGGCCCTGTACTCTGTTTTACTGTATTACTGTTCAGCAGGCCTTCGGTAATCTCGGATTACTGGCCAGTTACGGTGCTAAACCCATAGGGCCGGGTTTGGGTCGTGACAGAGTGGTATCAGAGCGATACTTACCACGAGTTATACCGCACACACGTGTCCAAACGAGCTATAGGGTGTCCTAGAAAAGTGATTAGGGCATCTCATGAACTTGAAAAGTGTGTGCTTATGACTGACTGAATATATGTTAAAGTGCTAAACTGTTTAAGTGTACAACTGCTTATAATGATAACTGTTATAACTGCTTATAGCGGAATGGATAATGCAAATGAACCTGAATCATCATCCTCTGAGGCCAGAATGGCCAGACTGGAACAAATGATGGGATTGGTACTTGAAAGACTAGATCAACAACAGAACCAACAGCCTCCACCTCCTCCTCCTCCGGTTGACCCGGAACAGAATGTACAAAATGTGAATGCCAACGAGGTGGACATTATCGCACTGACTCATAAATTCAGCAAGATGAAACCGCCGTCCTTTCAGGGAGGCTTAGAACCGTTAAAGGCTGAAGCTTGGGTTCTTGAGACTGAGAAATTGTTTGAAATGTTTCCGTGCTCCGAAGCCAACAAAGTACTGTTAGCAACCTTCACCCTTCAGGAAGAAGCAAGAAGGTGGTGGATGTTGACCCGTGATGCGAATACTATTGTGACTTGGACTCAGTTCAAGGAGTCCTTCTTTGAAAAGTATTTTCCCCAGTGCATCAGGGACAGAAAAGTGACTGAGTTTGAACAGCTGAGACAGGGCAATATGTCTGTTGCCGAGTATGAGAAGAAATTCACCGAATTTGCCAGGTATGCACCACATATGGTGGATACCGAATATAAGAAGGCCAGAAGGTTTGAAGGAGGCCTTAGTGCTGCTATACAGGACCGAATAAATGTTTTGAAAATGCCAACGTATGTGGGTGTTCTCGATCGGGCCTTGATGGCCGAATCAAATATTGCAGCAGTGAAACAATCTGAAACACCAACAACTGAATGGCATGGTAAAAGACAGGGTTTCAAATTCAAGAAAGGCAAACACAACTCTGCAAACAAGAAACAGAATACGGGGTCAACTACTAGCCCCAGCCAAGGGAGTGGATTTATTCCACCCTGCTCCGTATGTGGCAATAAGCACAAAGGGGTTTGCTACCAGATTTCTGGAGCTTGTTTCAGATGTGGCAAGGTGGGCCACAGAATTAAAGATTGCCCTTCTGCTCCACCAGTTAGTAGTAAAGCTACACCGAGCGCAGCAGCATCAAATGCAGCGCCAAAGCCTAACCCCAAAGCTACCGGGAAAGAGCCTGTGAGGCAGGGCCGAGTATTTGCCCTAGTACCGGGAGATGTTCAGAATACTGAGACCGTTGTGTCAGGTATCCTCTCTATTTGTGCTCAAAATGCATATGTATTGATTGATTCGGGGTCTACACATTCTTATGTGTCGCATGCTTTTTCACGGAAATTGAATAGACCCTTAGAACCTATGAATTACTTGCTAGCTGTATCATCACCTGTTGGAGGATCCATGACATGTGCATATATGTATCCTGCTTGTGAAATTATTGTTGGGGATATGCATCTGTTTATTGACTTACTGCCGTTAAACATAGATCACTTTGATGTGATATTGGGGATGGATTGGTTACAAAAATATCATGCCACCATTGACTGTGTAACGAAACAAGTTGTTTTCCGTCCACCGGGTTTGCCTGAATTTGTGTTTAATGGGAGTGGAGTAGTACCTCCTCCGTATTTGATTTCTTCTGTGAAAGCTGTTAAACTGATTAGGAAGGGGTGTAAAGGATATCTGTGTTCTGTACTGACTGTATCTGCTAATGATAATGTTAAAACTGATGTGAATTGCATTCCTGTAGTGAGAGAATTCCCAGATGTATTTCCAGATGATCTGCCAGGGGATTTGATTGATAGGGAAGTTGAATTTACCGTGGATGTAATTCCGGGTACACAGCCAGTGTCTAAAGCTCCCTACAGAATGGCTCCAACTGAACTGAAAGAATTGAAAGTACAATTGCAGGAACTGTTAGACAAGAAGTTTATCAGACCCAGTACTTCACCGTGGGGCGCACCTGTTTTGTTTGTAAAGAAGAAAGATGGCTCACTAAGACTGTGCATTGATTACCGTGAACTGAACAAGGTAACTGTGAAAAATAAATACCCATTACCTCGTATTGATGACCTGTTTGATCAGTTACAGGGTGCACAAGTGTTTTCCAAGATTGATCTTAGATCGGGGTACCATCAACTGAAAGTTAAACCGGAAGACATTGATAAAACTGCTTTTAGAACGAGGTATGGCCATTATGAATTTTTAGTTATGCCGTTCGGAGTCACGAATGCCCCAGCTGCATTTATGGACCTCATGAACAGAATTTTTAAACCATACCTTGATGATTTTATTGTGGTATTCATTGATGACATATTGATCTATTCTAAGACTGTAGAAGAACATGAACATCATCTGAGACTTGCCCTGCAAACCTTAAGAGAACAGAAACTGTATGGTAAACTGTCTAAATGTGAATTCTGGCTTGATCATGTTATGTTTTTGGGGCATGTTGTTAGCAAAGATGGAATTTCTGTTGATCCGCAGAAAATTGAAGCTGTAGTGAACTGGCCTAGACCAACAAATGTGACTGAAGTCCGAAGCTTTTTGGGATTGGCTGGATATTACAGAAGATTTGTCAAAGATTTCTCCAAAATTGCCTTACCATTGACTCAGTTAACACAGAAAGGGATATCATTTGACTGGACTGACCAACGGGAATCAGCATTTCAGGAGTTGAAAACTAGACTTGTGACTGCACCGGTTCTTACTTTACCTTCAGGTACGGATGGTTATACTGTATTTAGTGATGCTTCTCATAAGGGTTTGGGATGTGTTTTAATGCAGAATGAGAGAGTTATTGCTTATGCTTCCCGACAGTTGAGACGACATGAAAAGAACTACCCGACCCATGACTTAGAACTTGCTGCAGTGGTATTTGCATTAAAAATCTGGCGTCACTATCTTTATGGGGCGACATGTGAAGTGTATACCGACCACAAGAGTTTGAAATATTTCTTCACACAGAAAGAACTAAATATGAGACAGCGGAGATGGCTTGAACTGATTAAAGACTATGACTTACAAATACTGTATCACCCGGGAAAAGCCAACACCGTTGCCGATGCTTTGAGCCGAAAATCGATTGGGAACTTAGCTTGTTTGCTGACTGGACAGAAAGAGTTGCTTTGTGACCTTGAAAAGTCTGAGATTGAAATTGTTTTGAGGGAACAAGGTGGAACCTTAGCTGTTATTTCTGCTCAACCAGCCTTGATTGAAGAGATTAAAGAGAAACAGCAACTGGATGATTTCTTAAAGAAGATTATTGAAGAAAGAGATTCAAAACCGAGACCGGGATACAAATTTGAGAATAATGTACTGAAATTTCAAGAAAGACTGTGTGTGCCGAATGACACCGAACTGAAAAGGAGAATTCTGCAAGAGGGCCACAATTCAAAATTTTCTATCCATCCGGGGAATACGAAAATGTATCAAGACTTGAAATTGAATTTCTGGTGGCCGGGAATGAAGAAAGAAATTGCCGACTTTGTGTCCAAATGTCTTCATTGCCAACAAGTCAAAGTTGAACATCAACGACCCGCTGGATTATTGCAACCCTTACCCATACCAGAGTGGAAATGGGAGCATATCACGATGGATTTTATCGTTGGATTACCTCGCTCCAGAAAAGGTATGGACTCTATTTGGGTTATTGTTGATAGACTGACTAAATCTGCTCACTTCTTACCTGTCAAGACAATTTATAATGCGGACAAATTGGCTGTTATCTATATTGATGAAATTGTGAGACTGCACGGAGTGCCTGTGTCTATTGTTTCTGACAGGGATTCGAAGTTTACGTCGAGGTTTTGGCAAAGCCTACAGACGGCATTGGGTACTGAATTGAGGCTGAGTAGTGCCTATCATCCTCAGACAGATGGACAGTCAGAAAGGACCATCCAGACTTTAGAAGATTTATTGAGAATGTGTGTCCTTGATTTTCAGGGAAACTGGGAAAGTCATTTGCCATTGGCCGAATTCGCCTACAACAACAGCTACCATTCGAGTATTGGTATGGCGCCTTTCGAGGCATTGTATGGCAGAAAGTGTAGATCTCCAATCTGCTGGGCAGAAGTTGGAGATGGGCCGTTGCTTGGGCCCGAAATTGTTTATAAAACGACTGAAAAGGTAAAACTGATACAGCAAAGATTGAAAACCGCACAGAGTAGACAGAAGAGTTACGCAGATGTTAGAAGACGAGACCGAGAGTATGAAGTGGGTGATCACGTTTTTGTGAAAGTGACACCAATGAAAGGCCAGACTCGTTTTGGAGTCAAAGGCAAGTTAGCGCCGAGATACGTTGGACCTTATGAGATTGTTGAGAAAATCAATCCGGTGGCGTATCAAGTTGCACTTCCTCCTGAAATGGAGCATATGCATAACGTCTTCCACATCTCTATGTTGAGAGATTATCTTCGGGATCCATTCCATGTGATTGAGCCTACTCGGATAGTGTTGGGTGATGACTACACTTACGAGGAACGGCCTATACAGATTGTAAACCGACGGATCAAGAAACTGAGAAACAAAGAGATCCCGCTAGTGAAAGTTGATTGGCAGAACCATGGTGGTGTGTATGCCACTTGGGAAAGGGAAGATGACATGGCTAAAAGATACCCAGAACTGTTTCCACTGAATCCTGTTTTCTTCCAAACTGAAGGTAACTCGAGTTTAGAGGACTAAACTCCTTATAAGGAGGGGAGACTGTAACAACCCTCGTACTGATC
>CM069915.1:37732547-38087547 GCA_036172215.1 Camellia granthamiana
CATTGTAGAATCAAGCCATGTTTTAGTGCATAGAGGTTGAATTATGTTTGAATTCATGCATGCATGGCCATTTTAGTGTAATTTGAAGTTGAATTCTTGGAGAATTGTACATGCATGTCCATGTTTAAGTTAAAGTCCATGTTTTCACTTTGTTTTCCAACTATTGAGCTCTTGAGAGCAAGATTTGAAGCTTGAAATTGGTTTGAAACTCATGCATGTCATATTTGAATGTTGTTCATGCATGTTCTTGAAAATTAGTTTGAAATTGAATTTAATTGAAACACCCTTGGGCCTTGATTTCTTAAATTGAGTTTTGAAACATGTTATTCTATGTGTTTAAAAGAGTTTTTCCAGAAAATAGCCCAAGAGGATCGAAAACATTGCTTTTGAACTTGGTTTTGAGCTTGGGACTCAAATCTGGGATTTCCAGATTTCTGTTGTCCGCTCGAGCGGAGGAAGTAGCGCTCGAGCGGAGAAGTCGAGCTCCCAGCATCTTGCATTGTGCATCAGTCCGCTCGAGCGGAGAATTGGGCGCTCGAGCGGAGGACTGGGTGACACGCTCGAGCGGGCGTCGAGCGGAGATTTCACCTATCCAGTACTTTTTGGTCCGCTCGAGCGGGGGATGTTGCGCTCGAGCGGGGACCTTTGTTTGCCTGTACGCTCGAGCGGGGAAACCTGCGCTCGAGCGGGGCTCTGTTTGACTGAAAATTCTGAAAATGTTTTCTGTATACATCTTTGCATCCTCATCCCATCCTAGGCATCCTTAGGCCTAGTTTAAGACATCTTAATGAGGATATAGATGTAGAACACACCGAGGCATAATAGGAAGTTAATTATTGTACTTCCCCAACTGTTAAACTTAGAGTGTGTTCAATTTGTTTTCTGTTTAGGGTTGGCACTCGGGGACGCGCTCTAGCATACTGTAGCCCAATCTCTGTGAGTAACAGATTGTGTAAAGATATGTTCAAAATGGTTATCTTTTGAATACTGAACTGAATTGTTTATTGAACTGATATTGTTTATTGAATGAATGTATGTCCTGTATTGTGAACTGTATTGTGGCATCCTTAGCATTGACTGTTACTGTTACAGAGCTCTGTCGGTTCCCTTGTGGAACCATACTGTTTACTGACTGATGGCCATCACTACTGTTGGGTCCGTGAGGCCCGGTCCTTTTGGACCTACTGTTTATAGGCTAATGGATGTACCACATATGATTGATTGACTGACATACTGAAAGACTGAAATACTGTTTAATGAACTGTTTTCATTAATGTAAGGACATTCATTCATAACCTCTTTACACTTATTGTTATTCACTGGGCTTTAGCTCACTGTTTATATATATATGTAGGTTCTCAGCAGCCAGACCGGAGCTAGGAGCGTGGGTTAGTCCCCCAGTTTTGTCAAGCCAGCCTATGTGCCTCACCGCGAGGTTCCGTGTTGCCATGCTATGGCTTGGGGTGTTTTTGTGTCCCCTACTGTATAGACCGTCTACTGTTTACTGTACTGTTATCGAGGGATTTGATTCCCGTACTGAATGTTGTATATGATTGTATATAGATTGTACTGTTTGAACTAAATGAATGCATGAAAAATGTTTTTGGCATATTGATTTTCACAGCTCAATGGACACTATTTATTTACTGTATTGGCTTCCGCCAGGCCCTGTACTCTGTTTTACTGTATTACTGTTCAGCAGGCCTTCGGTAATCTCGGATTACTGGCCAGTTACGGTGCTAAACCCATAGGGCCGGGTTTGGGTCATGACAGGACCCTCCAAGAGAGGGCAATGTTGTAATAAGTGTGCGTGTGTGTGATGAATGTCTTCCAACCCCACGGCTTTCTCCCTTTTATTTACAAGCTTATGATGGTTAGTTTTAGGGCACGTTTCAATTAGCATCTATATGTTCGTATGCTTGCATTCATTCATCTGTATTGCATGCACCGGGCTCGGCGCATCATGCTAACTGCATTGTATTTCAATTCCAAGTTGAATACATGTATCGATTGTTGCATCTCATATGCCATCTTAGAATAGCCGGGCCTATCTTAGTTGCATTCTTGCATGTGTTGCATTAGGCATCTCAGCATAGTTTGGATTCATACATGTTTTCTAATTAGCTTCTTTCTTTGGCTCAGAGTACTCGGTAAGTGTTTATGCTTTAGCATCCTTGCATGCGTGTGAGTGACTGGCATGATAGCATGCTTACTATGAGGCTATGTGTTTATGTGATATAACTGCCTGAATGCCTGTGGGTGAAGGTTGGGTTGCTTGAATTGGAATAATTCGTCGAAACCCATGTTTTAGCCTACTTGCGAATAGCAAACTTCAATCTATTTTCAAAACAAACGGATATGCGATGCTTTGTTCCAACTTAGGTAATCTAGTCTATACTTGTATGCCGTGCGCATCACATAGTAATTCTAGGTTAATAACCGGAATAAGAGTACATGTGTTTTCAAAAACAAGATATCATGTTTAGTAGTGGCCGATCTTTGATCGGGCAAGCGGGGGTGCTCATTGCATGACATTTCCCAATCGTATCCAAGTTCTCGAGCCGAGGCAACTTTGGTGATGACGGACACGTAGCCTTAGGCACGAGTCAGGGTTTCCTAAATTTCCCAAAAGTAAAATATTTAGGTGGCGACTCTGTATCTGGCAAAACAGTCCATGTTTGGCACTTCTTTCTAAAAATCAGTTTTTCAAAACGATTTGTCGGATTTGGACTCTTTGGTGATTTATCGATCTTGCATTGCACTTTGCGAGATCAGATTCAGAACTGTGACATCGAGTCCGAACTGTAGTGAGCCCAATGAACAAAACGGGATTTCTCCCGGGACGTTCGGGGACGTCTACACTTCTTTTCTTTTCTCTTTTTTATGATACTTTTGCCTTTTACTTCTAGTTTCTTTTTTGGTGCAGGTGACGTAGGCGCCTCACAGGGAGACTCTCCTCAAAGTGCTCAAGCTTTAAATGTCCTTAAGAGCAAGCAGAAGCAACAAAGGAAAAGAAAGCTCTTGCTTAATCCTGAAAAAAAGGTACCTGAGGCTCACGTGGAGGAAGAGGAAGCAGAAAAAGAGCAAGAGACACCATTAAAAAGAAATAAGAAACTGATAGTCTCTCTCTCTGATTTCACTGGGGACCCCATTCACGAAGCATCTATTAAAGTAGTGGAAGCGGAACACTCTAAAGAAATCATTGTGTTCTAGAGGGCTGAGAAGAGGAGACAACAACAAATGCTTAGGGATGAAGCTGCTGCTGCTAATGCACACCAAAGAGAAACTGCAAGAAACAACAAATTACTGAACATTATACCCTTCGCAGCTCTCCAACCATTGCTACCACTTCTGAAACTAGTAATTTCATTTTGTGTCTCTAATTTCCTTTCTCAAGTTCTTGATACTGACTCTAATTTCCTTTCTCAAGTTCTTGATACTGAAACTTAACATTGCTTCGTATTTATTCTTTTGCAGCAACAACTACTCTGCCTTCTCCTTCAATGAGGACTTCTTCAATTTCATCTGAAGTTGAAAGACTATTAGAAGCAATGCTTCGAAGTGTAAATCCCATTCAGGCAATACTCTCACTCCCTGGTTCTACACTTTTCATACCCTTTTGAGGCAAAGCATTCCTATATCCTTATCCTTTGGCTTAACTCCATACCTTCCTCTTCTATCCTTTAACTCAGCCCAATTTATTCTCCCTTCAGTCCTTGCTACTCCTTCTTCTCCTGAGGAAATCCAATTATTACTTCATCTGCAGTAATAGCTGATTCTCTTAGAGAACACATTGATAACTCACCAGTTCCTTGTCCACTAACCCTATCCAGCTCCAGTCTCTCTTCTCTTGACCTACTGGTAGCCAAGACTATGGAAACTGCTAGGGATACTTCATCCTTCTTTCCTATCCCTATGCAGCCATCTCTTCCTTCTACTAAAGCCCTTTCTACACCAACCATGTCAACGGAAGAGGTGGACATTTTCGAAACTAGACTAGCTAGCCTTTTTGACATGCCTTCTACCATTCCAACAACCAGCAATGAAATTAAGCCATTGGTTCTGGCTGATTCTCCCTTGGAAATTTTAGAGAGTTCTTCCACCATTAGTAGAGCTTCCTCACCTTCACTAGATTTGGATAACAGTTTAGAGTTGCTGACATTGTTATCGAGGATCCCTTTCAAAGCCTTGCAAAGATCTATTATCAAGAATGGTTTCCTCCAGTGCTACAAGGTTATTGAGCAATCCAGCATGGCTATTTCAAGTCATTTATCTCAGGCAGCACTTACCATTGACTTTTATATCAACATCTGCCATGTTGCCAAAGCTGCAGAGAAAAAATTGTTGAGAGACCAGAAATTTGTTTCCCAGATTCATGCTGAAGTGTCTGAATTGAAAGAACAACATTCCTCTCTCTCCCAATTTCGAGCCCAACTTTTGAAGAAGAAAGCTCAACTAGAAGAAGAGTTATCAGCAGTCAACCTGGCTTTGGATTGAATTGCCACCAAGTTGCAAATCACCAACCAAGGACTGGCTGATCGGAAACAGGAGATGACTACAGCCATTCAGTTGTTCCCATCTCTTAAGAGTAGAGAGTCAATTGTAAAGGAACAACTGAAACAATGTATTGACTTTTGGATCAATCTATGGCTGCATGTATTTAATTCCTAATAAAATGAATTCTTTATTTCTTATTTGAGTGTTTTCATGCTTCTTTTGTTTGGCACTGTCACGACCCAAACCCGCCCCTATGGGTTTAGCACCGTGACTGGCTAGTAATCTGGGATTACCGAAGGCCTGCTTAACAGTAAAGACAGTAATACAGAGTATAGGGGCTGGCGGAAGCCAATACAGTAATAAAAGATGTCCAATGAGCTGTGACAGTCTATATGCAAAAAGACTTTTCTGAACATATTCACATTCATAAGCAAAACATATATATACCATATGTACAAACATTTAGGTTAGGGACCAAATCTCTAATTAGCACAGTACAGTATAAGTCTTAAACAGTATTACAAAACAGAGACGGAAGGGTGAAACTGAGACACCCTAAAACAGCCTTAGGTTGGTCAGACTTGGAACCTCGAGGTGAGGCACAATGGTTGGCTTGACAAAAAGGGAGTTAACCCGACGCTCCTAGCTCCGGTCCGGTGCCTGGACACCTATATATAAATATAAACAGTGAGCTAAAGCCCAGTGAATGACATATGCGTAAAGGGGTTAAGAATGAATGTCCGTTTAGTATTTGAAACAATCATTTAGAAACCATAATGGTCATATGTGGTACATCCAATAGCAAAACAGTACAGTAGGTCTTAATAGACCGAACAGTCAGTTGATGGCCATCTTAACAGTAAACAGTAATGGTTCCAAACATGGGAACCGACAGAGATTTCTGTAACGGTAGTAGTAACAATACAGTAACAGTAGATTGCTATGGATGCCACGAATTCAGCGCACAAATAGGACAAACATTCATTTAGTAAGAAATATCATTTCAGAAAGCAGTACAGTAGATCATTCAGAATATTCATGATTGAACATATCTTTACAACATTGTTACTCACAGAGCACTGGGCTATAGGCAGCTAATGAGCGTCCTCGGATGCCAACCTTACACAGTTACAGAACGAACACATACTAAGTTACACACTTGGGAATCAACAACTTAGTCCCTATCTTGACTCGGTGGGGTTCTACATCAATAACCTCATTAAGATGCCTTAAACTAGGCCTAGGAATGCCTAGGATAAAATGAGGATGCAAAGATGTACTTTAAAACACTTTTCAAAATTTTCAGAAAATAGGGGTCTCGCTTGAGCGTGGCTTTCTTCGCTCGAGCGAGCTTGTCAAAACAGTGGGGTCGCTCAAGCGTGGACCTCCTCGCTCGAGCGGTCTGTAAAAATGCAAAAAGTGCTGGATATTGGAAATCCCCGCTCGACGCTCGCTCAAGCGTGAGACACAGTCCTCGCTCGAGCATAGGTTCTCTCGCTTGAGCGTGCGTCTGCGTGCACGAAAAACCTGAGAGCTTGCAATTCACGCTCGAGCCAACATTCCGTCACTCGAGCGGACCTCTGAATACACAGGGACTCGCTCGAGCGTGGAATCCTTCGCTCGAGCGTGGAAGCCAAAATCTGGAATTTCCATATTTGCCTCCCAAGCTCAAACCAAGCATTCAACACCTCAAAACTCAACCTTTTGGGCCAATTTTCTGGAAAACACTTGAAAACCAACAATATAACATGTCTTTAAAGATCAATTTGTAAAATCAAGCCCAAAGGTAAGCCAATTGAACACAATTTCAACCCAAATTTCAAGAACAAAACAAAAACACAACATGCATGATCTCCTTTAAATTCCAACACCTCAAATCAAGATTAAATTGACAATTTGATGGAAAAACATGATGAATTCATGGACTACAATCAAAACATGAACTTGCATGTAAGATTTCATGAAAAACAACTTCGAAATGTCATAATATGAACATGCATGCATGGAATCACTCTTAATTCAACACTTTAATTTAATTCTTGACCTTAAGCTCCTATTCCTCCATGAATCATGCAAGAAATGACTTGAATTCATAAACAAGAAGGTAAATATCCTACCTTAGGTCTTCAATTTTAGGTATAGAAGCTCAATTATGCAATCAACCTTCACATGTCCTAAGTCTCCAAGCCAATTCTCAATTGAAGCTAAGTTTTCTCCTCTCTCACTCTTTCTCTCGGTTTTGTCTCTAGAGATGAAGAAGAATGATGCATCAAAAGGCTCCAAAACAATGTTGTACGCAGTGGCCCACTAATGGCAAAAGGGTAATTAAAGCAACTAATGTGATTCAACATTATTTAATCTAATTTAATCATTCTAAATCAATTTCAAATTAAATCTACCATAAAATCACATAAATTCTAATTAACATAAAACACCAATCGATTTCTGATTCGGTCGCCGATAGATCCTTCAATTCGCAATTCAAAGATAAAACATGAACATATCATTTAATGACTAACAGATAGAAATGCATTTAAAACAGTATACTCTTGCAATCAATTCAAAATCTCAGTCAAATCAGGTACTTATCATTCTCAGTCACAGTTTAGCATTAATTAGAGGTGAGGGTTGTCACAGTTTTCCCCCCTTAAAAGAGTTTGGCCCACCAAACTCGGATTACCTTCATTTTGGTAGAACACTGGATTCAGGGGGAACAGTTCAGGATATCTTTTCAACATATCATCTTCTCTTTCCCAAGTGGCATAAGTGCCACCATGGTTTTGCCAATCAACTTTCACTAGTGGGATTTATTTGTTCCTCAACTTCTTGATCCGACGGTTTACAATTTGAATAGGCTGTTCTTCATAAGTGTAGTCATCACTCAATACCACACGTGTAGGCTCAATAACATGGAAGGGATCCCGAAGATAATCCCTCAACATAGAAATATGGAAGACACTGTGCATATGCTCCATTTCAGGAGGAAATGCTACTTGATACGCTACCAGATTTATCTTCTCAATGATTTCATACGGCCCGACATATCTCAGCGCTAGCTTACCTTTAACCCCAAAACGGGTCTGGCCTTTCATTGGGGTTACTTTAACAAAATCATGATCACCTACTTCATATTTCCTGTCCCGCCTTCGGACATCCGTATAACTTTTCTGTCGCCTTTGTACGGTTTTCAATCTCTGTTGAATCAGTTTCACTTTTTCGGTAGTCTCATGTACAATTTCGGGCCCAAGCAAAGGCCCATCTCCAACTTCTGCCTAGCAAATAGGAGATCGGCATTTTCTGCCATACAAAGCCTCGAAAGGCGCCATACCAATGCTTGAGTGAAAGCTATTGTTGTAGGCAAATTCGGCTAATGGTAAATGGCTTTCCTAATTTCCCTGGAAATCAAGGACACACATTCGCAGTAAATCTTCCAGAGTCTGGATGGTTCTTTCTGACTGGGCATCTGTCTGAGGATGGTATGCACTACTCAGTCTCAGTTCAGTACCCAATGCTATCTGTAGGCTTTGCCAAAATCTCGATGTAAACTTCGAGTCCCTATCAGAAACAATAGATACAGGCACTCCATGCAATCTAACAATCTCATCAATATAAATTATAGCCAATTTGTCCGCATTGTAAATTGTTTTGACAGGTAAGAAGTGAGCAGATTTAGTCAATTTATCAATAATAACCCAAATTGAGTCCATACCTTTCCTAGAGCGAGGTAAACCAACAATGAAATCCATAGTGATATGCTCCCATTTCCACTCTGGTATTGGTAAGGGTTGCAGTAAGCCTGCGGGTCGTTGATGTTCAGCTTTAACTTGTTGGCAATGAAGACATTTCGATACAAAGTCAGCAATCGCTTTCTTCATTCTCGGCCACTAGAAATTTAGTTTCAAGTCTTGGTACATTTTTGTATTCCCCGGATGGATGGAAAGTTTCGAATTGTGGCCTTCCTGCAAAACTCGTCTTTTCAGTTCAGAATCATTCGGTACACACAATCTTCCCTAAAATTTTAACACATTGTTCTCAAACTTAAAGTCCGGCCTCGGTTTGGATTCCCATTCATCAATGATCTTTTTCAGAAAATCATCTTGCTGTTGTTTCTCTTTGATCTCTTCAATAAGTGCTGGTTGGGCAGAGATAGCAGCTAATGTTCCACCTTGTTCACGTAAAACAATCTCAACTTCAAAGTTTTCAAGGTTACATAGCAATTCTTTCTGCCCAGTGAGTAAACAAGCTAAATTTCCAACTGATTTCCGACTGAGTGCATCAGCGATGGTGTTAGCTTTTCCCGGATAGTACAAAATTTGCAAGTCATAATCTTTTATCAGTTCTAACCATCTCCGCTACCTCATGTTCAGTTCTTTCTGTGTCAAGAAGTACTTCAAACTCTTGTGGTCTGTGTACACCTCACATGTTACCCCATATAGGTAGTGACGCCAGATTTTCAATGCAAACACTACTGCAGCAAGTTCTAAGTCATGGGTCGGATAATTTTTCTTATACGGTCTCAGTTGTCGGGAAGCATATGCGATAACTTTACCGTTTTGCATTAAGACACATCCCAAACCCTTATAAAAAGCATCACTAAAAACAGTAAATCCATCCGTACCTGAGGGTAAGGTGAGAATTGGTGCAGTCACAAGTCGAGTCTTTAACTCTCGAAAGGCTGATTCTCTCTGATTAGTCCAGTCAAATGATATCCCCTTTTGAGTCAACTGAGTCAATGGTAGGGCAATTTAAGAGAAGTCTTTCACAAACCTTCTGTAGTACCCGGCTAGCCTAGGAAGCTTCGAACTTCAGTAACATTAGTCGGTCTAGGCCAATTCACCACTGCTTCAATTTTCTGCGGGTCAACTGTAATGCCATCCTTACTAATTACATGTCCCAAAAACATAACATTATCAAGCCAAAATTCACACTTTGTCAGTTTTGCATACAGTTTCTGTTCTCTTAACGTCTGTAAGGCAATGTTCAAATGATGTTCATGTTCTTTCGTGCTTTTGGAATAAATCAAAATGTCATCTATGGAAACAACAACAAATTCGTCGAGGAATGGTTTGAAAATTCTATTCATAAGGTCCATAAATGCAGTAGGTGCATTAGTAACTCCGAAAGGCATAACAAGGAATTTGTAATGTCCATACCCCGTTCGAAAGGCAGTCTTTTCAATGTCCTCTGGTTTGACTTTCAACTGGTGGTATCCGGATCTAAGGTATATTTTTTAGAAGACCTGAGCACCTATAACTGGTCAAATAAATCGTCAATTCGAGGCAATAGATATTTGTTTTTCACTGTTACCTTGTTCAGTTCACGGTAGTCAATGCAAAGTCTCAGTGAGCCATCTTTCTTTTTCACAAACAAAACTGGTGCACCCCACGGTGAAGTACTGGGCTTGACGAACTTCTTATCTAACAGTTCCTGTAGCTGAACTTTCATTTCTTTCAATTCAGTAGGTGCCATTTTGTAAGGAGCTTTGGAAACTGGCTGTGTACCCGGGATCACATAAATGGTGAACTCAAAGTCCCTGTTAATCAAATCCCCTGGCAAATCATCTGGAAAAACATCTAGGAATTCTCTGACTATAGGAATACTGTCCACATTAGTTTTAGCATCAGTAGGTACAGTCAATATGCAACATAGATACCCTTTACACCCCTTTTTAATCAGTTTAAATGCTTTCATGGATGAAATCAGGTATGGGGGAGGTACTACACCAATTCCACTAAACACAAATTCAGGCAATCCAGGTGGACGGAAAATAACTTGTTTTGTTACACAGTCTATGGTAGCATGATATTTTGTTAACCAGTCCATTCCCAATATTACATCAAAATGGTCGATGTTCAAAGGCAGTAAATTAATATACAAATGCACATCGCCAACAATAATCTCACATGCAGGGTACATATAAGCACAAGTCATGGATCCCCCGACGGGTGAAGATACAGCTAACAAATAGTTCATGGGCTCCAATGGTCTATTCAATTTCCGTGAAAAAGTATGGAGACATATGAATGTGCAAACCCCGAATCAATCAGAACATAAGCATTTTGAGCACAGATTGAGAGTATACCTGACACAACGGTCTCGGTATTTTGCACATCTCCCGGTACGAGTGCAAATACCCGGCCTTGCCTTACAGGCTCCTTTCCAGTAGCTCTGGGGTTGGGTTTCGGTGGAGCAATTGATGCTACGGCATTAGCTGTAGCTTTACTATTGCCTTGAGAAGTGGAAGGGCAATCTTTGATCATGTGGCCCACCTTGCCACACCTGTAACAAGCACCAAAGATTTTATAGCATACCCCTTTGTGTCTCTTGCCACACTCTGAACAGGGCGGTATGGAATTGTTACCCTGGCTAGAACTGTTCGAAGACCCAGTGTTTTGCTTCTTGTTCAATGAACTGCTTCGGCCTTTCTTAAACTTAAAGCCCCGTCTCTTACCACGCCACTCAGTTGCTGGTGTTTCAGTCTGTTTCAATGCTTCGATATTTGACTCGGCCATTATTGCTCGGTCAAGAATATCTACATATTTCAGTAATTTCAGCACATTGATTCTGTCAAGTATCTCTACATTAAGGCCGCTTTCAAACTTCCTGGCCTTCTTGTAATCAGTGTCCACCATGTGTGGTGCATATCTGGCGAGTTCGGTAAACTTTGATTCATACTCTGCTACTGACATGGTACCCTGCTTTAACTGTTCAAATTTAGTTACTTTACGATCTCTGACACACTGAGGAAAATATTTCTCAAAGAAGGCTCCCTTAAACTGAGCCCAAGTCATAACATTGTCGGTGTCACGGACAAGGTAAAGGTAGCCAGCAATACCTTGTGTGCCTCAGAACACGGAAACACTTCAAACAACTTCTTCGTTTCTAGCACCCATGCTTCAGCCTTTAATGGTTCCAGGCCTCCTTGGAAGGATGGTGGTTTCATTTTGCTGAACTTCTGTGTTAGAGCAATTATATCCTCATTAACATTCTGTTCGGGTTGTACTGGAGGAGGTGGGGGCTGTTGGTTTTGTTGTTGTCTTAAAGCTTCAGTCAACAGTTCAACTGTTCTTTCTAATCTTGTCATTCTGGCATCAGATGATTCCGTTTCATCGGCATTCCTTGTATTGTCCATTTCACTATATGCAATATAGTAATAATAAACATAGGAATTGCTTACTTAAACACATTAGCACATTAGCACATATATTCATGTCATGGCCACACACACTTTTTCAATGCTTATGCAATGCCCTATTCACTTTTCTAGAACATCCTATAGCTCATTTGGACACGTGTGTGCGGTATAACTCATGGTTTGATATCGCTCTGATACCATTCTGTCACGACCCAAACCCGCCCCTATGGGTTTAGCACCGTAACCGGCCAGTAATCCGGGATTACCGAAGGCTTGCTTAACAGTAAAGACAGTAATACAGAGTACAGGGGCTGGCAGAAGCCAATACAGTAATAAAAGATGTCCAATGAGCTGTGACAGTCTGTATACAAAAAGACTTTTCCAAACATATTCACATTCATAAGCAAAACATATATACACCATATGTACAAACATTCATGTTAGGGACCAAATTCCTAATTAGCACAGTACAGTACAAGTCTTAAACAGTATTACAAAACAGAGACGGAAGGGTGAAACTGAGACACCCTAAAACAGCCTTAGGTTGGTCAGACTTGGAACCTCGAGGTGAGGCACAATGGTTGGCTTGACAAAAGGGAGTTAACTCGACGCTCCTAGCTCCGGTCTGGTGCCTGGACACCTACATATAAATATAAACAGTGAGCTAAAGCCCAGTGAATAACATACGCGTAAAGGGGTTAAGAATGAATGTCCTTTCAGTATTTAAAACAGTCATTTAGAAACCATAATGGTCATATGTGGTACATCTAATAGCAAAACAGTACAGTAGGTCTTAACAGACCGAACAGTCAGTTGATGGCCATCTTAACAGTAAATAGTAATGGTTCCAAACATGGGAACCGACAGAGATCTCTGTAACAGTAGCAGTAACAGTACAGCAACAGTACATTGCTATGGATGCCACGAATTCAGTGCACAAATAGGTCAAACATTCATTTAGTAAGAAATATCATTTCAGAAAGCATTACAGTAGATCATTTAGAAAATATTCATAATTGAACATATCTTTACAACATTGTTACTCACAGAGCACTGGGCTATAGACAGCTAATGAGCATCCTCAGATGCCAACCCTACACAGTTACAGAACGAACACACACCAAGTTACACACTTGGGAATCAACAACTTAGTCACTATCTTGACTCGGTGTGGTTCTGCATCAATAACCTCATTAAGATGCCTTAAACTAGGCCTAGGAATGCCTAGGATGAAATGAGGATGCAAAGATGTACTTTAAAACACTTTTCAAAATTTTCAGAAAACAGGGGTCTCGCTCGAGCGTGGCTTTCTTCGCTCGAGCGAGCTTGTCAAAACAGTGGGGTTGCTCGAGCGTGGACTTCCTCGCTCGAGCGGTCTGTAAAAATGCAAAAAGTGCTGGATGTTGGAAATCTCCGCTCGACGCTTGCTTGAGCGTGAGACACAGCCCTCGCTCGAGCGTAGGTTCTCTCGCTCGAGCGTGCGTCTGCGTGCACCAAAAACCTGAGAGCTTGCAATTCACGCTCAAGCCAACATTCCGTTGCTCGAGCGGACCTCTGAATACACAGGGGCTCGCTCGAGCGTGGAAGCCAAAATCTGGAATTTCCAGATTTGCCTCCCAAGCTCAAACCAAGCATTCAACACCTCAAAACTCAACCTTTTGGGCCAATTTTCTAGAAACACTCGAAAACCAACAATATAACATGTCTTTAAAGATCAATTTGTAAAATCAAGCCCAAAGGTAAACCAATTGAACACAATTTCAACCCAAATTTCAAGAACAAAACAAAAACACAACATGCATGATCTCCTTTAAATTCCAACACCTCAAATCAAGATTAAATTGGCAATTTGATGGAAAAACATGATGAATTCATGGACTACAATCAAAACATGAACTTGCATGTAAGATTTCATGAAAAACAACTTCGAAATGTCATAATTTGAACATGCATGTATGGAATCATTCTTAATTCAACACTTTAATTTAATTCTTGACCTTAAGCTCCTATTCCTCCATGAATCATGCAAGAAATGACTTGAATTCATAAACAAGAAGGTAAATATCCTACCTTAAGTCTTCAATTTTAGGTATAGAAGCTCAATTATGCAATCAACCTTCACATCTCCTAAGTCTCCAAGCCAATTCTCAATTGAAGCTAAGTTTTCTCCTCTCTCACTCTTTCTCTCGGTTTTGTCTCTAGAGATGAACAAGAATGATGCATCAAAAGGCTCCAAAACAATGTTGTAGGCAGTGGCCCACTAATGGCAAAAGGGTAATTAAAGCAACTAATGTGATTCAACATTATTTAATCTAATTTAATCATTCCAAATCAATTTCAAATTAAATCTACCATAAAATCACATAAATTCTAATTAACATAAAACACCAATCGATTTCTGATTCGGTCGCCGATAGATCCTTCAATTCGCAATTCAAAGATAAAACATGAACAGATCATTTAATGACTAACAGATAGAAATGCATTTAAAACAGTATACTCTTGCAATCAATTCAGAATCTCAGTCAAATCAATTACTTATCATTCTCTGTCACAGTTTAGCATTAATCAGAGGTGAGGGTTGTCACAAGCACTTACTATACTCCTTGTGTTTCCTACATAATTGGATAATAAGGCTTCAAATACTTGCCATTAATTTTCTTAGGGTGTACATACCCATTCAAATTTCTCAAATGATATGCTCCCCAAGGCAAAACTCTATGAACTTGATATGGTCCTTCCCAATTAGGTGACCATTTACCAAACTTATGGCTTTTAATCCCTATTGGGAGTATTGTCTTCCACACCAAATTACCTTCATCAAAGCTAATGTGCTTGACTTTCTTATTATAGTTTTTGGCTGCTTTCTTCTTTTGGAAAAGAATGCTATTTAATGCCAAAATTCTAGCTTCATCCACATTCTCTAATTCCAAGCACATACTTTGATGGTACTGCTCTGGAACTAACTGATTCTGGCATCTCACCCTCAAGGACTTGGTGTTAATTTCTGTAGGTAGCACTACATCATGCCCATATACTAAGGCATAAGGAGTAACTCCTGTACTTGATCTTGGAGAAGTCCTATAAGCCCATAATACATCCAACAGTAAGTTATGCCAATCCCTGGGATTGTCTTCCACAACTCTCTGTATTCCTTTTTTAAAAGATTTATTGGATGATTCTGCCTGACCATTTGCTTGTGCATAACAGGGAGTAGAATTAATAAGGCTAATTCCAAACTCTGCCGCAAAAGACTTTACCATCTTCCCATCAAATACAGTCCCATTATCAACCGTTATGGTCTATGGGATGCCAAATCTGTGGATCAGATCTTTAATGTATCTAATAACTTCAGTTTGGTCTACAGCCTTATATGGTTTAGCTTCGACCCACTTAGTGAAGTAGTCTGTGGCCACTAAGATGAAACAATGATGCTTCGAAGAGGGTGGACGTATTTTTCCTATCATATCCATAGCCCATCCTCTAAATGGCCAAGGCTTCACAACTACATACAAATCAGTTATTAGTACATGTCTTATCGTGCCATGCTTTTGGCATGCCTGGCAACCTCTAGCATACTCTATACAATCTTTAAGGATGGTTGGCCAATAGTAGGAATGTCTTCGAAGTAGCCATCTCATCTTCACACTAGGCTGATGAGCACCACATATGCCTTCATGAACCTCAGCCATGGTTGTCAATGCCTCATTTAGCCCTAAACATTCCAATATTAACCCATCTACTCCCCTTTTGTAAAGAGCATTACCATACACTATGTATTACATAGATTGTAATTTGATTTTTCTACTAGCTTTCGAAAATGGGCCAGTTAGGTACCCCATTATTGGATACCTCCAATCTTGTTCTTGTAAGTCATTATAATTAACTTCTAACACAACATTCCTTTTAGTTAAGGGTTGTATTACTTTTTGATATATTGCTTGACTTATGTTCATTTGAGTGTTATCCCTTCTCCTGAAATTTGAAACTTTCTGAGCCACATCATTGGCTTTGTTATTCATGAATTTTGGGACATAAGTCACATTTGCTATTTGAAACTGAGAAAGCAAATGTAATGCAACAACATAGTATGGCAACATGTTTGCACTTTGACATTTGAAAATTCCTTTTACTTGGTTAACCACCAATTAAAAATTCCTAAATATATCAACTACATGAGCTTGTAATCAAATAAATATTTCCAATCCCATTATTAAAGCTTCATATTCAGTTTGATTATTGGAACAAGTAATTTCATTCACTCTGAAACCATGTGTGGTTTCTACCACTTGTGGTGACTTAAGCACCACACCAATTTCAGTTAGACCTTGGCTTTTGATCCATCAAACTACATTTGTCATGGTTCAATATTAACCATACCAAGATCTATTATCTCTTGGATTTCTGTCGAACATGGATGATCTGCCAAGAAATTAGCTAAAACTTGTCCTTTTACTGCGTTTAAAATTTTAAAAATATTCACTAAAAATAAAAAAATAAGAAAACTCAATTTTTAAAAAATTAAATTCAAAAAATTGAAACCAAACATATAAAATGACGTGAGAAATTCCATCATTGCATGTATATATTTTACAATTTTGGTGGGCCAATGTGTAGGTTTATGGGCAGGTTTGTTGAGTGGCCTCTCACATGTTAACATATCGGACTTTAATGTCTTTATAGAATGAATAATTACATAGGAGTGAACAACAGATATATTGATCTACCCAAATCGATTGAATCGAACCGATCCCTCACATTTTGAACGGATGCGTGATGATGAGAGGACGGTTGCTGATTGATTTTTTTTAATTTGCCTAGTTTTGGACGGATGGCAGATTTGAGGTTCCTTTGGTCGCAACTGAACCGCCAAACCGTGAGCACCTCTAGTAATTTGTAAGATTTTGTGTTTTCAATTTGTTTAGATATTCTGTTTGTATTTTCAATTGAAAAAGAGTTTAAATATTTTATTGAATATATTCGGTTGAAAAAAGAGTTTTCAACTTGAATATATTTTTTGAATTGAAAAAAATAAATGTATTATTCATCTGTATTTTTTGGTTTTTAAATCTAACTCTAAAAATAAAAAATAAAAAATATGATATATACTGGTTGGTTTTTATTTTCAAAAACAGATATAGATGTAACAATACAGAGACATACAATCTCTGCTACTACTCTGTTCATGATTTTGGTGGTTTGAATTGTTTTTATATTTTAAGAACCATGATTGCAATACTTTATATGGGTGAGGCATGCTGTGATTGTAATATGTAGATGAGGCATGCAATAATTGTAATATTTCAAAGTTTCAAACTTGCTTTCTTTAGATGAGGCATGCCGTGGTTGTAATACTTTTTTAAGTCATTAACTGTAATACTTCTTTTTTTTTTTTTTTGGTTGAGGAAATGCACAAGTTAAATTATGTTTAAAATTTTAAACCACCAAACCGATTCGCATCCATCCGCCAATCCATTCAATCTACATTCGCCAGATTGGCGAATGGATGCAAATTGATTTTCTCCAATCTGCCAATCTGGTGGATGGTGGATGGATGGCGGATTAGAGGTTCCATGATCGCAACCGACCCACGCCTACCCCTATAATCACATATACTTGGATATCGTCTTCACCCACCGCAAAAAAAAAAAAAAAAAACCTACAAATTGGTTAAGTTGTAGAGTTTTAAATGAGTTGAACTGAGAAGGGACTTTTAAGCAAACACAACAAAAAATTCTTCAGATTTGAAGTTGCGAATGACAATGGAGTAGTGAGAGATGGATAATTTTTTGGTCATGGGCATGCTTCTTATTATATGTTTGGATCTCAAATTTGTGAGGAAAGAAAAATGAAGGGAAAAAAAAATTGCTTTAACTTCATTCACTTTTCTTTTTTTTAACCTTTCCACAAATCTAAGACCCAAATACAGGCATAAGATCTTGGGCTATGCAAATAAGGTCTTGAATAAAGAACCGAAGCAAGCTAACCAAAGATATGTTACAAGCAAAGTACATAACCATCCCAAGTGCTAAATCCCAACAAAAAGTAGCATCAAATGCAACGACGAAACCCTAAGAAACAGCTAAAAAGGCATTTCCGAAATCCCCAGGCTGAAAAAAAAAAAAAAAAAAAAAAAAAAAAAAAAAGCAATACCCAAACCCCCATAACCAGTGCCTATGTGGCAACAAGGCAAACTAAGCCTACACCACACACATATTTGCTCATATGTTTCCTCATTTGCTTATTCATAATTTTCACTTTCAAGTTGAATAAATGCCTTCTCTAGAACTTTTGAACTGATTTTATTAAGCTCAATTCAATATGTGATTCTTCTAGAAAATCAAATAAAAACCTCAAAAGTGTAAAAGCTCAATTCAATAATAAAAATTTCTTTGCACTCTTTATTTGGAAGTTGTTATACAAATGTTTCATGCTATATGACTTCAAGAGCTGTATACTTCATTTGAAGCTATGAAGTTTGATCTTTTAGTTTGCAACTTTATCACTAACATTCCCCTAATTTCTCTGTCCAAACACTTATGCTCAAAATCCTTATTTCAAATGGCATAGAAAAGAAAGCCGAACAAATAATAGAAAGTAAATTTAATTGCAAAATATATTCAGATAAACAACTTCAAACATGGCCTAAAATCTACTGTCATTGTAACAGCAAGAGACATATTTTCATCGTAGATCATCATAAGCAGATAGAAATAAAATTGTAGTACATGCATAGAAAGCGCCCATATAGAGTATTGCATGCTTATCCTAAACCGTGAAACAATCATGCACCAAACAAGCCCTTTTGTTCTAACAACTAATAGTTCTTTGTCTCTTGCTCCGTATACAGGCCCGACCCTGAGATTTTTGGGGCCCAAAGCCAATAATCAACTAATAAATTTTTAGGGCCCTTTACATTTTTTTTTTCATTGAAAGAAAAAAAATGAAAAAAAAAAATGAAGATAAAAGACAAAAGATTTGTGTCAAAATCACAAAAAATACTTAGTATTACATTACAATAATTAATAAGTGTCGCTTGATCCTGTCTCTTCTTGCATTTTTAGAAGCAAATAAATCAATCATACTTGCATAATCTAATTTTTTTGCAAAATCATTTTCAATGGATAAGAATGTTAATTATTTTAAATGGGCCTTTCAATTTTTTAATGGGTTAATTTATTTTAAGTTAGTTTAGGCCTTCCTTAATTTTTTTTTGGATTTAAAACATACCTAATATATTACAATAAACTATAATAGGAGGGGACCCTTTTCTTTGGGTCTATTTTCAATGGATAAAAATGTTAATTTTTTTGAATGGGCCTTTCAATTATTTAATGGGTCAATTTATTTTAAGTTAGTTTGGGCTTTCTTTAATTTTTTTTGAACTTAAAACATAACTAATATATTACACTAAACCATAATAGAAGAGGGCCTCTTTTTTGGGTCTATTTTGAGGGTCCCTAGGCCATGGCCTTGTTGGCCCATGCCCAAGGTATAGCGATCCCGGATTTTAACCCGGCCCTTATGGTATTCTGAACTCGGGTCTTGTGATTTAATGTTGTTGATTATGCCTTTTTCCTCCTCTTACTCTTTGAATTTGAGTTTTGGAATGTCTTGAGCATGTTTAGAACAGGTAGGCTGTTAGTTGGTATAGAACCTTGTTGCCCAGAATTTTGGTCTTCCGCTCGAGCATTGTAACAACCCCATCACGTATGATGATTAGTACTTGGGGCGGGTTTGGGTCGTGACAAGCGGGTCTTGTTGCACTCAAGTGGGGTTTGCAATCATTCAGTACTTTGTGCGTCTGCAAAAAATATTGCGGAAGTGTTTTTCACGCTCGAGCGGTGTTTTTTACGCTCGATTAGGTCTGAGCTCGAGCGGCCCCTCTGGCGCTCGAGCGACTGTCTGAAATCTGTAAAATACTAGACGAGTGTATTCTACGCTCGAGCGAGTCTCATTGCGCTCGAGTGGATAGTTCCTTGCTCTTATGTCTTGGCGCTCGAGCGGCCTTTATTGCACTTAAGCGGGTCTAATTTATGTGTCTGACGCTCAAGTGTCAAACTCTCTGCTTGAGCAGACCGTTCATATATCAGATCGCGTAAGTGACTTTTTAAATCACTTTTTCTGTCCTTTCTCTCTCTAAAACTTTCTAAAACCCTAAGTTGAAAGCCTCTCACTCTAAAATACCCTCTCTCTCTACATTTTGACCTAGATCTACTGATCTCCTCACCCTCATTTCTTTGAGAAAAAGTTTGAGCTCTTCAAGATCTCCATTTTCATCTGAGTAGAAGTTGATTTCGTCATCATTGGAGTTTATCTCTTGCTTGGCTCGTTTTCTCTTCTTGAGGTAGGAATAATCTACTAATTTCTATGAGCTTTAACATGAATATTGGTCATTTTCTATAAATGGTTGGTTTGGGGTAAAGTTAGGGTTTGAGTTTGAAATTATGAAAGAGGGGTTTTCTATTTTTGGGCTATACATGTGTATGTGTAGACACCCTATTTTTGACCGACCTTAAGACTCAGACGTCATCGATTGAGCGCTCGGTGATGGTGCTTGTTGTGCTCGTTCTGAGGTTTCGGAGTTTCGGCTGAGAGCCTTACCCCCGAACCTCGGAACCCTTTTGTGCTTTGCCTCGGTTTGAGAACTAGGTCTTGTTTTCTCTTCCCAAAGGGAGGGAGAGGTCTCGTAGACCATCTCTCAGTGGCCGTAGGCTACTTTCATGGTCGCAGGCCACTGTTCCTGTTTGGAGACCAGTTGTCAATTTTCGGAGCCATCGGCCGTGCGCCTCGGTTCGGGACCGCTTAACCTTCTCCGTTTGGCACAGTTTTTGGCACACACCTTGCTTCCTCTCTCTGGAGGGACACTGTGGCCCGGGAGACCACCTTTGTGGTCGCACGCCACTTTTGATGCTTAACAGCCTGTTTTTGGGACACCCGGCTGCGCGTTTTGACTCCCGAACTCTTGTTTTGCATCTGTCTTGGTTTATTTTTGGCATGGACCTTGTTTTCATTGTTTGGGAGGTGTTACAAGGATGGGAGACCACCTTTTCTCCTTAGAGACCACTTTTCTCCGGCCAGCCGGTTTTCTTGTCAGGAAGCTGGTCTCCTTGGTCTTTGAGCCACATTTACTGGTCTCCCACCATACCACTAGTTTGCATTCAATGTGGAGACCATCAAATGGGGCTGCCGACCACCTTTCATTGATTTGGACCTTTTGAACTGGTCGGCCGACCAGGGAAAGTGGTCGGCCGACCACTTGAACTGGTCGGCCTGCTTCCCCCGGTTTTGTCTTTGTGAGTTGTTGCCAGCTGTGCCAGCTGGAAGGCACAGACTGTATCCTCCATACACGTGTATGGAGGATTTGCACCCTTGCTTTAGCTTCTTAAGGAAGCTTGAACCTTTGCTCAAGCTTCTTGAGGAAGCTTGAACCCTTTCTTTAGCTTCTTAAGGAAGCTTGAACCTTTGCCCAAGCTTCTTGAGGAAGCTTGAACCCTTTGCTCTAGCTTCTTGAGGAAGCTTGAAGCTTTGCTCTAGCTTCCTCAAGAAGCTTGAACCTTTGCTCCTCTATAAGAGAGGGCCTCCCCCTCCTTATACCAGGTTCAGATTTTTGCTTAAGGAAAAATACACACCTCCCTTCTATATCTCTCTATATTTTGGCTCAAAGGGTCTTGTTCTTGACCTATTACACCACACCTCATAGCCACACACCTCCACCATTGTTCTAAGGTTCTTAGAGGGTCTTTGGAGGTCTCAAAGAGTTAGTTTTGGGCTCCAGAAGTTGCTGTCTTCCTAAGCTTCAAGGGTAACAAACTTTTTCCCTCTTTTAAGCTTTATTTTGATACATCTCTTAGCCTTATTTGCATGCATATTTGAGCTTTGTTGTCAACTGAAAAAAGTCTTTTTTTGAGGTCCTTTTGATGTTTGTTTAAGGTCATTTTGTTCTTGGGGGTCATCTACCCCCTTGCATGCTTCATTTTGCCTTGTTTTGAGCCATGCCCTAAGGCCTTTGTGTTGACCTTTGATTTTCCTTTTAACCACTGAAATCCAGCGGATTTTCGGTGGTTAACATGTGTTTTTGAGACCCAAAATCAGAGAGGGGTGACCCTCTCCCTCCTTGCCTTGTTCACTAGCATTTTTGGCCTTACAAAAGAGCCTTCATTTGCACACCTCCAAGCCTTATTTCAGGCCCTTTTTAGTGACTTTTAGGGCCTGCCTAGGCTCTGTCCAGAGTTGGTTTTGTCACCTTGGGTGTGTCTCTTGCATGTGTAGAATAACCCCTCTTATAGCCTATCAAATGAGCATGTCATTCTTGCATGCATTGATCATGTTTCAGTGAGTTTTTGGGCTTTATTTGGCATGTCATGTCTCTAACTTTTGCTGGTTTAATGGCCTTTTGAATGCTTCATATGCTTGTAGTGTAATCCATGTTCACTAGCTCACATTGCATGTTGTTTTGGCCCTTGATTCTAGCATATTTTGGCCATGTTCTAAACTGATTTTATTCATGATTTGGGCTGCCTTAGCTCTGTTTTGAGGTCCCATGGTTGAATGATGCTTGCCATGCATGCTTGTAGTGTAATACCCTTGCCTAGCTTCGAGTTTTGAAGCCTCTTGCATGCTTAACTTGAGTTGTTTTCATGTTTTGGCATCATTGAACATGTTATTTCAGAGCTTATACTTGTGCCATATTCCCATGTTTTCCACTCTTTAAATGCGTTTGAGAGTTGTGCTTGTATGCCTCATTTTTGGGCTATTGCATGAGCTTCATTTTTGTGCATTGCAAGCCATCATTTTAGTCCATTTTGCCACTGTTTTAGGTCTGCATAGGGACTGTTTGGGGTTGGTTTGGTCATTTGGGCATCGCTTTGCATACCTCTAGTGTAATGCACTTCACTAGTTTCGGTAATTGTGCCGTCCAACATGCATTGGGTGAGTTGTTTGCATGATTCGGGACCATCTTGTATGTCATTTCAGAGCTGGAACATGTGTCATTGTATGCCATATTTCATCCTTGTCATGCTTTGGTAGAGTTGCACTTTGTTCCTTAGGTTTGGTCCATTGCATTTGTGCATGTTTGCATGTACCTTGTTGCCTCATTTTCATTACATTGGCCACTGATTTGGGTGTGACCGAGGCCCATCCATCTTGGTTTAAGTCCATCTTGCAGTGTGTATGCCCTCTAGTCCATGTTATCGCATGTTTGATCATTGCATTGCGTATGCCTCGTTCATAACATTGCGTATGTTAGTGCATTGTGTATGCATGCCACATAATCCATGTGCATTGAGTATGCCATTGATTAGTTCATAGCATTGTGTATGCCATTTCATGCTTGCATGTCATTCCGTGCATCTTCGCATCACTTAGTTGCATTGCATTTAGATCGCATGCTAGAGTTGCATTTGTCCATACATTGTTTGTTGCATTGTGTTTGGAGTAGGGTTTAGTCCAAACACGGGAAACGAGGGACGTTTCGTATTCAAAGTGACAAAACGTGCCTCGATTCTTGGTCACCGACACTCTTGACTATCCATGATAGAGTTGTCGGCTTTAGGTGTTTACATGTGCATTCATTTCACATTAAGTCGTGCAATTCGACACCTCGGCCATCATGTATCGGGATGCGTGATTGATGGCACGAGGATCGAGGACTGCACTCCCTAGAGCTTATGTAATGACGGGGAGAGTGGTCGGGCACACATATGTTGAAAATACTTTGCCTTCTCTCTCTCTTGCCTTTGTTGCAGAAAATGCAGAAACCAGGAGAAGAAACTGGCCGGCCGACCAGGTTTTCTGGTAGGTCGACCACCTTTTCTGGTTTTCACCACCAAGGGTGGTCGGTAGGTGGTCTCCAATGCCTATAGCTGGTCGGTAGCCTTCCCCTAGATTCCCAAGGTGGAGTTTCATCTCCTTGGAGCTTTGTGCAAGTTTCTGAGTTCAATTACAAACAAAGGCGAGTTGAGACATCGCGATGGATTTCCCGACAAGGCGACTCGAGCATGCATGCATCCTTTATCATTCAAGGGAGAGCTGAGGCAATCCACCTTCATGTAGTTTGCATGCTAATTTAATTGCTTACTTAGTTAATATGTTAATTAATTAGAGTTATGTAATAATTAGCTGTAATTTATTATTCATTTTGGTTGTGTAATAACTAGCTTAATTAGATTAGCTTAGATTAGCTGGTTGGCGTAGTATTATTTATTCGGACCCTCCGTCGAGAGGGCCAACTGTTGTAATAAGTGTGCGTGTGTGTGATGCATGTCTTCCAACCCCACGTCTTTCTTCCTTTTATTTACCAACTTATGATGGTTAGTTTTAGGGCATGTTTCAATTAGCATCCTTATGCTCGCATGTTTGCATCCATTCATCTGTCTTGCATGCATCGGGCTCGGCGCATCATACTAACTGCATGGTATTTCAATTCCAAGTTGAATACGTGTTATCCGTAGCATTTCATATGCCATCTTAGAATAGCCGAGCCTACTTCCAGTTGCATTTTGTATGTGTTGCATTAGGCATTCTTGACATAGCTAGGATCATGCATTGATTTCTAACATAGCTTTTGTTTTGGCTCGGAGTACTCGGTAAGTGTTTATGCTTTAGCATCGTTGCATGTGTGTGAGTAACTGCCATGATAGCATGCTTTCCATGAGGCTAACTGATTATGTGATATACCTACCTGAATGCTTGTGGGTGAATGTTGGATTACTTGAGTTGAAACAATTCATTGATTGCGAGTTTTAAGCCCACTTGAGAGTGGCAAAATCATATTTTACTAAGCCCGCTTGACGGTGGCAAAATCCGCATTTTAGCCTACTTGGGAGTAGCAAACTGTTTTCAAAATAAACAAACATGAAATGGTTTGTTCCAACTCAGGCGATCTAGTCTATACTTGTATGTTGTGTGCATCACATAGTAATCCTAGGCTAATAAACCAGAATAAGAACGCATGTGCTTTCAAAAACTTGATATCATGTTTAGTAGTGGCCGGTCTTTGATCGGGCGAGCGGGGGTGCTCATTGCATGACCTTCCCCAATCGTACCCAAGTTCCCGAGCCGAGGCAACTTTGGTGATGACGGACACGTGGCCTTAGGCACGAGTCAGGGTTTCCTAAATTTTCCCAAAATAAAATATTTAGGTGGCGACTCTGTATCTAGCAAAGCAATCCATGTTTGGCATTTCTTTTAAAAAATCAGTTTTCCAAAACGATTTGCCGGATTTGGACTCTTTGGTGATTTATCAATCTCGCATTACACTTTGCAAGATCAGATTAAGAACCGTGACATTGAGTCCGAACTGTAGTGAGCCCAATGAACAAAACGGGATTTTCCCGGGATGTTCGGGCGCGTCTACAGTTTCTGGCGACTCTGTTGGGGAGTTAGAGAACTTGACTCGAACTCATGATATCTTGTTTTGACTGCACTTATGTGTTTCTTTGCATTGCATTTGCATTGGTGCGCCTAGGACACCGTGTTTGCCATCTGCTATTCCTGAACGGTTTGCCGGAGGCTACGTGCCATAAGGCTGACTGGTTACGGGCTCTACCACGATGGGAACACAAACCCCGGTTTTACCGGGGCACCCTTTTTGACAATTCGACCTAGTGCATATTCGGAACCCGTAGTGACCATTCCAAGCTAGGACATGTTGCTTACCCGATTGTAGGTTGTTTGAAACCGCTGCGTGCGTAGTGAAACCCTAGCTCCTGACAAAATAGGACAGAGAAACTCTACCCCTCCATAGGGGTTTTTTGGCTCTCACTGGTTTGCTATGTGCTTTTAAAGTGTGTCTCTACAGGAATGCATGTATCAGTTTGCAAGTCTGGGTGTTAGGCCTGCGGGCATCAGTATCAGTATTTGAGAATCAGTTATATCTGCGGGTATCAGATTCAGATTTGGGGCAGTGATTTGGGAAACAATGACCAGTATTTGAGAACAGTATATTCAGCTCACACGTGCCAACTGTGTGTTGTCATACCGACTGTGTGTTGTGTTTATTTAAGCCGTTATGTTGTCCGTTTCTGGTTGTTTATTTCCTTATTATGCTTTATTTATCTTTTTGCTAGGGTAGTTTAGCACAATTGCTTCCGACTAAGCAGATATTCCCTAAGCACTTTGGACTAGAGGTCGTCGACTCCATCGATTTGAGGATCTGGTAGACGGACAACCAGTGTTCTACTCCTTACCCTCGGTTGTCAGGCGGAGGTCGAGAAGACACAGTGTATCGGTATCGAGATTGCCAGATCAGTGGTCTTTGAACAGTCAGGTTGAGATTCCCGAGGCTATTCCAGAGATAGACATACCGGTAGTTTAGATAGATCAGGGCAGTATGGCAGGAATGGAAGAAATGATGCGTCAGCTCCAGGAGAGCATGAGAACCATGCAGGAGGACGCTACTCGTCAAGCAGAATTTGCCAAACAGCAGGCCGTCATCATGGCCCAACAGGCAGAGCTAATTACCCGGCTATAGTAGCAAACCGGAGCATCAGCTTCACACCAAGCTCCTCCCCCACCAAAAGTTCCGATACCCGGGGAGACGACAAATGTCCAGAATATCCAGGAGGATACAAACATCTTGACGGGGCCGGCTCCGCCCCCAATTCTACCTTAACTATCCAAGGCACCCGCTCCTATCAATCAACCTGATTCTCCCTTCGAATTTGAGGTGGACCCCACGGCATTAAAAGTGAGCAAGCTTGAAAAGCTGTTCAAGAAATCTCAGGGTGTGAAGCCCATCCCGGATATCGAGGATGGGTATACCGACGCAGCTGTGACGCTGTCGGACAGATTTAAGATGCCACATATTGACTGCTTTGACGGGTCCGGGGATCCCATGGTGCACTTACGGCTGTTTTCAAACATATTAAGGCCGATGGGCCTCACCAGACTACAGAAGCTTTCTTTATTCGGCCGGACCCTGTCGGGTGTGGCGGCCATCTGGTACGCAAAACTGGAAGACGATGTTAAGAGGAATTGGGATGAGATGGCCAAGGCTTTTGTCGCTCAGTACTCCTATAATACACAGATCGAGATCACAACCTGTGATCTCGAGATGACTAGGCAGGAGCCTAAGGAGAGTTTTTCTAACTTCGTAACCTGGTGGAGGGCCAAGGCCTTAATGATGACCACTAGGCCCACTGACAAAGATCAGATTCGGATGATTGTGCGCAATCTCCAGCCCAAGCTTATGCAGAAAATGATTGTTCTCCCCTTCCCCATCTTTTCAGATTTACATGAGATAGGGGTACAAATTGAGGATGCTATGAAATAGGGTCTAATTGACCAAGACAGAGAGCAACCCAGGAGAACCTTCAACCGCAACATCAATATAGGCACAAGCAATGCCGCAACTGCCAGAGCCTCAGAAGTAAGCATGGTCACCACCACTCCCCCCCCAAGAGCCCTTGCGGCTACACCATTCACCGGTGCGTCTGGTAGCAACTCACAGACAACCAAGCACCAACCTCAAGGCCAAAGAACCTTCACCCCATTATATATGCCCCTGTCCAAAGCTCTGGGGGTTTTAATCAGGAAAGGGCACTTGAAGCCCCTGGAGCCGCGGCCATTGCCGAATCCACTTCCCCCCTCCCATAATCCGGCCAAATACTGCGCCTTTCACCAATAACACGGTCATGACACCGACCAATGCTTCCGATTACGTCATGAGATTCAAGATCTTGTTGATAATAGGGTGATTGTGCCTCCAGAGAAACCCAATGTCACAACCAACCCTCTCCCACCACACAACCAAGCTCTACCTCCCAAACGCATCAACTTTATCCAGACCGGGGTCATGTCATACGACCCCAGCATATATATCACCCCATCTCACCTACCCAAGCCGGAGGTGTTCCTTCCTGACAGCATTGACTTGTGCATGTTGGACATCTCCCGAACCCAACCCGAACCAATGGTGGTGGTGGCTGTCGAAGACAGAATAGGGATGATTTCGGAGGAAAGTGGTACAGTGGATTCAAGGACTGATGAATTGAGGAGCTTTGCTAAGGAGGTGTACAATCCGAGTGGCTACATTGCGTCAACAGGTCAGATTAGGCCAAATGTGGAATTGCCGGTGGGGGTAGAAATCTGTGTACTACGGGGGGATAGACTTGATCAGAGGATAGATGACTTAGTAGTTCTGGAAGGGGACATTGCTGACCTTCAGATTTTCAATGAACGAGATCCGGGGGACATGACAGTCAACTAGTTCGATTTTGAGGAGTCAACAAAGGTCACAGGGTGGCTTGACGACCAACCAGATATTGTTGAAGAATCTTAGCTGGAAAAAGGCCCGTCAGGGGCAAGGACATCAATTGTGGCCGGAAAGGCCGGGGATCAGAATACATCGCCAGAGAGCACCGGTGCCAAGAATTTCGCTCAGGATTTGGGCATTTTGAATGCAGGGAATGTTGAACAGCAAACTGTACTGACGCAGTTGGAACAAGAAGGAATCGAAGACTCTGAGAGAGCCAGAAAAGCCAAGGCCCTTGTGGGGACTGAACCTGCTATGTGCACAAAGATAGAGCGTGCTACGAGCACCTGGACGAAAAGTACTGTGAATACAGGGATAGTTACAACGGAGCCGGACAGGTGTCTGTCGGCTGCCGATGGAATGTGGTGGGAGGACGATGATCTATGTCTTGCCCACACAGATGAGGATTGGGGGAGTAATCAACCGGATGATACGTGGTACATTGGTGAAGTTGACCATATGACTAGGAGTGGGCAGTATTTCAAGCCCCCATACCTAGATCAGCCAGAGGCGTCCACGAAGGACAAGGAGGTGGAGAAACAGAAAGAGAAGCAACTCGAAGAAGAGGCTGTACTGAAGCAGTTGAAAAAGATACAGGCAGACATCTCCATCTGGGGACTGCTTATGGCTTCACGTGTTCACAGATAGGCTGTTCTATCGGCCATGGACAAGGCCAAGCTCTCAATAGACACCACGCCTGAACAGCTGGTGGGATTGGTTTTTCCGGGAGGTGCTTCCCCGATGTTGACCTTTTTTGATAAGGAACTACTGCCTGAGGGCGCAAATCATAACAAGCCACTCTACATCTCTGTGGAGTGTAGAAACAAATGGATACCGGTGGTTCTTGTCGACACGGGATCCGCTATTAATGTGTGTCCGTCAAGGACGGCATATGCAATTGGGTTAAAGCCCGCGGACTTCGTGCCAACTGCCCAGGTGATTCGGGCATATGATAACACAAGCAGAGAAGTAATGGGGACGGTGAAAATTCAGACCCAGGTCGGTCCAGGACAGCATGAGATTGACTTTCACGTCTTGGAAGTTCCTGCAACCTTCAATCTACTCTTGGGGCGGCCGTGGCTGCACCAAGTGAAGGCAGTTTCGTCCACTTTGCACCAGATGTTGAAATACCCCCACGGGAAGGGGGTGGCCATTGTTTTTGGAAATTCATCGATTCATCCACTGCCAGAAGTATCTATGCCGGTTTTGGAAATCGAGCATGGTATGGAGGATGTGTTCTTGTTGGGTTTTACCTTAGCCGAGGCTCGGGTTGTACAGAACGTCTTGGCTATTGATGAGGGGTTATATGTTAGCGCTCAATCAGTGTACCTCATGAACAAGCTCCAACACATCCCCGGGATGGGATTAGGGAAAAGTGGCCGGAAGGGCATTGCAGTATCGGCCGAAGTGCCGCACAACCCACATACCTTTGGTTTGGGATATCTGCCCACCAAAGAGGATTGGGTGAGGAAAGGTAAGGAGATGGCTCAGAGAGCCAGAGCGAAGAAGGCTGGAAAGCCTTTTGAGTTGATACACTGACCCATCCAGGGTACCCTAAACAGACGCTTCGTCCGGGAGGGGGAGGACTTTCCATTTTGTGGCTTCCCAGAGCCATGGCTGAATGCCGAGAGAAGGCGCCTGCCGGGGTTTGAGATCTTCTTTGACCTGCAGTTATCCAGGGATGATGTTGCCATAGAGCAAACAGACCCATCAGCTGAGGTTGAGCAGTACAAGAAAGTGGATTCTGAGAACACCGAAATAAAAAATGGGGGTAGCGCTGGCTTGTCTACTTTCAGATCCTCCGATCGTACAGAAGTGCTTGGGGATAACTTCTCGATGTCCATGATTGGGAATGAAACGGCTGCAGGTCTACCGTCAAGCATTTTGGACGCATCCATCGTACCCTCTCTCATCTGGCAGTACGAGGAGGGATTTTTGTCAAGCAGCACCGGGTCAGGTAGTGAGCCGGAATTTGATTCCACCGAATCTGTAGAGTCAGAATCAGGTTCCAGCTCATCTGAGTCTGAGTCCGGTAATCTTGGGGGTGATTACCCGGATACCACAGTCCTGTCTAGGTCGTCTTTTTCTTTCTCTTTTGAGTCTGTTGTAACAGAGGAATCAGACGATTTGGATGTGCTTAATGAGAATGGAATGGCTGTGGTTTCTGAGTACTTTTCTGTGCCTTTGATTTATTGTATTAATCAAGACTTTCAAAATTTTGATGAAAACGACGAGGAAGAAATTCCTCCGCTTTTACAACGTCTAATTGATCAAGAGCATGAGAGATTTGTTAAACCCTTGGTTAATGAAATCACTACAGTTAATGTGGGTACTGAGGAGGACCCGCGACTGGTCTAGATCGGGTCCACGTTGTCTCCGGAGGAGCGCGAGCACTTAGTCGCTTTATTAAAAGATTTCAAAGATGTTTTCGCGTTGTCCTACGAAGACATGCCTGGAATCGATCCTGAGATTGTACAGCACCGGATCCCTCTTGACCCAGAGGCCCGACCCATTAAACAGAAACTCAGAAGGATTCGCCTGGACTGGGCTCTCAAAATTAAAGAAGAGGTCACCAAGCAAATTGATGCAGGGTTCCTGCTGGTATCTGAGTACCCAACTTGGTTGGCCAACATCGTTCCGGTGCGAAAGAAGGATGGCAGGATTCGGGTATGCGTGGATTTCAGGGATTTGAATAGAGCCAGTCCGAAGGACGACTTTCCTTTGCCGCATATCGACGAGTTAGTAGACTTCACAGCGGGGCATGCTTTGCTTTCGTTCATGGATGGCTTCTCAGGCTACAACCAGATTGTAATGGCACCCGAAGACCAGGAGAAGATTGCTTTCACCACGCCGTGGGGGACTTACTGCTATAGGGTGATGCCATTTGGGTTAAAGAACGCTGGAGCACATATCAACGGGCCGCAACCACGATATTGCATGACATGATCCACAAAGAGGTTGAGGTGTACGTGGACGACATGATTGTAAAGTCCAAAGAAAGAGAGGGCCACTACACCGCCTTACAGAAATTTTTCCAAAGGATCAGGGAATTCTGGTTGCGGCTAAACCCTCAGAAATGTACGTTTGGTGTTACAGTAGGGAAAATGCTGGGGTTCTTGATTACACAAAGAGGTATCGAAGTTGACCCTTCCAAAATCAAGGCCATCTTAGAAATGCCACCACCAAGGACTGAAAAGAAGATGAGAGGCTTTCTGGGTAAAGTGCAATTCATAAGACGATTTATCTCAAAATTAACCTTGACTTGTGAACCACTTTTTGGTCTCCTGAAGAAAGGAAAGAAGTTCCAATAGGACGGCCGATGCCAAGCTGCTTTTGAACAGATCAAGGAATACTTACAAAACCCACCCGTGTTGTCACCGCCTGAGCCGGGAAAACCGTTGATTTTGTACCTTTCAGTGACTGAAACTACGATGGGCTGCATGCTTGCGCAGGAATCAGAGGACAAAGTGGAGAAAGCTATCTACTATCTGAGCAAGAAGATGTTGGATTACGAGACCCGCTACACTCCACTCGAGAAGGCTTGTTTGGCCTTGGTATGGGCTACCAGGAAGCTGCAACACTACCTGTTAGCTCACTCCGTAATGTTGGTTTCAAGATTAGATCCCATCAAATATCTCTTTGAGAAACCGGCACTTGCGGGTAGGCTAGCTCGTTGGTTGCTTCTGCTTTCCGAATTCGATCTGAAGTATGTGACTTGCAAGTCAGTAAAGGGGAGAGCGGTAGCGGAGTTCCTAGCCGATCACCCAGTGGAAGGGGATGAAGCAGTTGAGTACTTATTCCCAGACGAGGTCATTCGGCATGTCGAAGATGAAACTTGGACGATGTACTTTGACGGAGCATCAAACCAATATGGGTATGGGATAGGGGTGTTGCTGATAGCACCCAACAATTCCCGTATCCCTCTAGCATTTAAGCTCCAGTTCAAAGTCTCGAATAACGAAGCAGAGTATGAAGCATGCATTACTGGTTTAGAAGCAGCCCTAGAACTAGGGGCAAAACGGTTGGACGTCATTGGGGACTTGAACCTTGTTGTATCCCAAGCTAAGGGAGATTGGAAAGTCAAAGAAGAAAAGATGAGAATTTACCACCAGACCTTGGACCTGCTGATTCCTCAGTTTGAGAAACTAAACTTCGCTCATCTACTAAGAGAAAACAACAGGTTCGCAGATTCACTAGTAACTCTATCTTCCATGATAGACATCCCTTTCGGAGTCCGGATGCGTCCGATTATCATTGACCAGAAGTTTGCACCGGCCTATGAGTCAATTGCTGCCATAGAAGAGGTTCAAGATGAGAACCCCTAGTATTACGATGTCTAGAACTTCTTAGAGAAAGAGGCGTATCCACCAGGGGCAAATGCCAAGGATAAAAGGGCAATCAAAAGAATGGCTGCTCAGTTCATCATCTGCGGAGGAAAACTGTATAAGAGAGGTCATCTGGGAATGCATAAGCTGTGTGTCGATGCCGAAGAATCAAAACGCCTGATGGAGGCCATCCATGGAGGAGAATGTGGAGCACATATGAGTGGGGTGATGCTAGCTCGGAAGATTCTCAGATAAGGTTACTACTGGTCCGCCATGGAGGAGAATTGTATTGGCTTTGTCCGGCGATGCCACAAATGCCAGATCCATGTGAATCGCATGAACATTCCGCCGTCAAACCTGTACAATATGACTTCGCCATGGCCATTTTCAGTTTGAGAAATCGATGTGATCGGGGCTGTCACTCCAAAAGGGTCTAATGGGCATGAGTTCATTTTGGTCGCGATAGATTATTTCATGAAGTGGGTTGAGGCCCAATCTTATGCGGTGTTGAAGGCTTCACATGTTGCGAAGTTCATCAGGAATAACATCATCTGTCGCTACGGAGTCCCGAACGAGATCATTTCAGATAATGGTTCCCACTTCAAGAAGGAAGTGGTTGACTTGTTGGAAAAATACAACGTGACTTTTCATAAGTCGTCCACATATCGACCGCAGACCAACAGAGCAGTTGAGGCCGCCAACAAGAACATCAAACACATTTTGCAGAAGATGGTGGAAACCTACCGGGACTGGCCAGATAAGTTGCCATTTGCTCTGTGGGGCTACCGGATGTCAATTAGAACTTCTACTGGGGTGACTCCGTATTCATTAGTTTATGAGATGGAGGCCGTTCTACCTATTAAAATTGAGGTTCCGTCATTGAGAGTGCTGGCTGAGTGTCAGATAGCCAAAGTAGATTAGCAGCAGAGCAGATTTGAAGAACTCATGCTCTTTGATGAGAGAAGGCTGAAAGCACTATACCATGTTCAAGGTTATCAACGACGAATTGCCAGGGCTTTCAACAAGAAGGTTAAGTCCCGAAATTTGAAAGAAGGAGATTTGGTGCTCAAAGACAACCGAGCTCCCATTCACGATCCTAGGGGCAAGTTCAGACCCAATTGGACTAGTCCCTACATCATTAAGTCTATTTGGTCAGGTGGAGCTGTCGTTCTGATGGACCTAGATGGCCTAGAGTTCTCACAGCCGATCAACATGGACAAGTTGAAGAAATATTACCCCTGAGTGGCTCGCTAGGCCGAAAACCCGAAAGGGCGACCTAGGCAAAAGTTAGAGCACATAAAATTTGAAATGATAAAAACTGAGCTCGCAAGGTTGAAAACCCGCAAAAGGCGGCCTTGGCAAAAGTTAGAGTGTAAAAGGTGAGGGTTAATACACGAGTGAACCTGAGCCGAACTATGTAAGGTTTGATTCCCATCTTTGGGATACGTAGGCAACTTCATCCTGAAGTTCAGCCATAGACTTTTCCCCGATCAACTTTGTCCATTTGATCATCTCGGTCATCTTTGTCTATTCAGCATTCAAGAGCTTTGGTTGTGATCTCCGGTGCAGTGCTATTCAGACTAGGGGCAACTTTCCAGTTGCTGGGATCTGGGGTTGTGCATCTCAGTGACAGATCTCAGGCGTGTCCAGTTCTGATCCATATCGAAAATGGTTTTGAAAAGTTTTAATAAAAGTTGATTTTGCTCAAATTAATCTTTTTACGACTTAGACCATTTTTGGACCAAACGGAAAATTTTCAGTACCCACAACCTTCAATTTCATTGATTTCAATACAGAGTTCTCCTACTCTTGAATACAGATTGAAGTTGCTTTTTATTACACTCATAAAAAAAACTTGAAAGTACTGATAAAGCAAGAAATCCGGGGCATAGATAAGTCTGGTGTTCCTGCACCCCCTCCCAGAGCTGGTCGAAACTCCTGATGCCAAGCTGGGCCCAATCTGTGCATCTTCATTGAGCCAATCTATGCACTCATCAGACAAAGTGCAACTGAAACTGGGAACGGGGGCCAGAAGCTCCCTCGTCCTCCATGCCGTGGCATACCGAGCTAGCTGTGCACCTCGGACCGGAAATGCAGCGGGGTACTCTATCCTCTCTGCCGGGCAAATCTGATCATGGCCAAACTGGCGCTGGAACCGGAAAGGAAAGTAGAACACACAATGTGTTAGGCTGATCAACTGAATCCCGGGCTGGCGAGACATACTGTAGCTCATTGCTGGTAGATTGAGCCAAGGACAGCGCCAATCAATGCGGTCTGCGGACAAATTGCACATCCAATCGAACCACCATCCCTCATCCAGGGCATCGACTAGACGACGTCGAAAGAAGTAGCCGCGAGTTGAGTATGCTGGGCAAGAGTCCACAACCTGCAACTTATCCATCAACCACACCTGGGGAGGGATGAAAAAAATAAGAGATTAAAGAATAGAGAGATGTACGATGAGAGAAAAGTGAGAAAAGGGCTTTGTGAGAAAAATCGAGCTTGAGGGCCGAGTGATGTGAGCAATATATATGTGAGATAGGTTGGAAGACATTACCTGCAGCAGAAGTGGACTCCCCGCAAATCTGGTCGTCTCTCGGCGATGAAAAGCATCCAAGCCCATCAATGTCTCGGCCAATGACATGGCAATGCAGCTTTTGCCCTCCCTTAAGCCTTGGGCAACCTTGATCAACCGGACACTAGATCCTCCAGAGCCTGAGGCAAGCAAGAAATGAGATAGCATGCACAAACAAAGGGCATGTCGCCGAAAGCCTTGCCAATGATGGTCACCGGGGTCACCAGCATCGGAAAACCAACAAATCAAACTCGGAATATCCAGCATTCCGTCACAAATCAAAGATCGAGCATCGTGCATAACGAGCCCACACATTCGCCCTAAGGCTTGGGCGTGGCCGAAGCAAAGTTGGGGCAAGATTTCTTCGTTGCGCTCAGATTCCATCAAAGCTTGGAAATCTTCAAAGGTAGGACACACCTCTTGCCCGCTAAAGCTAAAGACATGTGTCACCGGATTCCAAAACTTTGCCACGGCATGGAGGAACGGGAGATGTAGCGGAGTGCGACTCAGCGTGTATAGTGCATTTATGCCAAAGCCCCGGAAGTTCAACTTTTCCGAGCCGTCTAAGGTAGCAATCCAAGATGTGAGATTTTGGATGAGAAATGCCTCCATTTTGATGAAAACTGAGATAGAATGAAAGAACCACGAAGCTGGAACTTTTATAGATGATAAGGCACTGTTTGGAGGACATGTGTCAAAAATCTGAAGGTCGTCGGCCAGCCAGTTTTTCTGGTCGGCCGACCACCCCATTGGTCTCCAAGGCAGAAAGCTGGTCGACCAGCCTTCTCTGGTGGTCGGCCATGGAGGAAAGTTAGTCTTTGGTCTTTTCCTAGTCTCTAGAAGGAAGCTCCTAGCATTTCCATGTGTTGGGAGTGTTGAAGGTCTGAGTCTACCTCTGTTTCGGGTGCGTTCCATCGCCCAATTTGTTGTTCATTTGCTTATCGAGTTATTGTTCTTTATTTATCGAGTTGTTGCTTAAGTTTTGTTTATCAAGTTGTTAAGTTTGCTTATCAAGTCGTCGAGTCTTGTACATCGAGTTGTTACTCTCTGTTTATCAATATTGTCGTGTTTTGTTTATCGAGTTGTAAACTTGCTGAGGTTTTGTTGTTTCTTAGCGAGTTAAGTTGTTTAGTTTGTTGCGTCGGTTCACTACCTGACTTGGTGATATACAATGCTCAATTTTCATTCAATCTCATTTTTGTGCAAAATGATGCGATGCGATGCGATGCTAAGAATACAAAATACAACACTTTTTGAATAAAAAGTTGTTTCATTCCATCATAGCTTCTTTTTTTACAACATCTTACAACAGGGTACAAGTTTTAAAGAAAATAAAACTGCCTAAAAGCTAATGTGCTACAATTACTAGTAATAAAAGAAAATAGAGCAAGAACATCTGCATCAGTGCTATCAAGTGAAAGACTGAGAGGCCCTCTTCGTCCTCTTCGGTTGAGCAACCTCTGCGCCATCACCATCTGAATCGGAGCCGCCGTTCTCAAAATCCTCCTCGGTATCACCTCCGCTCTCAGAATCGGAACCAGAGTCATCCTCTCTGCCCGCAGATGTCTCTAACTGAGGATGCGCAGACTTCTCATCCTCGCTGGACTCCTCATCATCTCTGATAAGCGCTGTACGCTTGCCTCGGCTGCGAGTCTCCTCTCCTCTCCCAGCTCCTCGAGAAGGCCTAGATGGCCCGACCTGTAGCGGTGGCATCTGAAAAAAAAAGAAGAGAAGAAGAAGAAGACAGTTTGAATACATTAACCAATATGTATATTAGATGCAGAGACAGAAAAGCTACATAGAATGGGTGCATACTGATACAGTATATGAATGTGGTGTGTCAGATGTGCTCTACACATACAGTCAACCAACGCAGTGAAATGGTCAAATTCAGCATGTCATCAGAAGTATGATAAATGCAAGAAAATTGGAAAGTACCGAAACACCGGCGATGAACAGCTGCGTCTCTCTCCGCAAAACCATGTCCTTGAGCGAGGCCACCACTCCAAGCATCCTATCCATGTACTCGCTGGGAGGCTGCAGATGTAAGTGCAAGTCATCAGTAAATGAATGAATGTCTAGATATCTGAGTGGTAAATCAAAACTGTAAAGCATACCAGTGGCGAGTCAGGGTCAATGACGTATCGATGATCAGGCAATGGAGGCTCCAATGGAATTGAGTAGGATGTCCCATACCACCAGCCTATCAACTCGGTCGGAGAATCTGGCCACCCAGCATGCTGGTAAGTCGGGGGAATCAGTCCAGTCCCACCTCTCGATGTGCCGGCCCTGCTAGTCGAAGGAATATCTGCAGCCCGGACTCGACTCGATGATGCACCGGAAGCCCTCCTCGTAGGAGTACGGATACCTGTCAATGGGGGCATCAAGTACGTATGGCGATAAGTCGCATACTCCCCCTCCTCCGTGTGCAGAATTGCATTAGTACCCAACATAGCGACGTCGACCTCCTCGGGAGTGAGTCCCTCAATGGACCGCATGTCCTCTGGAGGTGCTGAGGGGATACTCTGATCAGGGACACCCATCGTCTGACGCATGAAGCGATCCCCCAGAAACCAGGCCCCGCCAACCGGCCCCTCAAATAAAGTCCTGTACAGAGAAGAGGCCCACTCCCCAGGGAATCAGAAATGGATATCTCCTCCCAAGGGCGCCCAGGGCTGCCAAGTGATCTGCGGATAACCAGTGCATAAGCTGATTAGATATCGTAAATATGCAAGATGAATCAAAGCTGAAAACATGAAGAATTGAGAGTTCTGAATTACCTCGATCGCCCGCACCGTATCAAAGAACTGCCACAGGTAGGGCAGAGTCTCCCGAGCCCCGGCCGGCACCGGCCCTCAAATACGTGAGAGTAAGGAATCACAAGAGGCACCTCCACCTCGAGCTCCGGGGCTAGCGTCGGAAAGTATGCGTAAACCCATAGCTGTGGAAAACAGGGCAATAACAATCAGAATACAAAATGTACAGAGAATACAGAATGCTGAATGCATAATATGAATATAAAATGAAGAATACAGAATGCTGAATACCGAATGTAAGGTGTGCCGTGTGCAATGTACAACTAATGAAAAACAAGAGGGCAGAAAGTACCTCTCAGGCTCTCCAGTAGCCACCAACTATGTTCTCCCGCCCACGGGAGGTCGCACTCATGTAACAGTAAAGGGTAGCGAGGCCGGCGCCACCCCAGTCATACTGGCTGACCTGTGATAGGTCCACTAAAGCACTGAGCAGATACAGTCCAACTGTGTTCCCCCTGTCGGAGAACAAAGTGGTCCTAAGGAGGAACATCAAAAACCCTTGAGCGTACTGCTCTATCTCCTCGAGAGTCTCGGGCATAGTCCCTATGTACTGCACGGGAAACCAGGTGTACCTGACTCTACCCGAAGATCTATCAATCGGCGGACGGGCTCCCAGCAGATGAATCCAAGCCGCCTCCCACTCGCCCATGTCTGTGTCGTAGGAGACCGGTCGGCCGACCACATCAAGGCCAGTCAGCATGGTAAAGTCAAACGAGGTCATCGTCATGTCCCTGGTAGCCGAAAAGTGAAACGAGTTGGTGGTGTCCCACCATCTCTCCACAAGTGCCCCCATCAAGGTCCTGCTCGTCGGGTAACGTGATAGCCCCGCGCAGAAGGGTCCAAACCCTGCCTCATCAACCATATGACGAACGGTCTCTGGGAGCTCCGCATACTACTCCCTAGCGATAATTGAGTCATAGCCTCGTACAGAACGAGAAGATACCTGCATTCAGAATTGACAGATGTATTCAGTTTGCAAATGAAATATATAAGCTGCGTGTTCAGAAATGAAGTAAATGAACTGTGTGTTCAGTATGAGCTACGTGTTCAGAGGTGAAAAGTTTGAGCTGTGTGTTCAGATTACAAGAGTTTGGGCTGCGTGTTCAACTTTCAAAAACTGTGGGCTGTGTGTTCACCATCAAGAGTTTGGACTGCGTGTTCAACTTTCAAAAACTGTGGGCTGTGTGTTCACCATCAAGAGTTTGGGCTGCGTGTTCATGACAAAAAGTTTTAGCTGTGTGTTCAGATTTTAAAAATGTGGGCTGCGTGTTCACGACAAAAAGTTTGAGCTGTGTGTTCAGATTTCAGAAATGTGGGCTGCATGTTCACGACAAAAGTTTGAGCTGCGTGTTCAGATTTCAAAAATGTGGGCTGCGTGTTCACTACCAAAAGCATGAGCTGCGTGTTCAGAAATTCAAATGCTTGAGCTGTGTGTTCAAAAATGCAAACAGAATGCTGTGTTATAGACTGAGTGTTCAGAACAAGCTGTGTGCCAACTCAACAGAATTCTGTGTTGTGAGTTGTGTGCTAAAATGAGCAAAGTCCGGTTATACATGAGCTGTGTGCCAAGTGGACCGGATGGTATGTGAATGTGTTCAGAATGAGCAGATGAACATGTATAGCGAAAACGGGAAATGTGCAAGAAATGCAGAATACATTTCAGAGAATGTAAAAATGAAGTACATACCTCTCGTGCCTGTTGAGAGAGGTGAAACTCCGGCTCCCGTAGCAGTAGATCCGCGGGTGCTCATCGATCAAAATCAGTAAAATGATAGAAAGTGGCGGGAGGTAGGATGTGCTCCTGAGGATGATACCTCTCGGGATCGAAAGGCCGACCTCTCAGAGGCAAGGACATGATGTCTGGCTCATCCCCGGCACCTGGAGGACCTCCACCATGATGAAAATGACCCGCCATTTGAAGAAATATGCAAAAATGAGCAAAAATGAGCCAAAATTGGAAAAAGTCAACAAAAGTCAACTCTCGGGAAATGAAAAAGTCAACAAAAGTCAACTCCAGAAAATGTTCCAAATTTCGAGACAAACTTACCTCAAGCGGTGAAAATGGAGAAAGAAGCTCCGAAATCAAATTTTAATCGGTTCAAAGTGAAGAGAACTGAAAGTTTTCGCGAAACAACTTTGCGTGGGGCGTTGGAAAACGCGTATAAAGCACAGATCTGAGGGAGAAAATGGTCTAGGAAGGAAGAGGGACTAATTTCGGACTTGGAGTTGTGAGCAACAGTGTTTGGGATGTGTGTACTTAAAGATCCAAGCATGAAAAGACAAAACTGCCCCAGATTTAGCAAAGTGGTCGGCCGACCAGATTTTATGGCTGGCCGACCACCCCTTGAACAAACACTGGTTTATGGCCTCTCTAGGTGGTCGGTGGCCCTCCTGGGTGGTCTCCAAGGTCTCTTTGTTCTCCCTGCAAATTTTGGTGGTGATTGGAGTCCCCGGCTCTCGAGAAAGTACAAGGAAAGTACACTTTCTGGCGCAAAATGCCTCCGCGGGAACTTCAAATCAAGTCTTCGATGCATGGCTCGTCGTTACTCGCCAAGAGCAAAGTGTATCCTTTTTGAGTATGTTGCGACTCCTTTGAGAGGTAAATCGGAGGTCACATTTGAGATGCTCTCTTCAAAGCTTGCATTTCTTTACTCAGCGTTTTGTTTCAAACCTGCTGTTGAAGTTGTACTTATCCTGCATTGTTATGCACATCACTTGCATTGTTGTGCACATTTCATTGGCATTGTCATACATCCATACTTAACTTGCGTCGTCATGCACGTTTCTCTTACATTGCGGTGCACTTTTCCATCGGCATCATGTCTGTCCGCGTTCGATATAGCATTGAACATATGTAGCTAACTTTGTTGTGCCTGTTAAGTTTCTCTCTTTTGCAAGCGTGATATTTTATGTACGGTTCATTTGAAGCTGGTGTGACCAGACGAACCGGACAGTATTGTATTCTCCGTGTGAGACGTAACGAGAGTTGTATAATTCTCCTACATCATAACTGCTTGAAATGTAGTTTGATTTGCCTTCTTGCTTAAAGCTGTCGCATTTATTGTGAATATTTGTTTCATTACAGCTTTCTTTGCATGATTCTTACTGCATGAAATGTTGTTTGATTTGCATGGCATTCTTGCTTAAAACTGTTGCATTTATTGTGAATATTTGCTTCATTACAGCTTGCTTTGCATAATCACGAGTTATGTTCGGCTTTGTGCATATCGTTTTGCATTTTGCCCCTGCCTGTGGGCACACCTCTTGCTTATCCCGCCTGTTTGTCTAAGTCTTCGGCCTTGTCAAAAATGGGTCGTCTCTGGGCTTTGACATTCACTCCCGTCACGTATTACTTTCGAGTTCTGTCAAAGAGGGGCAACTGTAGACACCCTATTTTTGACCGACCTTAAGACTCAAACATCATCGATTGAGCGCTCGGTGATGGTGCTTGTTGTGCTCGTTCTGAGGTTTCGGAGTTTCGGCTGAGAGCCTTACCTCCGGACCTCGGGACCCTTTTGTGCTTTGCCTCGGTTTGCGAACCAGGTCTTGTTTTCTTTCCTGAAGGGAGGGAGAGGTCTCGTAGACCATCTCTCAGTGGCCGTAGGCTACTTTTCGTGGTCACATGCCACTGTTCCCGTTTGGAGACCAGTTTTCGATTTTTAGAGTCGTCGGCCGTGCGCCTCGATTCGGGACCGCTTAACTTTCTCCGTTTGGCACGGTTTTTGGCACACACCTTGCTTCCTCTCTCTGAAGGGACACTGTGGCCCAGGAGACCACCTTTGTGGTCACACGCCACTTTCGATGCTTAACAGCCTGTTTTCGGGGCACCCAGCAGCGCGTTTTGACCCCCGAACCCTTGTTTTGTATCCGTCTTGGTTCATTTTTGGCATGGACCTTGTTTTCATTGTTTGAGAGGTGGTACAAGGATGGGAGACCACCTTTTCTCCTTGGAGACCACTTCTCTCCCGCCAGCCGGTTTTCTTGTCAGGAAGCTGGTCTCCTTGGTCTTTGAGCCCCATTTACTGGTCTCCCACCAGGTTTTCTGGTAGGCCGACCACCTTTTCTGGTTTTCACGGCCAAGGGTGGTTGGTAGGTGGTCTCCAATGCCTATAGCTGGTCGGTAGCCTTCCCCTAGATTCCCAGGGTGGAGTTTCATCTCCTTGGAGCTTTGTGCAAGTTTCTGAGTTCAATTGCAAACAAAGGCGAGTTGAGACATCGCGATGGATTTCCCGACAAGGCGACTCGAGCATGCATGCATCCTTTATCATTCAAGGCAGAGCTGAGGCAGTCCACCTTCATGTAGTTTGCATGCTAATTTAATTGCTCACTTAGTTAATTTGTTAATTAATTAGAGTTGTGTAATAATTAGCTGTAATTTATTATTCATTTTGGTTGTGTAATAACTAGCTTAATTAGATTAGCTTAGATTAGCTGGTTGGTGTTGTATTATTTATTCGGACCCTCCATTGAGAGGGCCAACTGTTGTAATAAGTGTGCGTGTGTGTGATGCATGTCTTCCAACCCTACGTCTTTCTCCCTTTTATTTACCAACTTATGATGGTTAGTTTTAGGGTATGTTTCAATTAGCATCCTTATGCTCGCATGTTTGCATCCATTCATCTGTCTTGCATGCATCGAGCTCGGCGCATCATACTAACTGCATGGTATTTCAGTTCCAAGTTGAATACGTGTTATCTGTAGCATTTCATATGCCATCTTAGAATAGCTGAGCTTACTTCTAGTTGCATTTTGTATGTGTTGCATTAGGCATTCTTGACATAGCTAGGATCATGTATTGATTTCTAACATAGCTTTTGTTTTGGCTCAGAGTACTCGGTAAGTGTTTATGCTTTAGCATCCTTGCATGTGTGTGAGTGACTGCCATGATAGCATGCTTGCCATGAGGCTAACTGATTATGTGATATACCTGCCTGAATGCCTATGGGTGAAGGTTGGATTACTTGAGTTGAAACAATTCATTGATTGCAAGTTTTAAGCCCACTTGAGAGTGGCAAAATCATATTTTACTAAGCCCCCTTGAGAGTGGCAAAATTTGCATTTTAGCCTACTTGCGAGTAGCAAACTGTTTTCAAAATAAACAAACATGAAATGTTTTGTTCCAACTCAAGCGATCTAGTCTATACTTGTATGCTGTGTGCATCACATAGTAATCCTAGGCTAATAAACCGGAATAAAATCGCATGTGTTTTCAAAAACTCGATATCATGTTTAGTAGTGGCCGGTCTTTGATCGGGCGAACGGGGGTGCTCATTGCATGACCTTCCCCAATCGTACCCAAGTTCCCGAGCCGAGGCAACTTTGATGATGACGGACATGTGGCCTTAGGCACAAGTCAGGGTTTCCTAAATTCCCCCAAAATAAAATATTTAGGTGGCGACTCTGTATCTGGCAGAGCAGTCCATGTTTGGCACTTCTTTTAAAAAATCAGTTTTCCAAAACGATTTGCCGGATTTGGACTCTTTGGTGATTTATCAATCTCGCATTGCACTTTGCAAGATTAGATCAAGAACCATGACATTGAATCCGAACTGTAGTGAGCCCAATGAACAAAACGGGATTTTCCCGGGACGTTCGGGCGTGTCTACAGTATGTGAAGTCTTAAAAGTGGAATTATTGTATATAATGGATGAAATTTGGCCTTGGGTGCAACATTTCGGAAAAAAGGGAAAAATGCCCTAATTGAACTAAGGAAATTATTTGTATAATTATGAAATTGATGTGGGAATATGAAATTGGTTTGAGAATCATGGAATTGGAGGAAGTTGTGATTAAATGGTGTAGTTGGATTGATGAATCACTCATCTATGGAAAATGTGATAAATTATCTGTTGAGAAATTTATTTATCTGTTTAGATATATCTATTTTGGGCTATTGCTGGAAGATAACCATGATTGTTGTAGAAACTGCATGTTGATTAGATAAATTGAAACTAATCTATTGGAATATGCCATTGAATATGACGGTTTGATGTGAACATTGTATATGTGATTGAATTGGTCATTGTATATGACAACTTGTTTAAATACATTGTATATGTATATTGTTTAGGAGGAGATAGGGGATGGACTCCATGGATAATTAAGTTGACTGGAGTGTCTAGGGTGAAAGTCCCGAAATCTTATTTATATTTAGGTGCCGGTTCCCTCGGACGTAGTTCCGTAAAATGGAAAGATATGGAAGTGTATGAATGATGTTTATGATTGAAGTGTTGATGAATGAGTTGTAGTCTCATGTTGAATTGTTTATACGATAATGAATTATGTCAATGAATTGACTTGGGTAAATAACTGGAAGTGAATTGAAATATGGGCATCAATGTTGATTTATTATGGAAAAGAGTTGAGATGGTTTATAAGTGTTAAACATTTATCGAATGCTAATATTTTAGTTAATTCTCATATAATGTTTAGCATATCTCTACTAGGTATTGGCTTACCCTACTTGGGACATCATTTTTCAGGTACAGGTGATATGCCGCCTCCAAGATCTTAGCTTGGGAGGTTTAGGAGTTAAAGACTTCATTTTGTTATTTGTACTTTGAGTAAATGTAAATCCAAGCTGAGGGCTTTTATGTATAGAGTTATAACTTTTCTTTTATTGTAACCAAGTGATAACTTGGAAAGCTGTGAGCCCGTAGGGCATTTACTTTGTTGTTAACATGTAATATCTTAGTAAAGAAGACTTTGATGAATGAAAATGTATTTTTCTTTATGTTCATGGAACTTGTGAATGAATTATTTATATCTTAAATTGAGGGCGTTACAACTTGGTATCAGAGCGTACCGGGTTTGAATACTTTAGGTACGTGAGAAGTGGTTAGCACCACAATGGGTTTGTCTCGCTTGTTAGAGACTCATGTATGATGTTATGTGCTTATATGATAACATGCTTATGTGACTATATGGGTATGGGATTTAGTTTCTAGGATGTTGATCCGGTCTATGGGTTTCTGTGAGTCTTGTTGGAAAGGCACTTGATCACTGCCGTTTCTAACTGGAACTCTAGCAACGCCATGAGACGGTCATTATCCGGAAATGAAATTCGTATGTGTTTATATGGTTATGTGCTTATATGGAGTGAATTACAGTTGTCCATCGTATTAGGACGCGAGTGAAATAGCTTCGGCACATTTGTGAATGCGCTAATGTCTTTGTTACCTTTATTAGGATGTCAGGACGAGGTCGTGGTGGTAGGCGTGGTAGGCCTAGGAGGCAGGAGATGCCTATATCGGATGAAATTTCGGTACAAGAAGAGGGAGTTGGTCAGGCCAACGTGGCCGAGCCAATAGGTCAGCAGGCCATGGGCACCTTAGTCTGTGAAATGGCCGGAGCATTGAGGGAATCCATGGACATTCTCAGGGCTGAGAATTAAGTCTAGGCCCAAGTAGCTGAGGCAGGGCCGTCTTTTCTGAAGAGGGATTTCTTCCGGTCGAATCTGGATGAGTTTTTGGGGGATCCTAAAGAGCCATTGAAGGCTGATGAGTGGTTAGAGTAGATGACGAAGATGTTTGAGATGCTTGGCATCGAAGACGGAGGTTTGCGAGTGACCTTGGCGTCCTTCCAGTTGAAGAAAGACGCGGGTCAGTGGTGGAAGTATGTGCGGGGGCGCATTAGAGGGACTTAAGAAGCCTTTGTTGAAGCTTTCCAGGACAAGTACTTGCCTGCTATGGTGAGAGAGAAGTTGAGGGATTAGTTTTCTCAGCTCAAGCAGTTGAATACACCAGTGGCGGAGTTTGAGGCCACTTTTACTAGTTTGTTTAGGTTTGCACCTGAGTTAGTGGCGACTAAGGAACGCCGTTGTTTGGAGTTCAAGAAGAAATTGAGGACCGGGCTCATGTTTCGAGTTGTCGGGTCCATGATTAGAGACTATGGGCGCCTTGTGGAGGCTGCTGCCTATCTTGAGACCATTATGCATGCGGAGAAGGAGAGGATGAGGGGCTCCAGGAGGAGTCAGGATGTTCAGGGGGACGGTAAGAGGCAGAGAAGTTCTAACCCTCAGCAGTCCTAGGGAGTAACTTCGAGGTCTACCTTCCCAGTACCGAGTTCGGGTTCTGGGAGAGGCGGTCAGGGAGACATCACCTGTTTTAAATGTGGTCAGTTGGGCCACAAGTCTCTAGTTTTCCCTCAGAGAGGATGAGGGCAACGTGCAGCATCATCTTCGGCTCGTTCTCAGGGCCATAGTCAAGGCAAAGCCTAGCCGCTCACTTGTTATCAGTGTGGGCATGTGACGCCCCAAATTTTTGGAACATCAAAGGAAATTAAATAAACAAAATGACTTAATAAACTAAAAAGTTGACATCTTAATAGGGCATTCCAACTCTCGTACATAATCAAAGGTTCAAATAATATTAAATAAAAACTTAAAATTATCCAAATACAACATCAAATGAAATTATAAGGTCCTTAATAGCTAATATATAAGATAATAAAGTTATTCGACTTTAGTCATGATTTCAAGTCAGCCAAGGCTCTACGTTCGCGTCAACTCCATTTCAGCTTCAATTATTTCCTCGCCAAAACCTGGCATAAAACGCCAGGGCAACAAAAATATATGCTATGAGTTTTGCAACACAGTAAGAAAACATAACCAACCTACCATTCTTTTTAAGAGAAAAATAATGAGATTATAAACATGAGATAACAATATAATTGTAAACATAAATTACAACCATTAAAGTAATTTCAATAATTTTAATAAGTTAGGTGACACTCGAAATCTCACCAAAGAGATTTAACTTACCAACCACTAAGCATGACAACGGTTAATTTGAAACCCTCCCTTGGTCAAATATTTAAGTGTTACCAACCGTAACCACCAGGGATGCCCACGTCCGGAGTTATATACCCAAGTAGTGGCATCCGTGGTCTGCCCCAAGGAAACGGTCTGCCAGGGGTATGTAACCTCCCTGTGTGCCACCGGCACATCCACCCTTATTCCAAAACCGAATACCGAAAATGGTTCAAATAAGTCCCGTGCCATCTTAGAGTTTCGCAACACAATTTACGTGAGAATTCTCAAAACCAGGGCTCACCCTGAACAACCGGTATTGACCGTCAACCCTTAATTTCGTACACTCTTTAAAACCAAGACTCACCCTAAACAACTGGTATTAATCCTTTATCAGTAACTTTATATATTGAACACAAATTATTCAAATCTCAATCACCAATAATATTATACCAACTAAAAAAAAACTCCCAACATAAAACATTATACATGTCACACAATAATAATTCAATGTCCAAAATTTAACAGACAATTAATTTAAACAATGGTATGAACATAATAACTTAGATATTAAAATTATAAATAAATTATTTACACAATCCTAAAATTCGTGCAATTGAACAGAATACTCAATGTAGATGTTTAGGTAACTTTTCAGAAAGAATTTTAGAAAAATAAGATGTAAACAATCCTTAAAAATTTCCAGCAATCTTTATGACACAGATTTATCACATTTCCTTACATTAATTCCATGCTTAATTTTATAGATCAAATCCATAATATAAAAATTTATCATGAAAATAGACTTCTCAAATTTCATCTTTTAGTTAGAAATTACCATATTTGGCTTAGTGTAGAATTTTAAATAAATTTTCAAATACATATTAAAATCTGTCTCACAGTTTCAGATTTAGTTAAAACTTTGTATAAATTCGTAGAAAGCTCAAAAATTGTTGCCAAAATTCCTGGATGAACTAGACATCATTATCAACAACTTTTTAGAAGAAATAATCTCGAAATTTTGATTATAAAATTGTCTAAAAATTCGGGCAACATTCTGGCAGATTCAAACAATTTATTTTCAACACAGTTTCAGATTTAGTTAAAATTTTGTATAAATTCGTAGAAAGCTCAAAAATTGTTTCCAAAATTCTTGGATGAACTAGACATCATTATCAACAACTTTGTAGAAGAAATAATCTCGAAATTTTGATTATAAAATTGTCTAAAAATTCGGGCAACATTCTGGCAGATTCAAACAATTTATTTTCAACACAGTTTCAGATTTAGTTAAGATTTTGTATAAATTCGTAGAAAGCTCAAAAATTGTTTCCAAAATTCCTGGATGAACTAGACATCATTATCAACAACTTTGTAGAAGAAATCATCTCGAAATTGCGAGTATAAAATTGTCTAAAAATTCGGGTAACATTCTGGCAGATTCAAAACAGATTAATTATTTTCAATTTTCTCTTTAAATGTATAAACTACACATGCAAGCTTATTTCTTTACAATAATAAGTTGATTTTAAGACTATCAACATCTTCAAACACTTGATATACACATCACAAAATTCCTACACATATATAAAATTTCTATTTATGAGTAGTCATTTTAATCACAAGAATATAATCTGAAAACTTCACTAATAAAAAAATGAGAGGGTTGAGAGGGTTTTCTTACCTAATAGTGGATTCAAAAGGGTGACAAAATGGTAGCAAAATTTTGCTTCCTTAACCTTCCTTTCTTCTTCTCCTTCTACTGAATTTTTTTTTTTTTCTTTCTTATTCCTTAGTTTCACCCGTCCAAGGCATGCATAGGCTAAGCCTTCCATGTATATATACAAATCCTGTTGAGCCTTTCCCTTCTCACTCCCTCTCTCTTTTTCTCTCTCTCATTATTCTTCCCACTACAAGTCTCCTTAACCCAAGAATGATAATGGGATGGAATTTTCCAAGCTTTTATGCAAGCTTGCAGGTGGCACATACCTTGCCACCAAATCTGATTCCGTTTCCCTTTTTTTTTTCTTTTTTTTTAACTAATAATTTATAACAATAATTATTGAACATCCACAAAATTATTCTTAATAAGGTTTTTGTTAGTGATTGAATTGGGTAAATTTAAAACTAATTTTTACACTAATATACAATTCAGATAGACTGTAGACAAAATTAATTAATTAATTTATTTATTTATTTTCTTTTAAGAATAATTAAATGTGGGGTTTTCACAGGGCAGGTGGGGCACCTGAAGAGGTTTTGTTCGCAATTGGGCGGCACACCTGGTGCGTCTGGTTCGAAGCAGGCACAGAGTTACCAGCCAGCACAGTCAGTTTAGGCCTCGAGGGCCAATCATGGAGCCTTTTCGACTCAGTCTGTGCAGTAAGCTTATGCTCCGAGAGGTAAGCAGGTAAATCAGAGACCTTCAGGGTGCATGTATGCTATTACAGCACCAGATCTTGTACTGGCTCCATCAGTTGTGAGAGGTACCTTTTTGTTTTACAACTCGGTTGCTAATGTGTTAATTGATACGGGTGCATCCCACTCTTTTATATTTTCTGCATTTGCATCTGTTTTGGGATTGGAGTTGGCGCAGTTAGCATCTCCTATTTGTGTGGTATCACCTATTAGGGGTGAGATGGTTTTGAAACAGGGGTGTCGGGGCTGTGATATAGAAGTCGCTAATTATCGGCTTTCCTTTTCTTTTGTGTTGATGGATATGTCTGGGTTTGATGTGATTTTGGGTATGGACTGGTTATCGTCATACCGGGCTGTTATAGATTGCTATCGTCAGAGGGTTACTGTATGTACCTTGCACGGAGATTGTTTTCATTTCTTGGAAGATCAGGTTGGTAGGGTTTTACCACCGGTGTATAATCCGCGAGGGCGAAGTGAGCTTAGTTGTCTTCTTGCTAGCTTTATGAGTAGTGAGTGTGATGAGACCTGTGATGAGACCCGGACTGAGTTGCCAAGAGTGGTTTGTGAGTACTCGGACGTCTTTCCCGAGGATCTTATTAGTTTACCACCCCATCGAGAGATCGAGTTCTCTATTGATTTAGTGCCTGGCACGGCACCGATTTGCATGGCACCATATTGTTTCGCCCTAGCTAAGTTGAGTGAGCTAAAGGTTCAGCTCCAGGAATTGCTAGATAAGGGTTTTATTCGCCCTAGTACTTCGCCTTGGAGAGCACTAGCCCTCTTTGCTAAAAAGAAAGATGGGGCTTTGAGACTTTGCATTGATTACCGAAAATTGAACCGGGTTACAGTTAAGAATAAGTACCCTATGCCTCGTATAGATGATTTGTTTGATCAGTTGAAAGGATCCCGTTGTTTCTCTAAGATAGACTTGAGATCGGGTTACCATCAGTTGAGGGTCAGGAAGGAGGATATCCCAAAGATGGCATTTTGTACGTGGTATGGCCATTATGAGTTTCTGGTGATGCCTTTCAGGCTCACCAATGCACCGGCTGTGTTTATGGACTTGATGAACCGGATCTTTCGAGAGTTCTTAGATCGCTTTGTAGTCATTTTTGTGGACGACATTCTGATTTATTCACCTTCTGAGGAGGAGCACGAGAAACACTTGCGAGTGGTGCTTAAGTTGCTTAGAGCCCATAAGATATATGCGAGGTTTGGGAAGTGTGAGTTTTGGCTAAGAGAGGTTAAGTTCTTAGGCCATGTGGTATCCGGGAAAAGGGTGATTGTAGATTCATCCAAGATAGAGGCAGTGCAAGATTGGGCACAACCTAAGAATGCCTTTGAGATCCATAGCTTCTTGGGGTTGGCCGGGTACTACTGTCGGTTTGTGAAGGATTTCTCCAGGCTAGTTTCGCCTTTGACTAGATTGACGCGGAAATGGGTCAAATTTGTATGGAGTGAGACTTGTGAATAGTTGTTCCAAGAGCTTAAGGTTAGACTTACCTCCGTTCCAGTCTTGATTATTCTGGAGAGGGGTTTGGGTTATGCAGTGTATTATGATGCCTCACGAGAGGGATTAGGTTGTGTATTGATGCAAGAGGGAAAAGTGGTAGCCTATGGCTCATGTCAGTTGAAAACACATGAAAGGAACTACCCTACTCACGACCTAGAGTTAGCAGCTGTAATATTTGCCTTGAAAATTTGGAGGCATTATCTTTATGGTGAGAGATTCGAGGTGTTCTCGGATCATAAGAGTCTGAAGTATCTGTTTACATAGAAAGACTTGAATTTGAAGCAGAGAAGGTGGATGGAGTTCATAGAAGATTATGACTTCGAATTACATTATCATCCGAGAAAGGCCAATGTTGTGGCTAATGCCTTAAGTAGGAAGTCCATCAGTAGTGTAGCTTGTATAACTATCCGGGAATGGGAGATGTTGGGTGACCTTGGTGAGTTTGACTTGCATCTGGGTGAGTCTGTTGAGTCTGCAGCCTTGTTCTCTGTAGTTACACAACCTATACTTGTGAACCGAGTGTTAGAAGTATAGAAGGGTGACTTTGAGGTAGAATCCCTTAGGGAAAAAATCTCCAGTGGGAAGGTAGAGAAGGGTTTAACTGTGTATCCTGATCTAAGTGTGAGGTACCTAGACTGCTTGTTTGTGCCGAAGTCTTGCCGAGAGGAAGTACTCCGAGAGTTTCACCATTTACGCCTTGCAGTGCATCCGGGAGGCACAAAGATGTGTCATGATCTGAGCTGCCAGTTTTGGTGGAGGGATATGAAGAAGGATGTGGCGGTGTTTGTGTCAAAGTGCCTTACTTGTTAGCAAGTGAAGGCCAAGCATCAGAGGCCAGCGGGTTTGTTGCAACCATTGCCTATAGCCGAGTAGAAATGGGAGTATGTCACGATGGATTTTGTGGTGGGCCTTCCGAAGACTCAACGGGGTAGTGATGCCATTTGGGTGGTAGTTGACCAGTTGACCAAGTCAACGCATGTTATTCCTATGCACGTAAGAGATTCGGTAGATTACCTTGCTGACTTGTATATTCGGGACATAGTGAGGTTGCACGGGATCCCAGTGTCGATTGTCTCAGATAAAGATCCGCGTTTCATTGCTAGGTTGTGGCAGAGTTTGCAGAGTGCCTTAGGCACTAGGTTGACTTTTAGCACGGCTTACCATCCTCAGACTGACAGCCAGTCCGAGCGTACTATTCAGATCCTTGAGGATATGCTTCGAAGCTGTGTCCTTGACTTTAAGGGGTCCTGGGAGAGATACCTACCATTAGTGGAGTTTGCCTACAATAACAGTTTCCAATCGAGTATTGGTATGGCACCGTTTGAGGCCTTGTATGGTTGACCGTGTAGATCTCCAGTGTGTTGGGCCGAGGTGGGTGATGCACCTTTGTTAGGCCTAGATTGAGTGCGAGAAATGACGAAGAAAGTAGCACTTATCCATAAGAGGTTGGTTACGGCCTAGAGTCGCCAAAAGAGTTATGCTGACCGTAGAAGGAGGCCTTTGTTGTTTGAGGTGGGTGATCACGTCTTTCTGAAAATATCACCTAGACGGGGTTTGATGAGGTTTGGGAAGAGTGGGAAGTTGTCCCCTCGGTTTATTGGCCCTTTTGAGATCCTTGAGCAGATTGGGGAGGTTGCATACCGTCTAGCGTTGCCGCTGCAACTCTTCGGAGTGCATGACGTGTTTCATATTAGTATGCTTCGGAAATATGAGCCAGATTCATCGCATTTGTTGGATTGGACCGACTTAGAAGTAGATGAGAATGCTTTATATGAGGAGAGACCGGTGAGGGTCTTGGATAGACGGCACCAAGTCTTGCGAGGCAAGACAATTCCTTTGGTCAAAGTATTGTGGAAACATCACGGAGTTGAGGAAGGGACTTGGGAACGTGAAATGGAAGTTCGAGAGAAGTATCCGGACTTATTTGCTAATGTATAACTGTGTATTGAGATTATAATGGTTGTTAAAGAAAAGTATGAACATTGTATATGTTTAAATTATGAGAACATTGTATATGTTATGGACATCTTAGAAACAAGAGTTTATTATAAACATTGCATATGGTTGGGAATGTGGAATATCACATGTATTGTGTTACCTTGGGAGCATTGTATATGCCACGTACACTTCTTGAAAATTTGAATTTTGATTAAACATTGTTAATGTTTGGGAAATTGTGAATTTTGTTTCAATATGGGGCTTGTGTATCGAGTTGGTGAAAATGAATGACCGGTGGTGGGTCATGATGGTGAATGTTGAGTTATAACCATGTTGAGAATTGAAATAATCATGATTTTGAAACTTGTATAAAAATTTCGGGGACGAAATTCTTTAAAGGGGGAAGGTTATAACGATCCCGGATTTTAACCAGCTCTTATGGTATTCTGAACTCGGGTCTTGTGATTTAATGTTGTTGATTATGCCTTTTTCCTCCTCTTACTTTTTGAATTTGAGTTTTGGAATGTCTTGAGCATGTTTAGAACAGGTGGGTTGCTTGTTGGTATAGAACCTTTTTGCCCAGAATTTTGGTCTTCCGCTCGAGCGGGTCTTCTTGTGCTCGAGCGGGGTTTGCAATCATTCAGTACTTTGTGCGTCTGAAAAAATACTGCGAAAGTGTTTTTCACGCTCGAGTGGTGTTCTTTACGCTCGAGCGGGTCTAAGCTCGAGCGGCCCTTCTAGCGCTCGAGTGACTGTCTGAAATCTGTAAAATACTAGACGAGTGTATTCTACACTCGAGCGAGTCTCATTGTGCTTGAGCAGATAGTGCCTTGTTGTTGTGTCTTGGCGCTCGAGCGGCCTTTATTGCGCTTCAGCGGGTCTAATTTATGTGTCTGACGCTCGAGCGTCAAACTCTCTGCTCGAGCGGACTGTATGTATATTAGATCGCGTAAGTGACTTTTTAAATCACTTTTTCTGTCCTTTCTCTCTCTAAAACTTTCCAAAACCCTAAGTTGAAAGCCTCTCACTCTAAAATACCATCTCTCTCTACATTTTGACCTAGATCTAGTGATCTCCTCACCCTCATTCCTTTGAGAAAAAGTTTGAGCTCTTCAAGATCTCCATTTTCATCCGAGTAGAAGTTGATTTCGTCAGCTTTGGAGTTTATCTCTTGCTTGGCTTGTCTTCTCTTCTTGAGGTAGGGATAATCTACTAATTTCTATGACCTTTAACATGAATATTGGTCATTTTGTATAAATGGTTGGTTTGGGGTAAAGTTAGGGCTTGAGTTTGAAATTGTGAAAGAGGGGTTTTCTATTTCTGGGCTATACATGTGTATGTGAAGTCTTAAAAGTGGAATTATTGTATATAATGGATGAAATTTGGCCTTGGGTGCAACATTTCGGAAAAGGGGGAAAAATGCCCTAATTGAATTAAGGAAATTATTTGTATAATCATGAAATTGATGTGGGAATATGAAATTGGTGTGAGAATAAAGAAATTGGAGGAAGTTGTGATTAAATGGTGTAGTTGGATTGATGAATCACTCACCTATGGAAAATGTGATAAATTATCTGTTGAGAAATTTATTTATCTGTTTAGATATATTTGTTTTGGGCTATCGGTGGAAGATAACCATGATTGTTGTAGAAACTGCATGTTCATTAGGTAAATTGAAACTAATCTATTGGAATATGTCATTGAATATGACGGTTTGATGTGAACATTATATATGTGATTGAATTGGTCATTGTATATGACAACTTGTTTAAATACATTGTATATATATATTGTTTGGGAAGAGATAGGGGATGTACTCCATGGATAATTAAGTTGGCCGGAGTGTCCAGGGTGAAAGTCCCAAAATCTTATTTATATTTGGGTGCCGGTTCACTCAGACGTAGTTCCATAAAATGGTAAGATATGGAAGTGTATGAATAATGTTTATGATTGAAATGTTGATGAATAGGTTGTAGTCTCATGTTGAATTATTTATACGATAATGAATTATGTCAATGAATTGACTTGGGTAAATAACTGGAAGTGAATTGAAATATGGGCATCAATGTTGATTGATTATGGAAAAGAGTTGAGATGGTTTATAAGTGTTAAACATTTATCGAATGCTAATGTTTTAGTTAATTCTCATATAATGTTTAGCATATCTCTACTGGGCATTGGCTCACCCTACTTAGGACACCATTTTTCAAGTACAAGTGATATGCCGCCTCCAAGATCTTAACTTGGAAGGTTTAGGAGTTGAAGACTCTATTTTGTTATTTGTACTTTGTGTAAATGTAAATCCAAGCCGAGGGCTTTTATGTATAGAGTTAGAACTCTTCTTTTGTTGTAACCAAGTAATAACTTGGAAAGCTGTGAGCCCGTAGGGCATTTACTTTGTTGTTAACATGTAATATCTTAGTAAAGAAGACTCTAATGAATGAAAATGTATTTTTCTTTATGTTCATGGAAGTTATGAATGAATGATTTATATCTTAAATTGAGGGAGTTACACAGGGCCGGCACTGTCCGTATATAAAGTATTGCATGAACTAGAGAAAACACCAAATCAGAATTTTAAGAGTGAGAAAAAAGAAAAAAAAAATGGATGAATTTGATATTACATGTATATATGAGTCCTTCATCAGCTGTCATTTCGAATGTCTTCTTTGCCATTATTCAAGTATTTTCAACATGTTCATTATACATCATATTGATTCCATTCCACAGCAGTAGCTTTTGCCTATTCACAGATGTTGAATCAAATCCATAAGAAACTCAAAATTAAAGAAATTAAAAAAAAATATACTTTTACAGAATTAGTGGTATTTTATTTGTTTCAATGCATACAAATGTAGTAGGAATCTTCCGGTCTCAAGTACATCAGTTTCCTCTGGCATTTTACCTAAACTTATAATAGTATAATTTTGTTAGAAGATTTTTAGTCAATATGTAAGAATATATATATATATATATATATAGGGAATCTCAAAAATGATAAATACTTTATGTTCCTTACATATTTCCAACCCAAAAGCTTCTTACAACGGTTACTGTTAAAGTCAGTAACTGTGTTAGTACCCTCCATTTGAAATTTTTGGTTTAAAATTTCATTACAAATTACTCCTTCCAGTAATTTTATTTTTTTAAATACCAATTTTGCCCTCACTAGGTAAATTACATTTGCACCCCTCACATTTTAAAAATTACAATCCCCTCCCCAAGGTTTAAAGTAGCATTACCAATTGCCCCCTTAGTTAGTATTAGTTGATTTAAAAAATTCATTGAAAAAAAATTTAATTGAAAAAAAAATTTGTTAGCCAAATTTTTAAATTTCTATTTAAAAACCAACGTAAACTCATTTTTTGAAATTACGTTTTTTCCTCAAATTTACGTACTGAGACAACCATTTATAAACCAAAAAAATTATCAAACAAGTTTTTATGACAGTTTTTAAACTTTTTGTAAATATAAATTGAAAACTGAAAACAAATTGGTTACCAAATAGGCCTCAGATGGTAAAAATGTCGTAAAATTAACAAATAATTAAATAAGTTACCAACGTAAGAAATGACTTATCAAAAGATTCTTAGGCTATGTATGGTTTCATTTTCAAAAATTTTTTTAAAAATTAAAAATTAATTTGGGTAAGAAATAAAAAAAATAATAATTAATTATCATTTTTATATAATTTTTATCTTTCGAGTGTAATAAACATAAACCTCAGGGGATGTCAGTGTAATTTCTATCTTATGTTGGTTTTTAAACAGAAATTTAAAAATTTGACTAAATTTTTTTTTTCCAATTAATTTTTTTTCAAATAATTTTTTTTCCAATTAATTTTTTTTTTCAATAAATTTTTTTTCAACTAATACTAACCGAATGGGCAATTGGTAATGCTACTTTAAACCTTGGAGAGGGGATTGTAATTTCTAAAATGTGAGAGGTGTCAATGTAATTTACCAGTGAGGGAAAAATTGGTATTTAAAAAAATTAAATTGCTGAAGGGAGCAATCTGTAATGAAATTTTAAACCTCAGGAAGGGGGAAGTAATTTTTAAAAGGTGAGGGAGGAGCTGTAATAAACATAAACCTCAGGGGGTGTCGATGTAATTTACCCAAATTAATTTCATTGCTTATGAATAAAGATTTGAATTTCAAAATTTCTTCATATAGATAAACATATAAAAACTGAAAAATAATTTTATAGTCTACAAATAAAGATAAAAATTAAACAATTAATTTTAAAAAATTAATTTCATAACTTATATATAAACATATAAAAGTTGATAAGTAACTTATAAAAATTAATTTCATGACCTACAAATAAAGATAAAGATTAAATAATTAATTTAAAAAAAACAAAATTACTCCTTTTTTCCCCCTTCATTTTGTACTTTAATTAATTTCATTATTGATGAACATATAAAAATTCATAAATAATTTATGAAAATTTATTTCATGACCTATAGATAAACATAAAAATTAAAAAAATTATTTAAAAAAATTAATTTCAGGACTTATAGATAAATAAACATATAAAAATTGATAAATAATTTATAAAGATTAATTTCGTGGCCTATAGATAAAGATAAAGATTAAATAATTGATTTACAAAAAATTAGAATAATAAAATTTAGAAAAAGATATGATTTATTAATCTATATATCTATCAAAAACATATATATCTAAATCTTTATTTTGATTTACTCATTATTTTTCTCCTCCTTCTATCACATATTATCTTTTTTTATTTTAAATTTTTTTATCTTGTGAAATGTCCTTATCTATAACTTCTTATCTCCTATTAAATTCTTAACATTCTCTTGATAATTTTTATTATTCATTATTATCTACCAAGTGATAAAGATAAAAAATAAAATAAAATAAGTTATTGACTCTGAATAACAAGAGTATTAATAATGAAAAAATGAAGGTTACATGGGAGAAGGCAGCACAAAAATCTTACAAAATTAATTTTCGTCACTATATTTATCCAATGTAATAATTTGATATTCTTTTTATTAGTTATTAAAAATAGTTTGCATTAGGATTTTTTTTTTTTTTTTTTTTTTTTTTTTTTTTTTTTTTTTTAAGGCTGCCAATCATTATAGTATTTCTTCAATCCTATCTCTAAATTTTCTCTTTGAAATTTTTGTTTTTTCAATAATAAAGTTTAGAATCAATTTCTTATCAAATTTGTTTTCTTGGTCCTTATTTTATTGAAGGATCGAGACGAGTAAAACTTTCATATCATATATGAAATTAATGAATATAATACAAATATGATAGGGAAGGACTACATATTTGTCAATATCTCTATGTTATTATTAGTTGATTTGGTAGATTATACTATCAATTTAGAGTCCATATGATTTAATTCAATGTCCATGACTTTATTTGTATTCGACCATTTTTTCGTTAAGTAACTTATATATATATATATATTTTTGGTATATAATGATTAAAGCTATCATTTGTTATATTTCTTGAGGTACAATTCAAATAATTTTTCATCATTTTTTTTTTATAAATAAAATGGATTAAAACTATTTTCTTATATGATTTTTATAATCCTACGAAATTCTTATTTTGATTAATTTTTTTAAATTGTAGGAACTATGCAAGTATTATTCAAACTATGGAGAAGGATTTATACTTTAATATGATATGTGTGTGTCATTAATAGAGGAAATCAAAAATAGAGAGTTGTTAGCATAATCAATTAATGATTTGTTTGAGAAGTTCTTTTTATGAGTAAGGCAACAAACTTAAATTAAATTTTTTAAAAACTACTTATAAATTATAATTAAAATTTGATATTTATTCATAATTTGATCCCACAATAATAATATACACCACTGATTTAAAAATCCAAGTAAATTTCGGATAACTTTTCTGAGTTTATAGAATTTCTCTCTTTTAATGCTCTATTTAGTTTGATAAATGTTATTTTTGTTGTCAAGTGATTGTGATACTATTATTCTTATTTTTATAATTAATAATTTTTTATGCATATCAAATTTTATTGTGAAATTTTGTAAGTTAATTATTGTTAACATCTACCTAGATGGCTTAACATAATGGCTTGTCGCTATTAAGCTATTGTTTAATATTAAGATGATTTATTTATCACACAAAATATATATAGCCTATTTTTTCGTGGATCGCACGAGTTACCGCTAGTTAGGTTAGATGAGATTGTTAGTAAGAGAATGATTAGTGAAAAGATTGTTAATGTGAGGATTGTTAGTGAAGGGATTAAATAAAAATGTATTTGTTTTAATAATAGTATGAAAGATGGTTAGTGATGAGATTATTAAATTATTTTTATATAAAAAAACTAAAACAAATATTAAAACTAAAAGGTGCACTTGGCAAAAAATTTAATTTAATTTTTTTTTTATTATATAAAATAGACTCAACCCTCTCACTATTTTCCTAATCCCACCCAAAACCCAATCAAGCTAATCCCCCTATTGAGGGGGATTACGAAACCCCTTGGACTATCAATCCGTCCTCCCATTTCACTACCAAACATGCTGTGGATGAGACTCATAACCATATATGTTTTTTAGAACCAAAAAAAAAAATTATAATATTAAAAAATACTAAAAAATCAAAATATATTAATTTTATATATTAATACTATCTATAGTATTACTAATTCGGTGGTGTATAAACAAATATTATTTATCATACATCTCTAACCTAATACTACCACATTAATAATCTTCTCACTCTCACCGTACTCTTAATCCTCTCCATCTTATGGAACCAAACAAATATGGCCTAAATGATTTATTGGGTGTAAATAGAATCCTCCATGAAGTCTCGCCAAAAAAATAAAGGGTAAATTACACTTACCTTCTCTGAAATTTAGAAAAAATATAGTTAATCCTATATTTTTGACATAATTACATTAATCTCTCTATTAGTAAAGATTAAAACGATTGAGACTAATGTAGATGGTAGGTAAGTAGACACTAAAACAAATAAAGATAAAAAATATATATATATATATATTTTTTTTAGTAGAAAAAAAGATGATAACATTATTATTATTTTTTATTCATACGACTAATGAATTATTAATAGAAAAAAAAGGCTAATTGTTATATAAATTAAAATTTCAAGAAAGACTAATATAATTGTGTCAAAATTGTGAAACGAATTATATTTTCCCTAAATTTTAAGGGAGGTGAGTATAATTTATCCAAAGATAAAATCATATAAATTTGGGAACCTAACTAAAAGCCAAAAGCCAGCTTTTAACTTATTTTGGGTTACATCACTTCTCTATTTTTTTACATATTTTTTCAAAAATAAAAAATAAAAAAAATTAGTTTTTAACCAACTTCTCAAAACTAAACACATAATAAAGTCTTCATTTGAGCATTTTAAGGGTGTGTTTGGGAAGGAAAAAAAAAAGATAGTAAAAAAGATTTTTAAAAAATCACTAAAAAAGTTTTAAAAGTCATATAAAAAAAGTGAAAAGATTCCTTCCATTCTCTTTATTATTTATTTGTTATACAAAGTCAAAAATTTATATTCAAACAGTTTAATTTTTTTTAAATCATATTTTAGTTAAAATATCAAAAAATTATTAAAAAAATCCCTTCCCAAATCACTCCTAAACCATGATTAAATTCAAGTGAGTACATTTGTTTGAAAGATGGTATATTTTAACACATTTCAATAAAATTCTTAAAATTTATCCATTGTTTTTTAAAAAATTGGAGACATGCGATCGACGCACCGTGAAAAATCTCGTTACAGTTTTAAGAATTCTTTATTTCCAAAGTAATAATTAATGACATATATGTTAGGTTATTATGTGATGTCAACATTTTTGTTTTAAAGTATTATTCAATTTGTTTGGTTTTAATTTTTTGAATTTAATATTTTGATAATTGAATTTTTTATTTTTCGTATTTTCTTTTATTTTTGGTGAATATTTTTAAAATTTTAAACAATTTTTTTACTTTTTTAGATACAACTCACTTAGATATATCTAAATAGTAAAATATTTGTGAAAAAATATTTTAAAAAATTAATAAATATACAAAAATACAAAAAATGTATTGAATTTTTCTTTTTGTTTTTTTGTTTTTTTGTTTTTTTAGTATTTAGTGAATTTTTTAAGAATTTTTTTCACAAATATTATACTTTTTAAGTGTATTTATATTAGGTGTGTCTAAAAATTAAAAAATTACTTAAAATATTAAAAAAATTGATGAAAACAAAAAAATACGAAGAATAAAAAAGTAGAATATTTTGAAATGTGAATTTTGAAAATAAAAACCAGTAATAATAAAAAAAAAAAAAATTTAGGTGTATGCATTCAATAAATAGAACTAGCTCACCTTCCGTGCCCTTTCTCTCCCATCGTCAACTTGGATTGCCCTATAGCCCCTTTTTCCCCCTGCGGACCTTTCACACCACCGCTAATTAAACTTGGATCGCCCTATAAGAGCATTCACATCAGAGTAGTTAAATTTTTATAAATTTTACCTAAAAAGTTAATTTTTTATTTTAGCCGTTAACAGGTATTTTAATATTATAATGTGTTATAAATTATATTGTATGATTGGGCTCCAAATAACTTGTTCTCCTAGTTAATCCTTTCTTTTCCTCCAAGAAAACTTGCGCACCAAATCTCCAAGTCAAGTCTTCATTCTTATCCACCAAACCTCCAAGGAAATTTCCCATCAAGTTTTCTCACCTCTAAGAAAATTTCTCATCAATTTCCTCTCTTATACTTTTCTTCCAAGTTAACCCTTTTCTTGGTGACCAAGCTTTCCTCTCCTATAAATTGAGCCTTTCATCTCTCTTATTGATAGCTTAAGTTTCTTATTTGTGAGATTATCAAACAAATAAAAAAGGGTGCATGTGATAAAGTTTTAGATTCAATCAATTGTACAGTATTGGTTAATCATACAACTTAGTTGAGCTGTTGTATCCTGGGGGGACAAGTCAGGGTTTTTTAGGATTTTTTCTGCTGCACAGGTGTGCGGCTTTGCCTAACCGCAGAGGGCTTGAATCTCCTTGAAGAAAGCGAATTTCCCGCACCTCAACCCTTTCAATAATTATTATAATTTTTTTTTTGCTGTATTTTCTGGTATTTTATTTGTAATTATCACCAACATTAGCTAATCATATTTTCAAGCACATTCTTTAACAAACTCTTTAATTTTTTTTATATTTATTTATTCTTTTAAAAATTATATTTTTTTTTCAAATGGACATTTTTTTTTCAGTTGTCATATATTTTAAGCGGACAATAATCATATTTTTCAAACAAAAAATGCAAAGCTATTATAAATTAGAGTTTGTCTCAAGAATAATGTAATAGTAACATATAAATAAATAAATAAAATTTATTTTATTGAGTGTTGGTTTAAAATAAAAAATTTATATTGAACCATATCATTTTATATAAATTTTATATTTGTATATTATTATTACTCTTTTCAAACCAACATTTTTAAACCTGTCATATCTTTTTTGAGGTTGTATTCCAAATATACTACTGTTGCTCCAATTTCATTGAAACTTTGAGAGAACTTTTATTAGTATTTTATCATTTCATACCAAGAACCGAGTTCACAAGCGCTGACTACAATTTATATGAATTTTCTTGTTAAAGTAGCTAAGCAGCTGGTTTAGCACTTTTGATGTTGATGTTCTAACTAATTAAACTTGGATTGTTGTGTAACACGTTTTTCCCCCTGCGGACCTTCACACGAATATCGTATCCACCTTTTACAATTCCGAAATCATTACGTGGAGATTATGGCGAAAAAATCAACAAAGTAACAAGCGATGGTGATTGGTGTCAGATGTGTGTTGATGTGGAGAAGAAGGTGGTGGTGTTGGATGGATGATGAATCCATGGTTTTAATTTTTGGGGATAAAAAATATGTAATTTTTAATAAATAAAGTACAATACTGATTTTCATCAACATATCAAAATAATAATAATAATAAATTAAATAATATCACTATTACATGGATCATTTTTTACTAACATCAGTATATATATATATTAGCTAAGTAGTTTTTATTAGTATAATTGAGTATAAAAATATAAGCATAGAATTTTAATATAATATTATTCAACGTGATTTTTTATAAGTACTTCACTTACAAAAATTATAATAATCCATATAAGAGCCAATCTTTTTTTCTCTAATAAAATTTCACTGCTTTTAGAAGAAAAAAATAATAAAATCACCTTGTTGGTTCTAATTTTCTGAATATAATTTTCTAAAAGTTGATTTTTTTTAAGGAGGTGAGTATAATTTATTCAAAAATAAAATCATACACATTGTAATTTCACTAGACACATAATAAGTCTTCTTTGAGCATTTTAAGGGTGTGTTTGGGAAGAAAAAAAGATAGTCAAAAAGATTTTTTAAAAAATCACATAAAAAAGTTTTGAAAAATCATATAAAAAAGTTAAAAGATTTATTTCATTCTCTCTATTTTTTGTATTTTTATTTATTTTTTGTTGTAGAAAGTCAAAAAATAATTTCTAAATATTTTAATTTTTTTCACCTCATATTTTAATTAAAATATCAAAAAATTATTAAAAAAGCCACTTCCCAAATCACTTCTATACCATGATTAAATTCAACTCGGTTCATTTGTTTGAAAGATGGTACATTTTAAATAAGCCACCTCCAATACCGACCACAATCTGCGGCACATCATGAATCAAAATATCAACTTCTGATTGCACACAAACCTCACCATTAATTAAGGTGGTGTAATTTGAAAATTTTGATTTATTTATTCTTTAGATATACTATAAATAATAATTTTATCTAGAAAGATATTTTATAAAAAAAAAAGAAAAAAAAAACAGGATGTACTGAGAGTAAGTTATAATTTTAAATAATTTAATAGAGAGTACTGATAAATTGGGCATACTAAAGTCATGTTTATTTGGCTCTTTGGGGAGGGGATTGAACTAATAGTCTGTAGGACTTACCTATAAGCTACGTTTATTTGGCGGATTAGGTTGGATGAGATTGTTAATGAGAGGATGGTTAGTGAAGAGATTTTTAATGAGGGGATTGTTAGTGAGAGGATTAAATAAAAGTGTGTTTGTTTTAATAATAATATGAGAGATGGTTAGTGATAAGATTGTTAAATTATTTTTATATAAAATAAATAAAAAAATTATTTTTATATAAAAAAAACTAAAACAAATATTAAAACAAACAGGTACACTTGGTAAAAAAAAAAAAAAGGTAAAACCCCAAATATGAACTAACGCACAGATTAGTCCCGTATCTTTTCTGATGAACCAAAAAGTCCTAAAACGTACAAAATGGCAAATAAGTCCTCCACCATCAGCGTGTTTATGTTTTCCAATGGAGGGCAATGTGGGTTTTGGGTACTGGCAAAATTACTGTTCTGGACATTAAGTGCACTATAAGGTTTTATAGTTTTCCCTCGTTTTTGATCAAATCTTTGAACCTGCATAAGGAAACATTGGTGCTCAGCATTTCCACATTCCAACATTACCATCTTGGCGGTTGAAACCCTAAATGTGATTTTTGGATATTCGAAGACAGTTTATACAAATTCCACGTTCGTGAATAGGGAGGATCCGTAATTAGGTGTAAATATACATCACACCCATCACTTAGGAACATCACCGACTGCGATGGCCAGAGATTGGGATTGTCTTCTCCGGTGGTTTGACTGATGAACATTAACATCGTCAGAGTTAAGTGCCCTGTACGCCGACGTTTTAGCCATTGACGATGTGACTGACAATGACAATGAAGCTTGAAGGTGTGCTGTTTTACAATTGCGTTTGTTGATGTATTTTGAACGATGTTGATGTTGATGATGTCGTTGATTTTTTACAGTTGCTGATGTTGATGATGTCGCTGATATTGCTGATGTTTATGATGTCGATGATGTTGCTGATGTTGATGATGTCGCTAGCGAACTCGCATTCATTGGAGTATTTCTGACGAGCAATGGAAGAGTGGGGAAGAGTAGGGACGAGTGTGAGCTCTTTCTTCAACTTTTCAAACGGCTCGAACATTACACCGGTAAGAGGCCAATTGTTTGAGCCCTTGGAAGTGCAAACCACAAACCCATTTCTGATCTCGACTTTCGAAGAAACCCCCAAAACAAAGGACCCAAATGGACTCAGATTGTCCCCATGAGGGTTAAAAAGAGAGAAAGCCGAAGCAATTCGGAGAAGCATAATGGTGTTTGTAGAGAGAGAGAGAAACAAAGAGGTTTATAGAAAGAGAAAATGAGGTTGAGGAAGAACAGGGAAAGATGAGAGAGTTTAGGAGTATCAGAACGAACGAGGTGGGAAAGTGAAGCTGCAATCAAAACTGATGAACTCTTTTTCATGGAGTTCAAATTATAAAACGTGTAATGTAAACCAAACACCAACTAGGAATGTTGTTTTGTGATGTCCCAAAATATAACATTATAAACCAAACACCAAACTAGGAATGGTGAAACAACTTCCAGAAAAGTTCACAAAATCCCCTCCTACAAAATAGTAATGTTACAACATCCCTTAAACACACACACACTATGACAAATCAAAATGAAATCACAATATGGACAAAAATGTAAACTCTATACATAATTGTTGGCTACATATTTTGTAAAAGCCAGTTACAGTTCGACACGTGGCAGAGTAAGGGTAATATAGGAAGATTATTCAAGTCTTCGATCTTAATCGTACACGTGGCAGTGAATATTGGTTCTCACGTGATCTGAGTAGCACTGGATCAGTAAAGAGATACAAGGTGACGTGGCTTCAACGGTTACTCATATTCAAATTCAAATACAGGAGGGAAGCTCAACTGCAAGTGATGGCGTAGTGGAACTACTTCTAAGGCAGCATGATCAGCGATCATGGAGGAGCAGTTCGACGGTTTGAAGTGCAGTTCGATGGTCATCCTTGAGGAGTATAAATAGCAAGGAGGTCCCCAGAAAAAAGCCCCCAGACTCAGATCATACAAACCAGTCTTACTTTACATATTTTCTTTTTCAGTTTTTACATTTCCAGTCTTTACATTTCCTGCACTTTAAATACCTGCTCTTTACATTCCTGCACTTTAAATACCTGTTCTTTACATTCCTGCACTTTAAATACCTGCTCTGCACTTCATTCATAGGAGTAGTTTCAAGTAGATTGTTGCTATAAACCTCTACGAGGCTGAGTTTGGACCATTGTAAGTTTTCATTTTAATGAAATACTTCAATTGCTCTTCGTTTAACTGTTATTTCGCTTAATTTCTCCTAAGTCAAGCCACCAGTAAAAGTCATCTTCATTGAGGCTGAAAGAACTAAAACACAATCGTCTGATAATTGGTTGGCAATTATAATTTCTGTAAGGACTGATTGATCCTTGCTGGCACGCTCGCATTTATAAAAATACCTTTCGAAAGCCAAAAAGCCAACAATAATATATCAAAAACATATATCATACCAAAAATAAAAAGGATTAAATGGTTTAAGAAAAAAAACACAGGACTAACTAAAGTAACATTTACCAAAATAGGATTTATAAGTAATTTTTTCAAAAAAAAATTAAATTTTTTTTTTTAATATAAAATAGATTCAATCCTCTAATTATTTTTCTAATCCCACCCAAAACCCAGTCAAGCTAATCCCCCTATTGAGGGGGATTACTGAGCCCCTTGAACTATCAATCCGTTCTCCCATTTTACTACCAAACATTCTGTGGGTGGGATCCACAATCATGATCACTACAAGAAAAAACACATTTGACTACTAAATTTTTAGTCGCCAGAAGTCAGTTTTTAGTTGCCAAAAGTCGGTTTTTTAGTTTCCCCGACTAAATTTTTTAGTCACCAGTTTGGTCGCCGGAAGACAGTCAGGAAAGGTATTGGCGACTAAAAAACTTTTAGTTGCCAAAAAGCAAGTCTTTAGCGACCAAAACTTTGGTCGCCAATAATCAATTATATTTTTTAAATTATACATTTACCGACCAATGTTTTAGTCACCAATACTCAAGGAAACGGCGACCAAACATTTTAGTCGCCAAAAGCTCATTTGTGAAAAAATAAAAAAATTACACTCACTAGCTTCTCATCTACTCTTGTGGAGATTTGAACAATCAACCTCCCACACCATAAACCTTATACAACACACTCTTTCCACTATGCCTCTATAACACCATATAATTATATATGCAACATATTTTATTTATATAGTACATAGACTCATATTAATATAAAAGTATATATATAAAGATAATTATTTTTTATTACATAATTTATGTAAAAATAAATTATTTACTAGAAAAAAAAAGAGACCACTTTTGGCGACTAAACATAATTTTAGTCACAAATTCTATACTTTTGGCTACTAATTATTTTTTAGTCGTTAAAAAATTTAATTCCCTTGCTAAAATTACCACTTTTGGCGACTAAACTTCTTTTTAGTCGCCAAAAAGCCTCACTTTTGGCTACTAAACATCTTTTTAATCGCTCAATGCCTCACTTTTGGCTACTAAAATTTTTTTAGTCGGTAAAAGCCTCACTTTTGGCGACCAAACATATTTTTAGTTGCCCAATGCCTCACTTTTGGCTATTAAATTTTTTTAGTCGCCAAAAAGCCTTAACTTTGGCTACTAAAATTTTTTTAGTCGGTAAAAGCCATATATCGGCGATCAAACAAATTTTTAGTCGCCAAAACCTATACTTTTAGCTACTAAATTTTTTTAGTCGCCAAAAATCTTTACTTTTGGCTACTAATGCTTTTTTAGTCGCCAAAACCTATACTTTCAATGACCAAAGGTGCTTTTTTAGTCGCCAAAGATACTTTTTCTTGTAGTGGATAGTCCAATCCGGCCACTCAAACTGCGAAACAAACATGGCCATAGAGTGTTTGGTTAGAGTCATGAGTTGGGAAATTAACTATCCCTTCGGACTAGTAATCTCTCCTATTGATAGGACTATCAATCCTATGGTGGCGTTGGAATTAGAAATTGAGAGGAGAGATTAGTGAATTTTTGAATAATTTTAATACAAAATTTATATTTTTTAGAACAAAAAAAATAATTATAATATTAAAAAATACTAAAAATTAAAATATATTAATACTATCTATAGTATTACTAATTCTGTGGTGTATAAACAAACACTATTTATCTTACATCTCTAACCTAATACCACCACATTAACAATTTTCTCACTCAAACCCACCGTACTCTTAAGAATTCTTTATTTCCAAAGTAATAATTAATGACATATATGTTAGGTTATTATGTGATGTCAACATTTTTGTTTTACAATATTATTCAGTGTGTTTGGTTTTAATTTTTTTTTGTATTTTTGGTATTTAGTGAATTTTTTTAAAAAAATTCACAAATATTATACTTTTTAAGTGTATTTATATTTGGTGTATCTAAAAATTTTAAAAATTATTTAAAATATTAAAAAAATTAATGAAAATAAAAAAATAAGAAAAATAAAAAAATAAAATCTTTTAAAAAGTAAATTTGAAAATAAAAATTAGTGATAACCCTTTTTGCCCCCAATAATGCTAGGGGTTAGGAAAGGTTTATCAAGAAAGGTTTCATGAATGAGTTGGCATTGACGAACTCATATTGGTGGAGCCCCAATATATTATTAAAAAAAGAAAAAAAGAAAAAAGAAGAAGAGAAGTTGGAAAGACCATAGAGAGAGAAAGTTGAATACCTTCTTTTCAGAATAAATTGGGGAGAGAGAGAAAGATAAGCATCGTCCGAAGAGCAACTACCTTCTTCGTCTTTGTCGTCGTTGACTGGTACTCCTCTCTTTCACTTAAGCATATTGCTAAATTTTTTATTGCTGAAAATCTTTGTTACTCACAGTCCCGCTGAATTTTATTGCTGAATTTTTTATCTTTGTTACTCTTCTTGAATTTTTTATTGCTAAATTTTCTGCTTGAATTTTTACAAATTTTCAGCCGAAAGTTAATAAAATAATTTAATTTTCTACTTAATTAGGGTTTTTTTGGCCTTTGTTATGAATAATTTTTTTCTAATTTGTTATTTACATTGTAGAGGTATGGATAAAGAAATATCGAGCGGATCAAATGAGGACTGTGACGAAATTGATATTGAGACTGAAATAGAAGACACAAAAAATGTAGAAGTTGAAATTAAGGATCCTAAAGTGGGAATGACATTTAAGTCAATTGATGAAATTTATGAATATTATTCAAGATATGGGAAGAGAAATGGTTTTGCGGTGTCGAAGAAATATTGTAAAAGGGGAGATGATGGGGAGAAAAAATATGTAACTATAGCTTGTACATGTGCTGGAAAGGCAAAAATCAAAACAAGCAATATAGTTAAACTACGCCCACAAACTAAAACAGGATGCAAAGCTGGACTTAATGCAAATTTACAAGGCGATAGAACGTGGATATTGCGATCCTTAAGACTTGAGCATAACCATGAAATGAGTCCAAGCAAATCTCTTTTTTTCAAGCAAAATAGGATTCTTGAACCACATGTGAAAAGGAGACTTGAATTAAATGATAGTGTAGGGATTAGGATGAACAAAAATTTTACTTCACTTGTGCTTGAAGCTGGAGGGCATGAGAAGTTGTCATATTTAGAGAAAGATTGTAGGAATCATATGGACAAAGTACATCGTTTGAAACTCGAGAAAGGAGATGCCATTGCAATGTATAATTATTTTGTGAAAATGCAAACTGATAATTCAGAATTTTTTTATGTCCTAGATTTGGATGAAGAGGGCAAATTGCTAAATGTATTTTGGGCTGATGTAAGGAGTAGGGCTGCATTTAAAGAGGTCATGCTGAACATCTGGAAAAAAAAAATTCAATCAGAAAATTCATAATCAAATTAAACCATTGTTATCTCATAACAATTATAAACATTATGAGGTCATGCTCCATAAGAATCATTCGTCTAGTATTTTTCAACTTTTATAAATTCATGAGAATCAATCTTTTCTGATTCTTAGCTTTTATAAATTTATAAATTCATAAATTTCACAAATTCAAATAAACATTGACGGTAACTGATTATAAAATTAAATTTCACAAATTATTCATAACAAAGGCCACAAAAACCCTAATTCAATAGAAAATTAAATTATTTTATGAACTTTCTGCTGAAAATTTGTAAAAATTCAAGCAGAAAATTCAGTAATAAAAATTTCAAGAAGAGTAACAAAGATAAAAAATTCAGCAATAAAATTCAGCGGGACTGTGAGTAACAAAGATTTTCAGCAATAAAAAATTCAGCAATATGTTTAAATGAAAGAGGAGTACCAGTCAACGACGACGAAGACGAAGAAGGTAGGTCGCTTTTTGGATGATGCTTATCTTTCTCTCTCTCCCCAATTCGTTGGTATTCAACTTTCTCTCTCTACGTCTTTCCAACTTCCCTTTTATTTATTTATTTATTATTTTTTAATAATATATTACCAACTCATCTATGAAACCTTTCTAGCATTATTGTTTTCCCCCTGCGGACCTTTCGCACCATCGCTAATTAAAAGTTGGATTACGCGCGTCATGTACAAATCTAATGGATTACTCGCGATGGGGATTGGCGTCTGCTGGTGTCAAAAATAGGAGAAGGTAACGTGGAGAAGAAGGTGCTGGTAGTGGTGGTGTTGGATAGATGGATTCATGATTTTAATTTTTGGGGATAAAAAAATATGTGGTGCTGTTGGATTCGTGATTTTAATTTTTGGGGATAAAGAATATGTAATTTTTAATAAATAAAATACAATACTGATTTTCATCAACATATCAAAATAATAATAATAAAAAATTAAATAATATCACTATTACATGGATCATTTTTTACTAATATCAATATATATATATATTAGCTAAATAGTTTTTATTAATATAATTGAGTATAAAAATATAATCATAGAATTGAATATAATATTATTCAATGTGATTTTTTATAATTAATACACTTACAAGACTTATAATAATCCATATAAGAGCCAATCTTTTTTTCTCTAATAAAATTTCACTGCTTTTAGAAGAAAAAAAAATAATAAAACCACCTTGTTGGTTCCAATTTTCTGAATTTAATTTCTAAAAGTTGATTTTTTTTAAGGAGGTGAGTATAATTTATCCAAAAATAAAATCGTATGCATTGTAATTTCACTAGACACACAAAGATAGTCAAAAAGATTTTTAAAATAAAGTCTTCTTTGAGCATTTTAAGGGTGTGTTTGGGAAGAAAAAAAGATAGTCAAAAAGATTTTTAAAAAATCACATAAAAAAGTTTTACAAAATCATATAAAAAAGTTAAAAGATTCAATTTTTAGTAACATCAATATAAATATTATTAACTAAATAGTTTTTATTAATATAATTGAGCATAAAAATATAATCATAGAATTGAACATAATATTATTCAATGGATTTTTTTATAAATAATTCACTTACAAAAATTATAATAATCCATATTTCTCTAATAAAATTTCACTGCTTTTAGAAAAGGACAAAAAAAAAAAAAAAAAAAATGTTTGAGGGCTACAAAATCAGTGACTCAAATGGCTCGAAACTGCCAAAACGACGTTGTTTTGGCTTGTTTTGCGCCCAAAACGACGTCGTTTTGACAGTTTCGAGCCATTCGAGCCACTGAATTTCGGGCCGCCAACCATTGCTGAAAAAAAAAAATCACCTTTTTTGGTTTTAATTTTTTGAGTTTAATTTTTTTAAAATTAAGTTTTTTTTTTTTTGTTGTATTTTTAGTGATTTCAGGTGTTTTCAAAACAAAGATCTAGTGTTTTTCATTCACTGATTTCTATTTTTTTAAGCTTCGTTTTTGTTATATAAATTTTAATCTTATCAAATCACCTAGGAGGGTAATTTCTGTATCCTTCAAGGTTGGTTTTCTTAGATCTGGGCTAAAGATACTGATTTATTTACAAACCTCTTTTGATCCTTTTGTATTTGAACAAAATCTCCCCCCAAAAGAAAATTATTGTAGTTATTTTTCTAGGTTTTTCTTGTTTTCTTTAAAATCTTTTCTTGGTTTTGGTTTTGTTTTGGTTTAAAAACATGTTGATTTTCTTGTTATTGCTTTTGGTTCTTTGTAAATTTTTTATGTTAAGGAATGACAGCAACAATGGATTCATGGAGTAGTAGCTCACTATTTCAGTCAGAATTAGACCCATTTAGGGGTAGTAACTCCCACGTGGCAGCAGAAGGAGAAGAAGAAGAGAGGAGATGATGTAGGACAAAATTTTATAATTTTTATATTTCTTAATTTTATTATTTTAGAATTAGATTTTAACAAAGATTTTAAATAGTTTAGAATTTTAATTTTCTATTCTCTTAGGTTTCTTAATTTGTGTTAATTTAAGTTTCTTAATTTATTTTAAAATTACTTTTTTTTACAAATATTAGGTTTATTTTATTATAAATAAACTTACGAGCATATACAATGGATTCATTTAATGAATAATATTTTAAAGAATTTTTCTTCTATCTTCTTATAAATTTAAAAATTCTCGACTACTAAAACTTTATATAGTTCTTGTTTTGTCTACTAGAATGATAACTTCTTGACTAATTCGGGTGAATAAAAGGATGGTGGCTCTCTGTCTCTATTCGTCAGCCGTTGCATGGTGGTGGTGGAAGAGAGTAGCTAGCAAGCAACCATGGCTTGCTAATTAGTTTTCTTGAGAGATTTAGAATTTGCTCTTTTCAGAGATCTTTCTTGGACACAAGAATGGGGAGGGTATATCTTTTTTACTTTGATCAAACTCCATATACTAGCTTCTACCTCTGCGGTGCCTGCCCAGCCCACATCGCTTCACCACAAGAGTATCTTGGCCTCTTCGTAATCTCTCTATCTCTGCAAAATTAATTGTATCAGTTTTTGATGATTTCTTGGTATTGTTCGTTGTATATATACTATGAAGTTCTTGATACATGCTCAGGCTGTCCTTTTGTTTTTTTGGTTTTTTTGGTTTTTTTTTTGGATATGGAGGGTATCACCACCCCACTTGGTGATTAAATTCTTTACGGCTAAACCCAGTTTTACGGCTACCAATATCATCATTTTGTTATCATATTTTTGTATAACAATCAAATACTAGATAATCTCTCATTCCCCTGTCAGTTCTACCACAGACTTGTCGATTGATTCACCATCGACCTTAAGATCCGCAAGCAAAATGAAAATCATGAAATAACCATCAATATCATATTCAGACCGTGAAGTCAACCACTTTCCGGTCCATTCCCTTCTAGTTAAACTTTCCTATGACCTCCACCGAAATTTAATGAGGTTTCTGGTGAGCTCTCCTGCTATAGTTGAGGTTTCTGGCCACTTCCACTAATAGTGCTTAAATCGAACTTTACTGAATCGTTGTTGTTCCCAACAATTTCTTTCTTCGAAGGGCCTTGTGATTGGGTCATCAAGCCATACAACACCTCTGCAATCTCAATCTCAAGCTCCTCTGGGTTTGAAGACAACGATTTTGACCATGATTTTGGTGGCCTTGGCTTGGGTCCATTGGGTTTCTACAAGAAAAAATGTTAAACAGTCAGTCAATTGAACAATCTACGAAGATAACAAAAAGGGGTTGAAGAAAAGAAAACTTATCATCTTCTTCCGAACCGAAGCATTGGAAGAAGACGGCGAGATTGAGACAAATGAGGTTTCCGGTGACCTCCCCTGCTATAGTCGAGGTTTCTGGCCACTTTCACTAATAGTCATGAAATAACCATCAATATCATATTCAGATCGTGAAATCAGCCAAAATAGAGTCCAAAAATTGGTTTGATTAATTTATGAAAATCAAATGTCCACACCACTTTGTCCGTTCCCTTCTAGTTAAACTTTCCTATGATCTCCACCGAAAATTAATGAGGTTTCTGGTGACCTTCCTTGCTATAGTTGAGGTTTCTGTACGGACCCAAGTGTAGAGAGTTAGGGGCCAGGGGCCCCTTGCCTTGCCTCAATTGCTTTTTGTATACTGCTACTTGATATCCATTTCCATATGTGTATGTGTATTGGCCCCCCAGTTGATAAATGTTCTGTTTAATCTTCACCCCCACTTTCTTATTTTTTAATTCTGCTTTTAACTCGAATAATTTCATGGACACTCTATGTGAAAAAGTATTTATGTTGTATTTGATTAATAAATTTGAATAAAAATTTAAAAAAGAAATGAAAAAAAATAGGTGAAATATGAACAAAATATATAATTACATTTCATACACATATTTTTTTTTCTTTTTCTAAATTCCTACTCAAATTCATGAATCAAATACAATCTTAATATAACCCACTTTTATGTTTCTAATGTCTCTTGTTATTCTCTCTTCCTTTTGTTTTCCCCTTCTTCTTGTGTTTTATTTTATTTTATTTATTTGTTTTTCTTCTTGTGTGTTATTCTCTTTTCTAATTCCATAGCAAAACAATTATATTATGATGATTATATTTCTATGCCTAATTCTTTTTATATTATTATCTATTATTGCATTAGTATAATGAGTTCTATAATTCAGATTTGTTGCTAATGCAATAATATTATATTATATGATAAATAAATTGTGATAAATTCTTATTCTCTTTTTTTTTTTTTTTAATTTTTAAATTTTTTTATTTCTTATGTAATGCTTACTGCTTAAGTGAGTGGTTTTTCAAAATAAAAAATGCAATTTGGTCAATAAAAAAAAAAAATCTAATTTAAAAAACAAAGAAATCTACATTAAGGGTTGGTTTGGCATAAACTAAATAATACAAAAAGTTAAAAAGTCACTATCCTATTTAAGTCACATCATCTTATTTAAATCACATCACCTCTCTAACACATCACATCAAACCCAACCCAAACCCAACCCATATAAGCCAATAAGTCAAGAACTGCACTTTTTTAGAACATCCCAAACCAATCCTAAATGAATATTTCCATTTTAGATTTGGCCACCTGACAGATAGAATCCTAGTTTCGTCCCTGTTTCTGGTTACTTCCACAGCTGCGGATCCCCTTCTGATTAGGATTAGGATTTTTCCATGTATATATATAGATGAGCATTGTTATTCAAGATTAAAAATTAGATTTAATTTTCAAGTCCACTGATGTGTCAATCAATCAGGATATTACATGTCAGTGAGGTGTAAAAAATGGGTCTAAAAAGTGGGTTTGTATATCATTTTTCTATATGGATATGTGAGGTGAGAAAGATTTTGTACTTGTTTCTAGCATAGAGGTTGGTGATGACTTGCAAATCTTCATCGGAAAACTTTCCTCTCTTGATATGGGGCTTGAGATAGTTAGCCACCTTAATCTGCAACTCTATCCACACCTGTTGAGTCTAGCAAGCTTTGGAAGTGCTCTCCATCTATGTAATCCCTTTTCATTTTTCCTTCCCAAATCCCTTTCCAAATTCCTTCTCAAATCCCCCAAACAAACATAGCGTCAAAAAAATTGGTATCAGCCTCCTAGAGTGTCCCAATGCACATAAAGAGGCTCTTTAGTTTCCAAATTGGGTTATTGATCCCACTCATTCTCTGCAGCCTATTCTGTTTTTTTTAATATCTTGTGTTGTTTGTGGCTGTATTCAATTGGATTTTTAATTTGTACTAAAGTTTACACAATTACCTCGAAACTATACATGAATTTCATATTCTGACAATTGTGTTCAATATGTTTTTCAGGACAATGAGTTGAATGGAGGTGTCTTTCGAAATGTGTAAGAACTTATCAATCACTTCTGAAAGCAGCAATGGTTTTGATTTTGATAGATAAATTAGCACAAGCTATTTTGTTTCCCATTTATACTCTGTTGCAATTTGGTTCTGAAAATTTCATAAAAGCTTCTTGAAAATCCTTCACTGGCCAAGACCTTAATTTTGTGTTTCGATCTTGGATTTCTAGTTTTCTCAAAAATTGAAAAAAGTAAGTTCAAAAATTAATCAAATGACCAATATAGCTTACATTTAGCTTCAAAAAACAATGTGCATCATATATATGCAGTGTGAATGTGCACACGCTCAGTCCAGAGCAGGATCGAACGGTTGGAGCACGCACAGTCTCAGATATTTACTGTAACAACTGTGGCAATCATTTGGGAGTAAAATTTGTAAGACTATCACTACAAGAATTCACACTTTTAGCAACAAAAAAATTGGTCGCTAAAAGTCAATTTTTGGTCGGCAAAAGTTATCCGCGACCAATTTTTTTGGTCGCTAGTTTGGTCGCCAATTGAGGGTCGCGGAAAGTAATTCGCGACCAAAATTTTCGTTGGTCGGCAAAAGTTGGATTTGCCGACAAAATTTTTGGTCGCTAAATATTTAATTACCGCGACTAATTCATTTTGTCGCTAAAACACTTTGGTCGCGAAAAGTCACATTTTGCCGACCAAATTTCTTAGTCGCCAATTGACACATTTCGCGACCAAAAAGTTTGGTCGCCAATTGTGACATTTCGCGACCAAAAAATTTGGTCGCCAATTGTGACATTCTGCGACCAAAATTAGTTTGGTCGCCAATTGTTACTTTTCGCGACCAAAACTGTTGGTCGGCAAAAGCGAGTTTCCACGACCAACAAAATTTTTGGTCGGCAATACATGTATTTTTTGCGACCAAAACTCTTGGTCGGCAATTGTCATTTTTTGCCAAAAAAAATAATTTATTTGTCGCGACTAATAAATTAGTCGCCAAAGCAGGAAAACAATACACCTGTAATTCCTAATAATTCATTCAATCCATAATAAACCTATAATTTGAAAGCATCATTCAAATTAACTGAATCATTAACATTCGACACAATACATAATTCATTAACATTCGATACAATACAACTATTTTAAGTTTCATTCACAAGTCACATCCATCTAGCATAACAAATTGAAACAATACATAATTTAGATTTACAACATCAGGAAAATTGCTTAATCCACTAAGTTGCCTTGATAGCCAATCAAAAAGATCCTTGCGCCCTTCCGTGCCAAGCTTCGCATCCATCAACGTAGTAGTGATGTAAGGCACCTACTAAAGAAACAGAATTGGAAAATTTATCAGAGAAGCATGATAAATGTATGTGTTAAGGCACCTAAACCCGCGGCAATAGCTGGAGCAACTAACCCTGTTGCATTTCTTGTCTGCATGACAAAGGAAACTTCACATAAATACAAAAACCAATGACTTAGCGACAAAAATATTTCTTGAAGTATTAAGAAATGATTAAGAAATTTTAAAACATCAACAAAATATTTTCAAAATTAATAAGATAATTCAATGGCTCCATAAAAGTAATATCATAATGAAAAATTAGTAAAAATTCAAGATCTGAATAGTCTCAATATATATGCAAATAAAATCCACATAAAGCAAAACCTTTTTTTTTCATACCTCAATGAAGTTACCTCAAATAAAGTTACCTCTTTTGTTGCAATGTTTCTAGAGGGAAATAAGTAGGAATCTTCAAATAAACCATTAAGTTCATACAGGAAAATATAATTTGCTATTAAATCGAGGTCATGAGAAGCTCAAGAGAAAAATTAAATTTAAAAAGGAAGAGGTAGAATTAGTCTACTTCAATGCAGCACCTACTTAGGACTTGCATAATTATGTTAAAGGATCCCTATGTATGAGGTTTAATTCTATGAAAGGTCTTCGTAATATCTCACAAAAAGTTAGGGCTTGAAATACAAATTATTTCTTAAAAGTGTACCTTCATCAGTGAATAATGATGTCAAGATTGCCAAAGAAGCACATATACTAATATCTTCCCTAGAAACACACAAAACATAATGCAATCACTCAAGGCACAATATACATAACAAATTCAAAATAAGTGATAAAATAAACTTGTAAGAAGATAGTGATGGGCAGTATTCTTTTCTACTAAAGCGATATTGGACTGTAATATCAGTATTTTTTTTTGGGTCATTGCAACAACTATGCTTGCAACACAGAGTATCCAGTTGGGCATCAATGATGTTGTATCTGGCGGCATGGAAAGCATGTCCAATGTCCCTAAATATCTAGCGGAAGCAAGGTTTATGTCCCCCTCTAGTTCAAAATAGATTTACTTTATATCTTCTCATCAAACTCAAGTTGAACTCTGTATTGGGCAGGATTCTTTCATTTTTCAAAGCAAATGATGGGATGCGTCCTATAGATAGAAATTTTACGTAAAGAGATGAATTGTAAATTCCCAATCTCTTTCAATTCTGATTGTCAACAGGACAGTCAGATGATATATATATATATATATATATAAACAGATTAATGCTGACTTTTGTCAACCTTGAATCATATTGGACCAATGGACATTTTAGAAAAAAAAGATTTTATATATGTCTTGTGAGCATAAGAGGCTCATCAAACAGATTAACCTGATTTGGTAATTCTGCACTCTTTTTAGTTGAGTGGCAAGCTTTCTTTGGGGTTTAGCATGTTGAATAAATTAATTTTTTTCTATGCGTTTTTAAATGGATAACTCAAGGGAAATTTGGGAAACAAATGATCACGTCTTTCTAGATATTTGGGTTCTTAATTGTGTTAGATTGAGCCACTGATGCTCCACCAGTACCTATATCGAATTCATATTGAACATGTTTATGACATTACCACTCCATTAAGTCTTGTACAATACCCATAAACTTTCTTTATTTTGTCATCAATAGTTTGATCTGGCACAGCATAGCGTTATTTTAGGACATATATAAAGTTTTCAAATGGCTGACATATTGGTTTTAAACTTCATGGACTTCGGTCATGCATATAAAATACAATGCACATGACATGTTGCTGTCTACTGTTATCTAATTTATTATTTAGTTTCATGTACTATGTATTTCTGCAGATTCTAAACTTTCATTCTTGTTGATTTGAGCATCATTGAAATCATATCAAATTCTCAACCTCCACACTTTTTAAATAGTTTTCAAAGTATTGCTTCTCTGATTGATTCCTTTTAGCTAATTCGTTATTAAAGACACTAGGATGATATTGGAATATTGGACTTCCTGATCTGCTATAATTGTCTCTATTGCTTCAATATCATAGTTAGTTATATTGCTGAAACTTCCCATGTTGCAATTTGCGCTGAAATTTTTATTTAATTGCAAAGAACGGAGATCCTAAAATAATGTTACATATTATAGAAAGCAAACATTTTATATGCTATGCAAAACAAAATAACATAAGTCCAACTGCTACATGGATCAATATCATTCCCATGCCAGATCCTAATGTCTCTTGGTATAACTCTATAGGGAAAGACAGGGCAAATGAACATTACACTTACCATTATTGCAGCAAACTAGAAGTTTCTTCCCTTTTCTTAGGTTTATCTTTGCAAAATTAAGCACAGAAAGGAAATTTCTTAACAAAGAAAACCTGTCCAATTTTGAGTTCTGGCCAGAAATAAAGAGAAAAAATTCAGAAAATTAGCAAGACAATTACTAAAAGAGACCAATAAAAAGTACCAACCTTTAAATAGTTAGATCCCTTAAGTCCCTAAATAATTGTGATAAAAACATCACATACCACAATTGGTAGGTGTAAATATGCTTCGAGATTGTTAGCACTGATGGAGATTGATTCACTATCACAGTTCAATATGCAATCAACATCAGATACATCAGCAGCTGCATCAAGAATATAAACCAGAGTGAGGTAAGTGGAACAAAATAGAAAATTAATTTTTTTCCAAACATGCAAGGAAAAAAAAAAGGGATAGCATAGAGATTTTTTTTAATATGAAAAGGAAAGGTGCAGCAATATGAGCACACAACCGCAACAAGATGACAATGTAACAATGCAATTAGAGAATAATGCCATGAAATAGGTATCGGATGAAGTTGTGCTGTGAGTTATGCGGCCTAAATGCATGTTCTATGTGCTTCCATCAATTAATTGTCTGCATATAACACATTCTTCCCTATTTAGACTATACAAAAATATCAGACTTCGACTTACCTTTACAGAAAATGTTTTGGGAATATAGAGTAGTCATCATTAAATGAATACCACAAAATCCTCTCATCCAAAACTGAAAACTAATAAGACCTGCTTCTTTGCTGCCAATAAACAAGATGGTTGAACCTTCAATTTGACATTTAGCCAACAATATGGTAGCTTTAGGCATCATAGCATCCGGCACTAGAAAATAGATAGAGATTTTTAGGTAATCAATTGACTAAGATGTCAGTGTTGTACCAGTAAAATACCTCACTGGTGCTTCATCATTTGGATGCCCAATTTCATAGGGAAACCAAGTGTAGTTTTCATTATTCATTTTAGAAGCCAAACTACAATAATTAACACCCTCTAAAGGTAGACTAGATTCAAATTGGTTATGTGCAATACTATTTCTGAATTTCAAAAAAAAAAAAAAGAATCATCAAATAATTTCAAAAGGTAAATCCATTTAGTCCAGTAAACTATAAAAGCACCTCAAAGTAGCATAGAATAGGCTAACCTAACCAATCCCCATAAAGGCACGCATGACAAGCAAGAAAGGAAGCCCAACTCTAGCAGCAATAGGTATCAAAACTGTTGTAGCTGACCACCAGATCACTCCAAAACCCAATACTAGTTTCCCACCAATTTTATCTGCCCAGATACCTCCAACAATCTATTTGCCAAAGAAATATAAACAAAATCCAGTTAGTAAAGAAGGGTGGCAAGAATTAAGTTTTGACCTTTAATAAAAAAAATTACATGGAAGGACAATATCTCATCAAGAGCAATGAAGAGTAGATCACTATTTCAAATGTACAATCACCAGTATGTGGATTACAATTTCAACCACTGGCTTAGATGATGACAGCCAGAGACATACAGATTCAAAATCATGATAGTTAATTGTTCCCAGATAAAAGGACCAAGACCCACTATAGCTGATAAACAAGAAGGGTTGTGTGAGTATGTGTGTGCGCGCTAGATATATCTGCATTACAATTCTAAAAAGTCCAAGTATCAGGGTTGATACAACATATAAATGACATTTGAATTCAGAAGCAATTGCCAGTTCTGAGTTAAGTGAAAAAAAAAAAAACAATTTTAAACCCCTTAGAACCATATATGTGGGTGGTGGAAGTTAGAAAAAGCACTTTTATGGAGTTTAACATAAATTCTAAAATTGCCTTTTCTAAAAAGCAGAAACTGCCAATGTTTGAGTCAACCTGAGTGAGGAGATTGCCCCAAAAAAAGAAAAGTGGATGAGACCAACTGTTGCATTGTTCCAGTTAAACTCCTGTGACATTGGAAGTATTGCAATGCTCATATTCACCTAACAAGAAAATTTTAGGGCAGTTAGAATCTGAAAAAATGATTTCATCTTGGTCAAGAATTGTTCAATATAATAGAACTTCCTTGCAAGTTGCAACTACTTAGGAGGAGAAGAAATATTCACAGTGAAAGCTAAAAATTATTTCTGAAAATATAGAAGAAAAAAAATATTCAAGATTTGGTTTTTATAGACTATCCTCTGTTTCCCAATTACCAAATGGAGTAGTTGAGGAAAATACTCAATTTTTACTGATTCCTCATTTTGTTATTTGCTCAATCGAGTTGTGTCAAATACAATCGGGTCAAATACCATGCCAGAAAAATTGGAGGAACAAAAAAATGAATTTAATCTCTCACGTAGTCTCCCAAGCCTTCCCTATGACATAGAAGAGCAATTATGAAGAATTCGGTGAACCTAGTCTCACAGAAAAAGGGGTTTTCTTCAATCCATGTCAATCAAATTAATTATAGGAGGCAAAAACTACAGGTTTAGCAAATTCAAGGTGAAGAAACTCTTGAGAGGCAAAGATCTGAAAAGTTGAAAATTATAGTTAGGGTTTGAAATTGGGGGAACGAGAGAGAGAGAGAGAGAGAGAGAGAGAGAGAGAGAGAGAGAGAGAGAGAGAGAAAGAGAGAGCGTGTTTACCTGATGCAAGAGGTCTGAAATCGAGAGGATTAGCAATGGTAGCGTGTAGGCGGCTCCACGCACTGCTAACTAGTTTGGTCAGTTCGCCGCCGACCTCAGTTCGCCGACCTCTGCCTTGGTCAGTTCGGCGACCTCTGCCTTGGTCAGTTCGCCGCCGACCTCACGGTGGGGAAATAGGGCGACGCCACCACGGCGTGAGATATTTTTGGTGGTGGTGGTTTTGAATGGTGGTCTAGGGTTTGTGATTGTGTGAGTAATAGAGAGAAACATAAACAGATGGAGAGAGTGAGAGAAACAGGGATACATTGTGGGCATATTTTGATATATTTGTTTGCTTGTTTGAGAGAAACAGATGAGAGAGGAGCATCAGGAAAATGTGTAAGCTAACAGATTGCTAAAGAATCAAAATTTCAATTCCCGCCCACGTTTCAAATTTCCCTCACAAATTGTTAGCGACCAAAATATCAAATTAGTCGCAGAAAAGGAACCCTTTGCCGACAAATTTTTTTAGTCGCCAAATCTTAATTAACGGTGACTAAAATATTGGTCGCTAAAAATAGTAATTTGGCGACTAATTTTTTTTGGTTGCTGAAAATAAGTTTTTCGCGACCAAATTTTTGGTCGCCAAAAAATATGTGACCTTTCGCGACCAAATTTGTAGTTGGTCGGCAAAAATATACCACTTTCTGCGACCAACTCATTTTTTTGTCGCCAAAATATAACCTTCTGCGACCAACAATATTTGGTCGCCAAAAATAATAATTATTCGCGACTAATTAATATTTGGTCCCCAAATGTCATTTTTTTGCGACCAAAATTTTTTTGGTCGGCGAAAGTGGTCGGCAATTGTGTAAATTCTTGTAGTGTATAAAAAAAAATTCCCAATTTGACATTCTCTGTATTGTATTTCTCATCGAGTCTTCTAAGTAGACACACTAAAAATTGTACAGATTGAAGTTGCAAATGATGATGGTGGAGCAGTGAGAGCTGGATATTTCCTCCTGCGTTGGTGAGTTTTTCATATTTTATTTTTTACCACTATATATATTTATGTATACATTGTTTTGCTGCAGTCGATATATTTTGAGAGGGTTGTTTCATAAATTTTTTACAGGAACAAGCTCAGGGGGTGGAATGGGGAAGAGATTGTTGCCTGGAACTACTGAAGGGAAAGGGTTGTCTTGAAATTCACTGAAAATCGAAGTTGGTGGCACTTTCTTTTTTTTATTTCTATTTTGACGTTCTCTTTGATTGCCTCAGTACTAGTAGTGACATGAGAATCTGAGATGTGAGTTTTTTGGAATAATTATTGGATATTTTTGTGGTGCTTTTCTTGATTTTGATTGGTTTAATACGGTAGGATCATCACATTTATGTTGGTGTTTTAATTAATATGAGGAGTTTCATTTGGTGATTAATTTTGAGTACTACATTTTGGCCACCAAAAAAAAACGAAAGAAAAAAAAAAAGAAGAAGAAAAAGTACTATATGAGAAAGTGTTCACCAATTTGTGGGTGTCCCTAAAATTTGAAATAATTTATTTGTCCGTATACTTTGTTTTTTGCGGTCACTAGTCTTAGCAGGATGCCCAATACTTATGAATAGCTACAATTTATCAATAATGTTACAATTATTATTATTATTATTATTATTATTATTATTATTATTATTATTATTATTATTATAACCAGGAATCATGTTTTAGGCAGGGTTCTATGGACCCACCCCAAGAACGTAAACCTCATAATTAAACGACATTCTTTAATCACATATTTTGAACACACATGAGAAGCCAACAAGAGCTTGGGTTGGGCATGTCAAGAGCATATATTTACAATGATCATATTGTTAAATCATATGTAGTTTATTATGTGAATTATCATCACTGCATTTGTTTAATGGGTCCAAAATTGGTGGATGTCATGTTTGTTGATGGATGTCATTTGAAACATAGAATCTATTGTACAAAACATGGTTATGTTCTTGATTAATGCTGTGTTTGATTGGGGGATTTGAGGAGGGAATTGGAAGGATAAAGGGAAAAGTTATGTGAAATGTGAATAAAATATACCTACATTTCATCTAGTTTCACACACCTTTTCCTTTTCCTATTAATATACGTTTTGCACTTACGTATGCTCTGTTATGTAAACTAAAAAATTTCTTGCAATTAATTCAGGATGATATATCCAAAATTAGGCCATATTTGGCAGTTGATTTCCTTCTTCAAGGAATTCAACAAATTGTATTTGTTCAAAATTATTTTCAACACACATGTTGTGATAGAAAATCTTAAAGAACCACGAATTCTAAATTGGAAAATTTTAGATGTATACCATAAGCTCTAGTTATGGTTATGGATCATGTTAGTATGTAGTTGCAAAATTTTTTAATAGTCAAATTTGTGTTGTACTTAATTATTAAACTTTGTGGTGGTTGGTTATGAAATTTTTTTGGTATTTTTGGTTATGACTAAGTCGATTTTAGTTATGAGATTTTGTAGTGTTTTGGTTATGAACCAAAGTAGTCTTATGAGGTTTTGTTCTAAATTAATTTCATTTTGTTATTATGACCAAAATTGGTAAATTGTGAACTATATATTATGCCTTAAATTGTAGGTGCATACTATATATGGTGTGTGTAGTAACAGTTGCTAATAAATAACCCAAACAGGTGGACTTGATAAGTCTACTCAATGCTATTCTAGTGAGGGTCTTGCTTGCTAGCAAGTGTAAAAGATAACAAAAATAAAATAAAAAATTTAAGACAAAATTCACTAAGTTCAAAACTTTTTTCATTGATTTCAGAACTTTTTCAACCATATTGTCAATTTCAAAATAGTTTTTATCTAATTTCTAACATTAAATAATGTTTTAGAGACACTTATTAACATATACCGTCAAATTAAGAATCAAAATGTTAATAAATATTACAATTAATGAGTGACATACATGCTTTTATAATGTATTCCTTCAAAGAAAAGTACCAAGAAAGCATCAAGAACTTAGCAATATAACAACACAATTTCATGTTGAAATCAATGCATGATTCATAGCAATCTAATACATACAACATAGGGGAGAGAGAGGTCAGTGGACAATGAATTCAATTTCTTGGTTATGGCCAAAGTAATCTATACTATATTTACATACAAATGTGGTGGAGTCTCACAGACTTTGAAATCCCAATTCCTAATTTTCTGTAAATTCTAAAAATACAAAAAATTACATGGCACTTGCTTTAAACTAATTTTTCAATCTACTGGCACTCCTCTTCCCTAGGTTTTCTTTTAAAATAAAAACTCACGATTTTATATGTGATTTTGATTACACTCATCTCTATCTCCACAAATTTCACTAAAATTGAAAATCTTCACAAACATTCTATGTCTATCCATCTCTATAACAAAAAATAAAACTAACAGATAGATATAAAAATAAAAAATAAAAAATAAAAAAACCCCACACATCTATCCATATCCTCTGAAACCTCTCATCTATCCTTTAATTCCTTTCCATACATAATTACACTACTACAAATAATCCTAGCAATCTACTACTATAAATATCCATACGTGTACTTCATCAACTCCTTATCAATGGCCTTATGATTAGCTCAACGTGGTTGATGGTGACCACCACCCACCACCCCGCCTCGCGAATCACCAATCAAGACTCATCGAATACATGTCTTGATTTTTCTTTTTGTTTTGCTTTAATAATTTATTTTTTGTTGCAAACATTTGTGATTTTGTATTTTGATTATAAAGATTGCAAAGGATTGCACACTCTTTAAATGTATACAATTGATTACAGATTCAAATTTATATGTACAAACACCTATATTTATATAGAAGTGCACACCGAGAAGCATGTTTTTTTTTTTTTTTTTTTTGAGAGCAGGACATTTGAAGTCAAATTGTCTATCTATGTACATCTTCTTTTTTTTCTTTTTCTTTTCTTTTCTTTTTGTTGTTGTTGTTGTTGTTGTTTATTTTTGGCTCCAAAATGTCCAAATTGAATCAATTTACCAAGAATTGAGTCTCCTCTGTGATCTATGTCGTCATGGATTATCATTCTACAGTTGTAAAATGAAAAATGCTTGAGACTCCTATTTTTTAAAGACCTCCACAACCCATTTTAGATCTCTACACTACAAAAAAAAACACCTTTGGCGACTAAATTTTTAGTCGCCAAAGGTCGAATTTTAGTCGCCAAATGTCAGAAATCCACTTTCCCCGACTAAAAGTTTTAGTCGCCCATTTTGTCGCCAAAACATGGTCGCGGATGCTTTTCGCGACTAAAAATCTGTTAGTCGTGAAAGGTCAGCTTTGGCGACTAAACTGATTTTAGTCGCCATTTCCACTACTTTCAGCGACGAAAACCGTTTTTTTAGTCGCCAATTGTGCATTTTCTTGTAGTGCTACCATTGATGTATGTATGAGACCCACTCATGTATGTATGGGGCTCACATCATCAATGGTGGAGATCCAAAGGGGTTGTGAGGGTCTTCGAAAAATAGGGATCTCAATCATTGTTTGTCGTAAAATTTACATAACTATAAATATTTCTAATAATTGATGCTAGTAGTGTAACCATACTATGTACGGAATAAAACATATATTTAAAAAGAAAACAATTATAAAAGATATTGTCTTGAGTAATTCGTCTATTATTATTTTTTTTTTAATTTTTTGATTAGGTATAACAAAATACAAAACTTAACAGAAAATAGTTTTGGCAGCCGATGAAAAACAAATTTATTTGGATATGTATGACAAAATAGTAGAATTATATATTCTGAGGTATGTTTACATATTTTGATTGAATTTACATTTGATGATTGAAAAATGCTATACATACATAAAATTCATATTAAAAATATCATAAGAATGATGTGACAATGTCATTGTAATAAGTAAATTTAAATTTTAAAAAATTATAAGTGGCATTTCACTCTTTTCTAATTTTTAATCTACTAGCTCAGTTCTTCTCTTATTTTGAATTTTTTTTTATTATTTATAAAAAATTTTTAAAAAATGGATGGCATTTCACTTTTATCCAATTTTTAAGCTACTAACCTCTCCAATTCTTCTATTATTAGAGTTATATTATATTATATTATATTTTTCAAGTTTATCTTATTTTATTTTTCAATCTCCATTTGATGTTTATTGAATTTCTCTCTACCACTTTTTTTTAGGATTCATCTAATTTTTTCTTCCTCTATTTTTATAATTTATCTTCAAATTTAAACTAGATTTTATTTATTTATTTTATACATAGTGAGATCAGTCAAATATAACCATCTAAATTAGTATCATAGTATTTAGTGCTTAATTTTTAACATGTTTAGCATCGTTCATCGCTTTTTATTACTTACCCGTGTGTAGTACGGATTACCGCTAGTATATATATGAGCAAATGTAGTGTTATGTCAAAAGTTTCCAACTATTCATTCTTAAATTTTCATAATTTTGGAAAAATAAAATAAATGCGTGGCATCTGTCTTTACCTCCCTTCTCACTATTCAAGTCTTCTGATTGCCTCTCCTTTGTTTTGGGGTGAATTCACACCCTCTCCTTATATAAAAAAATATTTAAGAAAATCAAGTAATATCTTTAATGGAAGTTGTGGATATATATATGTATATAGAACCCCACATGTCTGTCAATGTATCACGTAAATTTAAATAATTAAAAAAAAAAGGAACTCACAACTCTCACAATTCTTATTCCCACCTATTATATAAAATAAAATTAAAAAAAAAAAGAAGAAGAAGTTAAGTGTTAACATTTATCTAATTCATGTTTGCTTTTTAAAAAATAAAATATTTTTATTTTTATTTAACAAAATGTGATGTTAAAAATTTAAATTTAAATTTTCTATGATATCTTTAGCTCCTTACCTCTATCCCAAGGTTAAATTTGAATTTAAATAAACCTCAAAAACACATTATCCTTAAATTAAGTTTCCATATAAATATGAGCATTCACCAACAAAACCCAACATTGGAAACAAACCTCAACAACATCTATTTGTTTTTTGTTTTTTCCTTAATGCAGTCATGATCATAAAAATATCTTTTAAGGTATTAGTATTTTATATCTCCTAACTCCAATAGTTTATTTGTTTTTCCTCTCTTGGGAAGATTATAATATACATAGAGTTTTACAAGCAATCTGTCAAGGTCCATCATTTTTTTACTTGAAATCTATTTAGAGCCATAAAACTTCCATGCAATTTTTTTCCATCTTTATTCTATTATATATTTAATGATAGATCATTTTAAGCAATTGTTCAAATTCATATAATTTTACATAAGGTTTATATAGTTTTACATAAAATCAACGTAGGTCTATAAATTTTTTCCATGCAATTGCTCTAGATTTATAGATCTTTGCATGTAATTTGTGACAATACTTGAATTTTTATTGAATAATTCATGCATATTACAATTGTTAACCACTTCATTTTAACTCACTATAATATATATATGTATATATAATGCATGTTTCTCAAATATATCATTTGTCCTATAATATTTGGTATAACTTACTACCATACATTTTTAGTCTCTATTGATCTAATTATTAGTTCTATATGATATTTTAAAAATTCATTTTAATGATTGATTGTAATTATTTAATTGATATATGATTTTTTACTATTCTTTTTTTTTTGGTATTATTTTTATTTTAACTTTTGTCTATTGTATTGTTTATATGAGAACTTTATTAATAAATTGTGTGGTATAAAAATTATCAATATTTAGTTTGAATAATTATTCATATTGTTTAGCTTAAGTAGGAGACATTATGGCTCTTTCTATTAAATGATTAGTTTTATATTAAGATATTTTTCTTCTTAATCTTATTTTTTTTGGAAAAAACTTCAGAGACTCCTTATAGTAAAAACTGATCTACTATTAGTATTAATTTGGTTCGTATTGAATCATCATTTAATCATGTTTAGTAAATTCTAAATTTTAAAAATTAAAAATAAACATTTATTACATGGGGCAGAATCCAATTGGGTTAAACATTTTGACGGTAACTTAATCATAACTATTTATTAAATTTTATATAAAAAAAATTGAACATTAAAAATACTTATCTTATTCTACTACAAAAAAAAAATTTTAAAAATAAAAACATCTAACTTTTTTTTTTTTTTTTCTAGATGGTGAAAACACCTAATTGAATATTAGCTAAATTAATTGGCATATGTGGTCATGATCAATTGGGTCTGATATTTGATTATATCTCAGTCATAACTATTTGATTATAAAAAAATATAATAAATACAAAAAATTTAAATTTTTCATAACCATTAGGGTATTTATCCTGTCACCCAAGGTTCACTAAAAAAATTTTAAAAAATTCTTAGTGCATAAGAACCCAACAAGATAAGGCCTAATTTTGATATATCAAAAATCTTGAATCACTACTAATCTAAATCTATCTTCTTCTCTTTTTATCAGCGACAAAAGAAAACTTTTATCAAAAAAAGGAGAAGAAAGAAAAAAGATGTAGAAAGGAGGACAAAGAAGTCCTCAGAAGCAGAAAACAAAAATCTAAGATTCACACACAGACTTCCCATCCCTAGAAATTAAGAAAGGCATAATCCTCCTAAACGGGAGAGCCACTGAAGCCCAAACGATACTAAAAATGTGATTTTCTCCCATATCTAAATCTATCTTACACAGCTACAAATTACTACATATTATAGGTCTTATCTTGTTGGGTCCTTATATCAAAATCTACTGACACCACCATATTATATTCACACCACAACTAAATTCACATCTCTCTTTATCTTTCAAATTTAGTTTTATAACAAATTTAAATATTTTTAATAAAATATTAAAAACAACGAGAAATATAAATTAAGATTGTGCAAAATACACATATTTTAAAAGGTTTCCTTATTTTTTAATTATAAATAAAATTTTGACACTCCCGTACATAGCACGGATTTTATGCTAGCAATACTATATGCACATGGTATACACAAATAGGGGTGTATCATGTAGCCCGACCTCAATTTTAACACTCTATCTCGCCCTTCTTAGCGCTCTGATCTCATTATAATATGAATTTAATGCAATTTATGTATGTTTTTATTAGACTTTCAAAATTTAATTTTTTTAATTTAAATTTTAACTAGCAAGAAGGTGGGATAAAAAATTAAAATGTTGATTTTTATCAACACACACAAAAAAAAAAAACTTATTATTAACTAGATACATTTACTAAAATAAATTAGTACAAAAATATAATCATATTTTATAAGTGATTCACTTAAAAAAATTATAATAATCAACATAAGAGACCAATCTTTTATTTTTTCTAATAAAATTTCACTGCTTTTAGAAAGGAAAAAAAAAAAAGTCCACCATGTAATATATTATTTGTTTGTTGCAAAAAGAATTTCACATGTGCGATTACCAGTAACTTTTGTATGGGACTCCGTCACACTGCGAACAAAACAAAGGTGAGCTATCCGGCGGGTGGGTTTGCCAGAAAGCCCCTCCGATGGTCAAGTTAGCTTTCTTTTGGAGAAGAGAGAAGGCAGAGCACTCTTAGAGAGAGAGAAAATTCAAGATTGCTTCAGGTTGCTTACCTCCAACATCTATATGCTCCTCATTTTCAAGGCTGGCCATGCAGCCTCAAAGATTGTGGGTGTACTACCTCTGTTGTCCTTCTCTGGACAGGCAGTTGTGCTCCCCACTACCTATCTTACACGTATAGAGATCAAAACCTCGAAACAGTATTTGTCACACAGCCAAACGGTATTGATGCATAACAGGAGTGGATTCCCTTCTTCTCATCATTGGCCCACGTGGAATATTAAACCGAGCTATTACTTGGTGAAATATAAAAATTACGTCAGATAGCTACTGCCCAGCAAAACTAAACCGGTCATCAGAACTAGCCGAGTATGGGGTGCATCGTTCGATATCTCGGCCCCACACAACGATCTTATGGGCCATCTCAGTCCCATATCTGCAGTCCGAACCGTCCATAGCTCGGCCTAATGCATTCGTGCAAACTTAATCAAATACTATGTTCCGCTTAATATTAGCTCGGCTAAGCACCTGCGTGCCATCACGTTCAGTGCGGAACTAACTCAGCTCCGCAATGTGCCCAAGCTCAACTTACACAACCCCCGCAAGGATCCGTGCTAGAGTAGTTCGGCTACTGTTCGGCACAAATCTCCCTCTCAATTGCCCCTTAATCCCATCCAAGCAGATCATGAGTGGGATTACCTTTTATGACCGAGCTATTCGTTTTGGCCGGTCGATGAGACTTGTGCCGGTTGTCTTGTCATCCATCAGTTGGCCACACTAGCATCCCATTATTCGTACTGACAGTCTGTCACCTTCATGTCACGTGGCATTCTTCTATTCGCTCCGTGCAACCCCATAGTTGTCATCCGTATGTTGAAAATTCAAAAGGTTGTCGCCCCTTCATTTTTTCCCCCCATATATACACGCAAGAGGACTAAGGACCCCCATCACTGTTCATCTTCTTCCTTGTCTAAAACCCTAAACCCTTGAACTTTTGCCAGCACTATCGTCGTTGTTGTTGCTCTTGTCAACGTTGTGCCCATCATTTTCCATTGTCTAGGTTATTGCAGCAGAGGGCGAGGTCGATTGAACCTCGATTCGACTCCCAAATCCGTAAGTTCTTCTTCCTTTTGACTTTTTTCCATTGTTGTTCTTCATGTTCTTCGGGTTTTTTCATTTTTCTTCATTCAGGATTGTTGAAACATTGCTGATGCCCCTCTCGTGGGGTAAAATTGATAGGCAACTGTAGAAATTAGGCGAAACTGGAATTGAAAACGCACACGGGGCCATCATGCCTCTCTTTATCCTTAGTTTCAATGTATGAACTTCACATTTAGGACGAACAGAATAAACCCTCGGCAAAACCAAACAAAATACCATTTTTAGATCCGAAAACACGATCAGACCAAGCTAAAACAGGTTTCTGCCATGGGGCGGTGACCGTGCTAGAGTTTTGTAGGGGCCTTGAGCCGAGAAGAGATTAGGATGAAGGTCCAAAACTGGCCAAACATCTTAGGCTCCATAATTGAACTACAACATGAATTGAGTTAAAACTAAAGGATAGCGGAACTTTCTTAGGCTTTATAGCAGCGCATTTTCTGCCGTGCTAATACTTGCACTTATTTTTTAATAATGCAAAGCGAACTAGGACCAACCAGGCACATTCAACATCACGGTCGGTGAGGCTCAAAGACCGAGCAAACAATCACCAGGGTTACCCAATTTTGACTGAGCTGTTTTTCATACAAAATAAAACCAGGAAAAATGGGAAAATACCAATTTATGGTTAGTTCTCCAGGCACCATGGCCGAGTTCCAAAGGGAATTCAACATTCCAGATGATGTCCATCTTGAGCTGCCCAAGAAAGGGGGTACTCCCTAGGGCAAATTAGACGAATGCCCCTTCACGATAGTGTCAATTATAGAAGGCGGCATACGCTTCCCAGTCCAACCCCAAATCTGTGAATTTTTGAGGCAGACTAGGCTGTGTCCGACCCAAGTGTCCAACAATACATATAAGATAATAAATGGTGTGGCCGCGCTGAACCAAATCCTCAGTCTTAATCTCGGGCTTGCCTAGATATTTCACCAGTATACACTTAGCAAGAATAAAAGCGGCTTTTGCTGGTACCCTAAAGTTAAGGAGGACCGAACAAAACTCATTGAGGGTAACCTGGATAAAGAAATAAACAACGATGACTTCTTATGGGTGTCCGGCAATTATGAGGACACTGAGGCGCCCATACTGGGCTGGTATATTCATAAAGACTTCGGGAAGGCTGGTGAGTAACATAGCGCGGTTCGATTTTTATATTTGATCTGTCGTTGCCGATCTAACACTTGGCCTGCTTTTGCAAATTATAAACTATTGGCGGACGATTACTCTCGCGTTAATTAGGAGGCTATCAGAGTTGCTTTACGACATCCAGACGAGAAGCGTAAGGCCCAAAAGTTTCTTGGATTCGAACAGAGCTACCGTCATATAGCATCGCGTAAGAGTAAGGTCACCGACTTTCTTTATGCCCCTTCTCCAGAGCTGGATCCAAATCTTCTGTCGATCAGACTTGTACCTCTAACTACTGAGCAAAAAACGACGAAGATCCGTGCTATAAAGTCCATGATCACAAGTGAGCCGGGTTATTCCCAGCGGGCTGAAACGACTCTAGGACAATCTTCCAAGCAAGCAGCGCACAAAGAAAGACCAGTGCTGGCTCTCGCCAGCGAGCAAGTTGTTGGTCGGTCGAATAAAAGGCCCAGGCGAACTTCGACTGAGCAGCGTTTGGTCAATGAAGACTCAATCGAGCTGTTGTCTACCGACCAGGGGAACTAGACTGAACAACCCTTGGCCGAGCAGTCCACACGGTCTATAGCCCCTCTAGTCTGGTCGCTTGAGCTCAAATATAAGAGCCGAGCAGTGACCACCAGTGACTCGGTTTATGTCAACAAGGATTACTCCCTTGGTTTTAACATGACCAAGGGTCCGCTCTTGCTAGCAGATATGAAGAGGCATGAAGAGCTTTCTGACCTAAAAGTTCTGAGGTCGGCTGCCAAGTCCATTGTGCTGGCAAGTAAAAGTACCATTTCTTATAAGTTATTACTCAGTTTCAACGTTCTGACTTTAGCTTTGTTGCAGGCTGCACAAAAGAATTATTTGGCCCATAGGCCCTGCCTAAAAGATCAGGAGCGTATATAAATAGAAGAACGACGAACAAGAAGAGGTATGTGAGAATTAGTACGCTTAACTTAAGATACACGCAATTTAGAGAGTATACACTGACTTATCCGTCAGAGTGCTAATTCCGACACCCCCAACCAGAGTGTTCATTCTTTTTCAGGCTACTAGCTGAGGATCTCGAGCGTCCCATTGGATCCAAAGAGTATTTCCAAACCACCTTCCCCACAAAGGCGACGTATTTGGCTGAGCTACAGAAGCACCGTGCTGCTCACCAAGCCAAGCTAAAGAAGAAAGTTGACGAAGCAGAAGACCGCGGCTTCGCCGAGGGCAAAAGGGTTTATGAATGGCAGGTGGCGGGAGTAAAAGACATATTCTTCCAGTGTGATTGGAAAGCAGCCGCAGAGAAACTTGGTCAAACACCGGAGTCTGAGGTGTTCAACAACCCCCCACCGGCCTTCATTCCTCTATAAATGCAGGCGTATGTTGCCGTCGTGCAGTGAAAACTAATAGATGTGGCTCGAGAGGCCAGCGCGAACAAGGAGCTAACTCCTCTAACAACGAACAAGACCCCACTACTGGCCATTTTCGAAGAGGCGTCACCGAGCAGTGACAAGGACCCGCCAACAGCCAAACAAGGCAGGGATTCTGGCGCTGAAACTGCACAGAATGTAGTTGAAGAGGAGGTGGGCAATCTGGAAGACGCCATAGACATTGATTATGGCGTAGCTAGGCTCATCTTCTTCTTCTTCTTCTTCTTCTTCTTCTTTTTTTTTTTTTTTTTTTTTTTTTTTTTTTTTTTTTTTTGCAACCGAGCTGAGAACCCCACTTTTGTAACAACACTATTTCATGAATGAAGATCAGCTACTTTTTGGTCGCCATACGTATTTGTCTTTTCACTTTTGTCAAGTTGTCGACTTTGGCTGAATGATGTTAACTGTAGCTTTAATTTTTGCCGAGATAAAACTGCTCGGTCTAACTTTTGAATTTGCACACATGTAAAATTCCCCTTCAAAAATGAGGAAGCACAACTGTTTTCCCCGGTGACCAAATTCAGCTCGGTTTGAGGGCAAAGTCAATCCATGAGTTGGGCAAGTTGCAAACTCACTTCTTGGTGAGCAGAGTCAGTTCGGGGTAACGAGCAAATACAACTCGATTTTATAGTGAAAGTTGTGCAAAACGCCAATTTCTTCCTTGATAAACAAAATCGGTTTGGAGGACATCAGAAGTTGGGCTGAACACCATCTTCTTCCCAAGCGAGCAAAATTAGCTCGGAGGACACCACTTTTTTCGAGCAAAATCAGCTTGAAGGAAGCGAGCAAAATTAGCTGAGAAAAATATTAGCTGCCCCTGTTACGAGCAAAAACAGCTCGAAGGAGGCGAGTAAAATCAGCTCAGGAAGATGTGAGCAAAATCAGCTCAGAACAAGCAAACACGTTTGGGGATGGAACCAACTGTTTGCACGGAAGGCGAAATCAGCCAGAATTAGGCGAAGTCAGCCCTGTTTTACGTGCTAATTTTTTGTACGGTGGACCATTGCAGCTGAGGCCGAATTGCCCCTAGCACTCAGTAGCTAGATACCTTAATACAAAAACATATAATACAAGCGAAAGAAGTAGCTTTTTTCCATTGCATATCAAACATTACATGTAGTGTTAAAAGGCCAAGTTTTAGATGAAAAGGAAGAAAGATTACTCTCAAAAGTAAAATAGCTTGAGGTTGGCCACATTCCATAGCCTTGGTATGGCTTTGCCATCCAAGTTTTCCAGATGGTATGGCCCTCTGCCGGCTAGGCTTACTATCTTGTACGATCCTTCCAAATTCGCACTTAATTTGCCTTCTCTAGGGACTAACGTGTTGCCCATCACCTTCCTCAAGACCCAATCCCCAACTTTGAACAGACGTGGATGCACGTTCATATTGTATTTCTTGGAAAGCTCTTATTGATAGGCCGCAATGTGGATTAGCACCCGTTTCCTTCTTTCTTCAGCCAAGTCCAACTCCAGGGTAATAGCTTTATCATTTAAGTCAAACTTAAAGTTTTCAAATCGGTTGGTTGGCATGTAGATCTCAAGGGGTATGACTGTCTCCATGCCATAAGTTGGGGTGAATGGAGTCTCCCCGATTGAGCACCTCGGGGTAGTTCGGTATGCCCAGAGCACGTTGGGGAGTTCTTCAGACCACCTTCTCTTGGCTTTCTTCAGCCGTTTTTCTAGCCCATCCAAGATAGTCTTGTTTGAAGCCTCAGCTTGACCATTTGACTGAGAGTAGGCCGATGTGGAATTCTAGAACTCAATCTTCAATTCTTCGCAAAATCCGCGAAAGAGTTTCCTATCAAATTGCGTGCCGTTATCCAAGATAAGGGCCTTTGGGATGCCAAACCGGGTGATGACATTCTGCCAAACGAACTTCTTTACATCTTTCTCCTTGATGCTGGCTAATGGTTCGACTTCCACCCATTTGGTGAAGTAATCAGTAGGGGCGATGAAGAACTTGCGGTTGCCCGGAGCCGTTGGGAGTGGTCCCACAATGTTTAACCCCCAAAGTGTAAATGGCCATGGGCTAGTCAGGGGGAGCAACTCTCTGGCCGGCTAGTGGATTTGGTAAGCGAACTTTTGTCATTTCTCACATTTGTGAACATATTTCTACGTGTCAACCTGCATGCATGGCCACCAATAGCCTTGAGAAATGGCTCGGTATGCCAGCGATCTACCCCCAATGTGGTTACTATACATTTCTTTGTGAATTTCAAAGAGGAAAGCTTCAGCCTTACTGGGGTGGACACATTTTAGGTATAGTTCAGTGAAAGACTTCTTAAATAAGGCACTAGATGGAGAGAGCCAAAATCGCTCAGACTTGGCCCTTATCTTGTTGGCTTCCTTCTTCTCAGTGGGCAGGACTCGATCTTTCAAGAAGGTGATGATTAGATCCATCCACGATGGTCCCAAGTTAGCACAGAGTACCTCAGGCGCCTCTGGTTCTTCGATCCTTGGTCGGGGCAAGAATTCAATCAACAAAGGATTCGGAAAGGTTGTTTGCATAGACACTAGGTCGGCCAATTCATTGGCTTGGCTATTCTTTTTGCGATTGACTTGTTCCATTCTTATTGCGGCAAATTTTTTAACCTCAGTGTGTACCAATGCTTGATACTTGGCCATCCTTTCATCCTTAGCCTCATACTCCTCTCAGACCTAATTGACGACTAGTTTGGAGTCGCTGAATACCATGAGCTTTGATGCCTTCATTTGTAGGGCACTCTTCAGGCCGACAAGGAGGGCTTCATATTCTGCCTCATTGTTGGACGCTAGGAATCCAAGTGTGATTGCGTACTCGACAGTTAGTCCATCCGACGAGGTCAATACGACCCCCAACCTGGCGCTATATATGTTGGAGGCTCCATCTACGAAGAGTTTTCACATCTCACCAACGAACAATTTCCAGTAATCGGAGGGGTTTTGAGAGTTTCTCAAGCCTGAGGTACTGATCGGTTCGGCCATATGTTTTCCTGCATTTTCACCTAGCTTGTCATTCGGTAAATCAGCCGCTCCTCCCTTACTAGCCTAGTATTGTCTGGCCATTTTATTGCTTGTTCCTCATACATTTTTTTTTGTTATTGAAACCGTAGGCTGTGCTAAGTCTGCACTAGCCAAGTCAATAGGACAAACAAGGTGAGTGCCAGTGGCAAACTCAGCCACAAAGTCGGTAAGGGCTTGAGCTTTGATAGCTGTGCGTGGCTGGAACTTGATGTCATACTGCCCCAGCTCTACTGCCCACTTCAAAATTCTACCCGTGAAATCCGCTTTCTCAAAGAGCACTTTGACGGGAAATTCGGTCAGCACCACTATTGTGTGGGCGTGGAAATAGTGTGCCAACTTCCTGGACAACATCATGAGAGCTAGGGCCAACTTCTTAAGCGGCAAATACCTCGATTCAGCTAGGAGTAGTGTTTTGCTAACATAGAAGATAGGGAGATGTTGGATTCCCTCAGCCTGGACAAGTACTGCGCTTACTGCATGTTACGATACGGCCAAGTATAGGTAGAGCTCTTTGCCTGGCTGTGGAGTGACCAGGATAGGGGCAGAAGAGATATATGCCTTAAGGTCTGTCAAAGCGCGGTCGCATTTCGTGTCCTAGAAAAACTTGGCTTTTAAAGTCTTAAAAAAGGGCCTGTAACGATCTGATGACCAGCTAATAAATCTGTTCAGCACAGCTATCATTCTGGCAAGATGTTGCATGTCCTTTTGTGGAATTTGGTAGTTCCAGCTCCTGAATTGCCTTGATTTGTGAAGGGTTGGCTTCGATTCCTCGGTTGGTGACCAAAAAATCTAGAAATTTTCCAGTTCCCACTCTGAAAGCACACTTTAAGGCATTCAAGCGCAGCTTATGGTGTTTGAGTACGGTGAACATCTCTGCTAAGTCGGTAAGGTATTGGGATTTATCCTTGCTCTTTACTACCATATCATCAATATAGGCCTCTATAGTGTGGCCAAGAAGAGGAGCGAACATTTTGGTCACCATCCTTTGAAAAGTTGCCCCGGCATTTTTAAGACCAAACGGCATAACCTTATAGTAGTACAAGCCTCTTGGAGTGGTGAATAAAGTGATCTCTCAATCTGGTTCGTACATGGCGATTTAGTGGCAGCCGCGATACGCATCCAAGAAGCTAAACCTTTGATGGCCCGCTGTAAGATCCACCAGCTGGTCGATTCTTGGGAGGGGAAAGCTATCCTTGGGACATGCATGATTGATTGTTTTGTAATCAATGCACACTCGTCATTTTCTACTTTTCTTGGGCACCACTACCGTGTTAGAAATCCATTTGGGGTAGTGCACTTCTTCAATTGCCCTAGTTTCTAGTAAGTTTTTGACCTCCCCCGCCACTACTTCGGCATGGTGCAAAGCCGAGCATCAAGTTCTCTAGATGACTGGCTGAGCATTGGGAAAGACGTTCAACTGATGACAAATGAAGCTTAGGTCGACGCCAGACATATCGTAAGGTATCCACCAAAAGCCTCAATATTGAAGACCAGAAAGTTGACATAGTCTAATCGCTCAGTGCTGGACAATGATGAGCTCAAGAGAAAGAATTTTTTCAGATCATTCTCATCAATCTGAACCTCCACCAAGTCTTCAACCAATTTTTCTGCAGCTTTTCTTCCCACATTTTCTAGGACTTCTCTTCCTTCTGGCCTTTTTATCATTTGGACAAAGCTTTTAGCGGCCCGGCTACCATTCACTGCAACGAAGCATTGTTTTTCCATTACTTGGTCCCCCCCAGACCTTTTCAATGCGCCCATTTGGATAAAGAAAGCGCATGACCTCGTGATAAGTCAACGCTACTGCTTGCATGGCGTGCAACAAGCCTCTTCCTAAGATCAGATTATAGGTTGATGGGACCCTCAGTATCTAGACCTCCTCCTGCTTTGTTACTATCCCAGCTTTGACCAGCAAAATGATCTTCCTGATCGGCCATTCTGTTTGTGAGTTAAAGCCGACCAAAGGAGATGTTGCTGGGGCCAAGTCCTTGTCCTTTAATTTTATCTGCTTGAATATGTCGTAGTACATGATCTCGACCAAACTGCCCTGGTCGATCAAAATTCTCCTGATGTCAAAATCCTTAATACGAAGTGTCACAACTAAGGCGTCATTGTGAGGGGTTTGAATTCTCTCCAAGTCTTTGCGCGAAAAGGACATGATGTCTGTTACCTCGGTTTTCTCCTTCTTCACGGCGAGCTAAACAGAGAGTACCTCCCTCATGTGCTCGGCCTTTTTAATCATCCCTCTGAGCTCGCAAACTCGCACTAGCTTGATGATACCGTGAATAACATTGATGACTCCTTGGGGTGCTGTATCCAAGACGGCAAGGCCATTTGGTTCGGCTTGTGGAGTGGCCCGCATACCCCAATCGCAACTAGCTATGTACTAGTTCAGCTTGCCTTTGTACTCGGCCATTTGGTTCGTCTATGTACTGGTCCAAGTGCTCAGCCGCAACTAGCTCCTCCAAGTGTTGTTTTAATGGCACGTAGTCTTCCGTGCGATGCCCCTTTTTTCGTGAAAGCGGTATCTAGAGTTAAAGCCCCTTTGCGCATCCCCCAGTTTTGTTGGCCATCGGACATATGGCTCACCTCAAATTTCATTTAGGATGCAATATTGGAATCTTAAAAACAGTGGTGATGCCGATCCATGCCTTCAATTTTCTCTTGGCATCTTCCTTTTCGCTGCGGGGAGCATTAGCCTGGTCGTTCCCACGGCCTTTGTTTCTATCATTGCGGTTAGCACCGCAATGTCGTTCTCTAGCTCGGTTATTAGGGCGGTTATCCTCTTGCCCTACTGAGTGAACTTTCCCAACCATGAGTTTGTTCGTCTCAACTGGATTTGCCTTTTCAGCTGTGGTGGCAATGGCAGCATCATCCTCAACTCGGATGTGCTCATTTATCCATTGCATTAATGACTCCATGGTCGTGGGCTGGTGCATTGTAAGCAAGTCTTGCAGTCTATGTCTGGCTGGTAGGCCTCGCTTGTATTGGGCGATTGCCAAATTGGTGGGACAATCGAGTATCTCGTTGTAAGTCTCCCAATACTTGGCGTTATACGCCTTCAATGAACTGCCTGACTCCATCTTGACACCCAGGAGGTGGTCGACCTCTTTCGGTATTCGAGTGTTGGTCTTAAATCTGGTAACAAAGGCTTTCACTAGCTCCTGCCACCCCTCGATACTCCCCTCAAGAAGCCTTTCGAACCACTTCAGGCCCAGCTCTCCTAAACTTGCTGGGAATATGAGGTATATCAAGGCATCGTTACGTCAGTGGCCTGCCATTACTTGCCGGTAATGACTAACGTGCATGTACGGATCTGTCTTGCCATCATATAGCGTGAACTTAGATTGGTGGAATCTAGTAGGGAGGGGTGTGCTCTCTATCTCAGGAGATAATGTGGTGGCCGTGAGTCGTGCCAAATCCTTGTCCATCGGTGCTAGAGCCATGATTCTGGTTGGCGGCATGGCCACTTCCTCGCTGCAACGAATTCTAAGACCGAGCTTCTGTAGCGCTGGCATTCTTTGGGCCTCTCTGCAATGTGCGCGATCCTCCAAGATGTCCCTCAAGTCCTCCGAATGGGCAGAGTAAAAATATCTCGACGTCGTCGACGGAAGTGAGGGCCGGTAGCTACTGTCGCACATGCGGGACCTCTCCATTGGGGGGTCTGAATCTCTAACACCGTAGCTCCTGGTAATGGAGAGGGAGGGTGTCTCCCATTGGTGTTGGTTGCCCGAGTGGTGGGGTTGGGTATACTCATTATGGTTTCCCGCTCCAGCAACACCCTTCCCTTTGATTTGTCGCTTCAACGTCTCCATCTCAGCCGTCATTTTCCGAATAAGGGCACTGGTCTCTAAGTTTGTGCTCTAGACGCTGAGCATGCGATTCTCCTCCCTGTCGATGCCCCTCCGAACTCTACGAATGATCAGTGTTCTTCGTGCGTTTGTCTCACGCGTCTTTGGGTAGCCCTCTTGAGGAGGTCTCTAGGCCCGCCATTGTGGGAACGGCGGGAGGGCCATCTCTTCTCCAGAATGACTCTGAAGTGATACTGTCGATGACGGATAGTGGTGTTTCGTCGATGTTTGCCATGGAAAAGAGTCGAAAGAGTTTGTAGAACAAGGTTTGTCTGTCAAAGATTCCCACAGACGGTATTAATTGTACGGGAGAGAAATATTCGCCTTGCTCCGCACCTTCTTGCTACTAAGCTCATCTCACTCTATTAGAACTCTGTCACACTACGAACAAAACAAATGTGAGCTACTCGGCTGGTGGGTTTGCCGAAAAACCCCTCCAACGGTCAAGTTAGCTTTCTTTTGGAGAAGAGAGAAGGCAGAGCACTCTTAGAGAGAGAGAAAATTCAAGATTGCTTCAAGTTGCTTACCTCCAACATCTGTATGCTCCTTATTTTCAAGGCTGCCATGCAGCCTCAGAGATTGTGGGCGCACCACCTCTGTTGTCCTTCTCTGGATAGGCGGCTATGCTTTCCACTACCTATCTTACACGTGTAGAGATCAAAACCTCCAAACAGTATTTGTTGCACCGCCAAGCGGTATTGACGCATACCAGAAGTGGATTCCCCTCTTTTTATCATTGGCCCACGTGGAATATTAAACCGAGCTATTACTTAGTGAAACATAAAAATTACGTCGGATAACTACTGCCGAGCAAAACCAAACCGATCATTAGAACCGGCCGGGTACGGGGCGTGCCGTTCGATATCTCAACCCCACACAACGATCTTATGGGCCATATCAGTCCCATATCTGCAGTCTGAATTGTCCATAGCTCGGCCCAACGCATTTGTGCGGACTTAATCAAATACTGTGTTCTGCGTAATCTTAGCTCGGTTAAGCACCTGTGTGCCACCACGTTCAGTGCGGAACTAACTCGGCCCCGTAATGCGCCCAGGCTTAACTTACACGGTCCCTGCAAGGATCCGTGCTAGAGTGGTTCGGCCACGGTTCGGCACAAATCTCCCTCTCACTTTTTAACAGGGGCCAATAACTATGTTTTTAAAAAAAAAAAAAAAAAAAACTCCCCTAAAATTTCTTTGCGCTTTTTATTTAAAGCTATACTACAGATAAGTCTACGATTTTTTTTACTAATTTATACACACACATAGATATATATATATATTAATATACTTTCTAATCAATTTCTTAAAATGATTTTTTTATATGTATTTTCAGTTTCTATTTATCTCTTAATTAAAAAGAAAATAAAAGAATTAATTCAATAATTAAGATTACTCTTTTATTTTAAGTTATTAATTATTTTTCAAATTTAATCAAATTTTCTACTGTCAGATTGAGTGTTACTTTGCTATTTTAAATTTAACATTATATAAACTATATTATATATTTATTTAAGTTACATCATACAGTTGGTTCAAAATTATTCCCTTGTATTGCATAAGTTTAGTTTTTAAAATAATTATACATATGTATACATAGATATATACATATAAATAATTTAACTAAATCATATAAAATATTATTCTGAAAATTTTTCTTTCACTTGGGGATTGTTTGAGTTAATTGGCAGTATAAATAAAATAAACAATTAAAACAATATTTTTAGGGAGAATCGGGTACAAATTCATTTTCAGTCATTTAAGTTTATGAATTTTTTTATTAATATTTTTTAACAAAAATCATTAAGTTTTCAAACGTGAACAAAGACTAACGTAATGGGTGACGTGAACAAAGACATGTATGTTCACGTAATGGGTGACGTGAACAAAGACATGTATGTCCAAGACGTAAGCATGACTTTCAAGAAAGGGAAATGTTTGGCACCTTGAATTGTGAGGCTCGAATGCGTCGACTTCCTTTCTTTTTCTTCTTCTTTTTTTTTTGGGGGGGGGGGGGGGGGGTGTTAGTTTGATTGTTTTATTTATTTATTTATTTGTTAGGCTGTGTTGATTTGATTTTTTTTTTTTTTTTTGAAATGGTAGTTATATATAAGGATACGTCAAAAAATCAGACACCCTATACTAACTCAGTCTATGTAGATTGATAAGATGAGTGAGTTGGGTTGAATTGGTTGGATGATAAAATTAACTGATCAATTCTGCTATTGGTTAAAATTTGTTGTTTTCATATAATTTTGTACGAGTTCTTTCTATATTTTTATTTCAATTAGTAGGGATTTGTACAAAATTATATGAAATTAATAATTTTTAACTAGCAGTCTAACTGATTAGTTAATTTTATCACCTAACTAGTCCAACCCAGGCTGAATTGATGCAAAATACTATTTAATTTTTTGACACATCCTTACACATAATTATCTTTAAAAAAAAAAAAAAAAAAAAAAGAAGAGAAAAACAACCAAAACAACACCAACACCAACACCAACACCAACACCAACAAATAAAATAAAATTTAAACAAAAAAAAGAAAAGAAGGTGGAAGACAGGACTTGTCGTGGCAAGGCCCTAGCATCGCCGTTTGAGAAAATGGAGTGCGAAAAGTAAGGTCCGATTAATGCACAGAAAACAAATAAATAGTTGTAAAGGCTGGTGCTTACTTTCAGTCCAGCATTTAAATTAGGGGTTCAGTCCGGTTTATTGAGTTTATTTTTGGATTTTTTTTTTTGATAATTTGAATAATTTATATTTTAAAATTTGTTGAGTATTCTATTTCTGTAAAAAATCGCGTTAATTGGATAACGGATACTATGTATTTGAATTATTTTTTTTATGAATCGTTAATTTCCTGTCCGTCTATTTTTTTTATAAACAAAAGTGATCCGAATACATAGTATTCTTTATTCAATCGACGTAATTATTTACATGAATAATATACTTAACAAATTTTACAATGTAAATAATTTCAATTATTAAAAAAAGACTCAAAAGTGAATCTAATGAACCGAACTAGACCGGACTATTTTAGGTATGAACTAGAGACTAATCAAACTCAATTGTAAAACATATTGCACAGCAGGTTGATTGCAACAGCTGCCCCACTTGAATGGGTGATTATTCAGTACTTTCGGAATATGAATATGTAGTGCTCCATAAAGTTTTGATTGATGGAGAGATATAAGGATCCACGATTTATATTGGAGATGAAAAACAATATGAAACTAATTAATTGGTGATTGGTTTGAAATATGAATACGTGATACTCCGGGAGTATTGAATAATTTCCCCCACTTGATTAGATTAGAAGATGACTTAGAAATTAAAATTATTTTAAAAATTGCTGACTTTTCTGGTAGTTAAAGATTGTTTTCAGTGAAAATTCTTTAACTGGACAGTATAAAATCTAGACATATTGCAAAGATACTTTTCTTTTTTTTTTTCTTTTCTTTTTTTTTTTTTAAATTTTAAAGTGTACACTTTACAAATGTATATCTCAAAGTAGATGGCCACCCGGTGACAAGACTCGACCTACAATGTTGGACTCTTTTTTTTTTCAACGGTAAAGATGTTCAGATCAATTTACCATGTGGGGCCTATTTCGAAAATAGATGGCCAAAAGGTGACAAGACTCCACCTACAATGTTACACCACTTTTTTTTTTTTTTTTTTTTTTCAATGGTAAAGATGTTCAGATCAATTTATGTATATTTCAATTAATTCTTTCCCAATCTAATCAAATAAGAAATTCTTTAGCACTTGATCCTAAGAATTGTGTGTGTGTTAATTTTCGACCACACTGCCCTCCTTAGTAATTTAGCTGTAGAACAGAAGCAGAATAGATGACACTTGGTTGTCTTGCACAGAAAGAAAAGGCTTCGGCGGTGGTTCTTCCACCCGGGAGCACTCCGACGATCAAGTCAGTATATCTCTCAAAGATAATCAATAGTGCTAAACTTAATGCTCAAAGTATAAATTGCGTACCTTAGACCCACGAGGGTGCCTCTCTTTTATAGTTTACTCAATCCTAGTCCCCCTAGAAGCCTGACTTCTATGGACTCCAATTCAGTACTTACTTTGGATTCCTCAAGTGATAAAGATAAACTCCCTAAGAGTGTTATCTTTATCCATCCTAAAGTCTTTCTTTATCCTTGGACTCTTGTTCCTTATCCGCTTATCTCGGATTCCGATATCTTCAGAGATAACTTTGGCAACTCCGAGATCACCTCGGCATAACTACCACGACACGTGGCACCTCGGCTGACACGTCGGCATCATCACGCCACGTGTTGGTACTTAGAAAATATATCCCCACAACTGCCCCTTAGGTTCTATTACCTCGGCATCCTGAGGTGATGGAACCTATATCGGTACTTTCTTTCTGTACATCGGCTATGAACTCCTCAGCCGAGATTGTTTATTTCAGGCCGACATGTTTTCTTTCAAGAACAAGAATTCAAATGAACTCTCTCACGCGCATGAGCTGTCATACATCACTTCTCAACCGTTCCACTTACGCGTTTCGTTTCCATTGGCTCATGCCTGTGACGCGCTTGTAAGCCGTCTTTTATCTGTCTGCGCCGTCTAACGTGTGCGTTGCTCCAGGCGCATTAAATGCCCTGTTTTGCCGCCGTTTCAAGTTTTTGACAAAACTCTTGCCTCTTCCCTCCGTTTCTTCACTTTTGCATTCGTTTCTGCTTGCTCTTTCTCTCTCTAAACTCTTTTTCTCGAATCCGCCATTATTCAAGCTCCAGGCTCTGCAACTGATCTCTTTCTTCCATTTCAGCGAAGCTTTCGCCATTCCGTCTTGTCGGCGACCCTCATTCCGGCTTCAATCTTTCTGGTAAGCCACAATTCTTTTCGTTTTTAGTTCATTGATGCTCTTCTATTTTCTTGCTGTTACTGTCTTTTTCAAACATCTAACTTGCGAACCATATATCTGAATGCTTTGATTCTGCTTTTGCCCATGTTTTGAACACTTGCACTGTTTCACCATTTTTCTGCCACTGTTCTTGACCCTATATCTCTTGTATTCTTTATGCTTTTGAGAACCCTACCTCTGTTCTTGATTCTGAAACTTCGTTCTTTGTTTATTGTTTGCTGTGTTTCCTTCCAGATTTGTGCCCCCAATCTTTATCTCCATAGATTTAGGTTTGGGATTTGTCTGTAGATTTCACCAATCCTTAGGAAAAACTGAAACACCTTTACCAGTATTTACCTAGGTTTTTTGCCGAGGTCCCAAAACCTTTGAAGAACATCCCCTTTCTGGAGTCGAATATCTTTACGCCGACATCATGGGCATGTGGAAACATAGGGTAGATACCCCAACCAAGCTTCAGTACTTTAGGGAAGAATTCTCCATTCCTGCTAATGTCCATTTGAGACTGGCTGGGGATGACGACTCTATCATGCCCACAGATGATTCAATGCCCTTTCCCATCGTGGCGTTTACTGAATGTGGACTCCGGCTTCCACTTAATCCCTTTTTTCGCGAAGTTCTTCATTACTACAAGTTGAACCCTATGTAACTTACCATCAACTCCTACCGAGTGATTAATGGTATTATAGCCTTAGCTAGGCAGGAGAATGTTAGGATCACTCTTGCCGATATCCAATACTGTTATACTATGTGTGCCCTCGATTTGAAAGAAAAAGGCTTTGTTTATTACCTTAAGCCGAGGTCTACAGAATTCAAAATTGTAGTCGACCTCCCAGACTCCAACAAGGGGGCTGGAGATGACTATGTCATTGCTTCTGGAAATTGGGAATTTGCCCCAAACGAGGATGCCCATCTTTACCCTCTTCCCCGATCAGTTAAAGAGGGCAAGGGTAAAAGTCCAGTGTCAATACCTGTTTGTTTCTTTTCAAGTCATCAATACTTTGTCTGTTTCTAATGTCTGTTCCTTTTGCAGATGTTCGTAAGCCATCGAAAAGCTTTCGTCAATCCTTTGTCCCTAGCAAGGATTTGAAGAAGGTTTTGGACTTGCCAGTCCAAAAGAGGAAAGCGCCTTTGCTTCTGAACCTCATCCCAACATACAAATCAATTTTACCCGACGTCCCCAAAAGAAAGAAGAAAAGTCTTTCTCCTGCTACTGCCACAACTCAAACCGCTTCTATATCTCGAACAGATCAAGGGTCAACATCTGACCCAACCAATCAGCCATCTACTTCGGCGCCATACTTGATCCCCATACCTGAACGAAAACGTCGGCGAAGACTTGTCAAAACTGTTGAGATGGGTCGCCCAAAGCCGATTGTCGCAGATCTCTTAGCCGACCTCCCCACTGATGTTGACGCTCAGCCAACACAGAGCATGCCCCCACCAAAGCCGAAGAGAACCAAAAAGGCTCAGCCAAAGGCCAAAGCCACTGTAGTTGAGACTGAGGATGCCCTGCCAATTTCTTAATTGGCTGGGAGCGGGAAGACTGCTTCCGTTCCCACAAAAAGGTCTGCTGAAGCATAGCCATCAGAGTCCACACAATCGAAGAAGCCGAGGTCATCGTCTGCAACGACCTCAGGGTCCAAAAAATCTGATGTTCCTTGGGCTCCTCAGATTACTCTAGAAGATAGGCCCATAATGACAAGTGAAAGTGCCGATGACATTAACGTCGGCGTTGCCCTTAGTACGGCGCTGCTCCTTCCTGGTGATCTGGAGCGGAATGCCGGGTATAGTGAGTATGAGAACTATGCCCTAATGGTCCAGCACTCTGTTCAAGTAAGTGTTCCTACTTGGAATTTTTTCTTTCTTTCTGTTTTCACATTAAATTTTTTTTCTAATACTTCTGTTTTCTTTCAGGCCATCCAGCATGCCCATTCATTTTCAATGCAATCTTTCAAGAATCGAGAGAAGTTGGCCGAGATGAAGAGGGAGTTTTCTTCCCTTCAGAAGGCCAACAAAAGTCTTCAATCAAAAATGAAGAAGCTAGAAGATCAGGCCGAGGCTGCCACTAAAGCCCAAACATTAGCCGAAGAGAAGGCTGAAGCTGCTGAGGCCATCAAGAAAGTTGCTGAATCCCAACTGAAAGAGGCTGAGGAAAAAGTGGCCTAGGCCGAGAAGGAGCTTCAGGAGGCCTTGGCAACTAAAGAAGCTGAAATAAAAGAAGTTGATGAGAAGGCTTATGTCTAGGGCGTGGCCGACGTCACTGAGGATTACAAATTGCAAGTCAGGCAGGCATGCAACAGGGGGCTTCTCCCTTGGTTGGATGTCCCTGATAAAGAAACTTGACCTTCCTACCGATTCATCCTTCTGCAATGTCGATGCTATCCCTCTTCCATTCCCCCCACCTCCTCCTCCAAGTCAACCTGAAGGGGAATCTGAATCTGAGTCTGAAGATGAGGAGGAGGGTGAGGGTGAGGCATTGGTAAGAAAATCCAAGGAGGCTGCTGGGACTAAGTCTCCTTCTTTGAATGAGCAGGTCTTGGACCTGACTCAAGACGATGAAGGTGATGAGGTTGCCAAGGAAGCTACTCCGGAGCAGGCTTCCTCCGACGTTCCTGTAACCGAAAAAAGTATTGAGGAAACCCTTGCTCAGATCGATGCCGAGGTTGCGGCAGAAAAGGAAGCCGAGGCATCTACCCAGCAATCATCTGATCCTCAGACTTAATCAACCGCTACCGTTGAGGAATCTTAGCTTTAAGTTTTATTTTCTTCTGAAAACAGTATGAGTTCTTTACATGGCTGATGTGCCTTCTTTGTAACTCCTGAACAATTACTTTTGGTAGGCTGTAGTGCCTTCTTTTGTGTACAACTGTAACTGTTTTTCCTGAATGCCTCAAACTTATCTTCGTTTGATTGTCTCTCGGGTATAATAGCTGCAAACTTTACTTCGGCAAGATACTGACCTGCAAACTTTTCATAAATCTCAACAAGTGTAAAGCATATACTGTTTTAATTTCAACTTATAAAACTTTTTTCAAGTTATATCAAGTGCTAAACAATGATCTATTTGTAAATTGCTACAAATTTCAACAAATGTTTAAACAATATACTTAGTTTTTACTTTGACCTGTAAATTGCTGCAAATTTCAACAGATGATCATATGTTGACTTAACGCCATCTTGTAAATTGCTACAAATTTCAACAAGTGTTAAGCATCTTCTTTGGGTTAACCGGCTTGCAAATTTTTATAAGTGTTTGATCAATAATCTCGGTTTTACTTCAACTTGTGAATCGTTACAAATTTCAACAAGTGAAGAGAAACATTAATATCGGCTTAACTTCAACTTGTAAATTGCTACAAATTTCAACAAGTGAAGATAAGGAATCAGCTTAACTTCAACTTGTAAATTGCTACAAATTTCAACAAGTGAAGATAAGGAATAATCTCGGCTTAGCTTCAACTTGTAAATTGCTACAAATTTCAACAAGTGAAGATAAGGAATCAGCTTAACTTCAACTTGTAAATTGCTACAAATTTCAACAAGTGAAGATAAGGAATAATCTCGGCTTAGTTTCAACTTGTAAATTGCTACAAATTTCAACAAGTGAAGATAAGGAATAATCTCGGCTTAGCTTCAACTTGTAAATTGCTACAAATTTCAACAAGTGAAGATAAGGAATAATCTCGGCTTAACTTCAACTTGTAAATTACTACAAATTTCAACAAGTGTTAAGATAAGGAATCAGCTTAACTTCAACTTGTAAATTGCTACAAATTTCAACAAGTGAAGATAAGGAATAATCTCGGCTTAGCTTCAACTTGTAAATTGCTACAAATTTCAACAAGTGAAGATAAGGAATCAGCTTAACTTCAACTTGTAAATTGCTACAAATTTCAACAAGTGTTAAGCATATTCTTCTTCTCTTTGCCCCCAATGTGAACCTGAGTTCCACTTGGGTTCTCATTGTTCAGAAATAATATTACGCATCTTTTATCTGTGTAGAGGAATTCTGCTATGATTTTATTGATAACGTAAAATAACAAGGAACATCTAATGATAGAAAAATTTCAGATTACAAGTGTTCCATGGTCTAGGCAATGCTTTGCCCTCATTATCTTCAAGTCGATAGGCTCCATTGCCTAATACCGAAGTGATTCTGTAGGGTCTTTCCCAGTTTGGGCCAAGCTTGCCCTCTCTGGGATCCTTCTTGTTGCCGACGACTTTTTTCAGAACTAAGTCGCCGATCTGAAAATCCTTTGGATTGACCTTCTTGTTGTAAGCTCTGGCAAGCTGCTGCTGGTATGCTGCAAGCTGTATTGCAGCCTTCTCTCTTCTTTCTTCTAACAGATCAAGATCTCGGGCTAACAGTACGTCAGTAGTTCCATTCTCAACTCCCTGGGTTCGGATCCCGGGGATGCCGACTTCTAGTGGGATGACTGCTTTGTGCCATAAGCCATGGCAAAGGGGGATTCTCTTGTTGATCTTCTCGGCGTAGTCCGATATGCCCAAAGTACGTTGGGCAATTCGTCTACCCACTTTCCTTTTGCTGCCTGCAGCCTCTTCTTTATTCCATCCAAAATTACTTTGTTGGATGCTTCAGCTTGTCCATTACTTTGGGGAAAACTTGGTGTTGAAAAGTAATTCTTGATCTTGAATTTCGCACAAAAGTTCTTGATAAGTTTGCTGTCAAACTGTGTTCCGTTGTCGGCAACTATTGCTCTTGGAATCCCAAATCTGGTGATGATGTTTCTCCATATAAAGTTCTTGACATCCACATCTCGGATTTTGGCAAGAGGTTCTGCCTCTATCCACTTTGTGAAGTAATCTGTTGCTACCAGCAAGTATTTTCTCTGCCCAGTTGCCTGAGGAAGTTGGCCAACAAGATCCATGCCCCACTGGGCAAACGGCCAAGGGCTGGACATTGGATTTAGGTCAGCAGCTGGCTGGTGTATCAAAGGTGCAAACCTTTGGCATTGTTCGCACTTTTTTACGTATGCCTCTGTATCTTTTTGCATGTAGGGCCACCAATACCCCTGGGTAATGGCCCTATGAGCTAATGATCTGCCCCCAGCGTGGCTTCCGCAAATTCCTTCATGAATTTCATATAAGAAATCCTTAACCTGCAAAGGGTGTACGCACCTTAAGAGGGGTCCAGTGAAGGACCTTATGTAGAAATGTCCGTCCGCTGTCAGACTGAATCTTGCCGACTTCAATCTGACCTTATGTGCCTCCTTACGGTCTTCTGGCAGCTTTCCTTCTTTCAGGAATGCAATAATTGCATCTATCCAGCTTGGTCCCATGTCCACGCACATTGCTTCATGCTCTGTGATCGGTGGTTCTATGCTCGGGCCTGACATATAGTCGATTATTATTGTCCTTCTTTTTCCAATCTGTACTGAACTTGCCAGGTTGGCCAACGCGTCGGCGTGGCTGTTATCATCTCGGCTTACTTGGAGTAGTCGGCAATTCTGAAATAAGGCTGCCAATCTGATGACCTCTTTTGCATATGCCGATATCCTTTCGTCCCTAGCTGCAAATTCCCCTGTTGACTGGTTAACAATAAGCTATGAATCACAAAAAACTATTACCTCATCTGCTTCTGCTGCTGCTGCCAGTTTTAGCCCTGCAATTAATGTTTCATATTCTGCTTATGAAAAGCATACCCACTAATCACTTAGTATAACCTTCAAAGTTACTTCCTTTTTCAATACTAATGTTATAGACACCTTGAAAAAGTTGGAGTCCGCTCTTGACATCTAGAGCTAAAGAAAAAATTTAGACACACATTACTCATAATGATACAAAATGATGGAAAAATTAATTTAACATCCCTCTCTAACTTTAGGTAGTAAGAAAGGTCTACCAAAAAAAACAAAAAAAAAAATCTGTTAGATAAGGTCCCTTACATTCTTTACTTCTATTTTATTAAAAAAAATACTAACTTCACCCTCACTTTTCTCTCTTCTCTTTTCTTTCTCTACATATTTGGGTCTCTCTCTCTCTCTCTCTCTCTCTCTGTCTCTCTCTCTCTCTCACATCCATTTCTCTGATGCCCAGGTATATAACTTGTCTTATTCTCTTTTAATCGTGTTTATTTTACTAGTGTTGGGGATGTTGGGAACTAATCTGAGGCCTCATTGGCCATTTAGGTCCATCGTTCTTGAAAGCTTTCTCGGATTTACATCTCTAATTTTGTTTCGAAGTTGAGTTTTTCTTGTTTTGGAAGTATAGTTGGAGTCAGGTGGTCATAGGCTTGTTGAGCTTGCGAAACCTGGGCTGTAGCAAAATTGCATGTGCGGGGGTTGGAGCTACACGTGCGGAAGAGGTGCCGCACGTACGAGAGGGGGAGTCGTACGTACGGGGAAGATGAGTTTCTGGCAGTTGGGGACTAAAATAACTGCACGTGTGGGAATACGCGCTGCACGTGCAGCGATGTGGAGTTTTCATGAGGTTGGTCCCTGAAATAACTGCACGTGCGGGGGTGAGTACCGCACATGCGAAATAGTACGCTTTGCACGTGCGGAGAAGGTACCGCACGTGGGGGAAATACTAATGTCTGATTTTTTTCTTTTTCTTTTTCTTCTTCTTGGGTTGAGTGTATCTCATTTCTTCTCATCTCCCTCTCTCTCTAAAAACATATTTCCTATCCCTTCTCTCTACAAATACCATTCACCACCATATATTCTTGATTTCTTCAAATCTATTGAAGATTTGACCTAATTTTCTACATTAATTTTGGAGAGCTCATCAGGGGTTACATTTTGTGCGGTGAAAATCGAATTTCAACACCATTAATTTTGATATTTCTTTTCTCTTCTTCTCCAAATCTTGAGATAGGGAATTTCTTTGAGTTATATATATGATTTTGGCATGTTCTAGTCTTTTTCTTGATTTTATCTTTGGGTTATGAGTTGGGATTTGAGTGAGGGTTTTGAATGTGTTTTAAAAATGGGTATTTCTCTTCCCTCCCATGAAATTGATTCTTATTTATGAAATGTGTGACTCTTGGAAGTTCATTGGTTAAAACACTTCTTAAAAATGAAAAAAAATCATGTTGGGTGAAAACCCTAGATTTTGAAATTTGGGGAAAATGTTGGAATTATAGAAGAAAGATCATATGTTATTATGTTGCTAAATCATCTATGTAATGGATGAATTTTTGTTGAGAAGTTGCCATGGATAGTATGATGAGAATACTTGGATCATGGTATAATTGGAAATTGTGTAGCATTTGTTAATACGGATTGTGTCATATGTCACATGGATATAATTATTGGTTATTAAATTGAGAGATGTTGATAATTGCATTATATTGAAGGCATAATGTTGAAAAATATGGAAATTGTAAAATTTCATTTACATACATTCATTTGCATAGCTTTGAACACTGATTATTATGGCTATGTTTTGGAAATGAATTTATTGTTTTGAGAAAACAATTGATTGATCTTGAAAAGGTTTTGGGGTAAATATGTTGATAAGTTCGGATAGGGGGTATAGTTTGGTATTGTTTAAATTGGCTTGAGTGTCTAGGGTGAAAGGCCAAAAATACAGGCAAAGTAGGTACTACATGTCTTCCCGTTAGGAGCCAGTAAAGTGGAGATTGGTAGTACTTGATATGCTTATTTGAAAATGTGGGGAAATGGATTTTGGAAATACTTTTCCGATCCTGGGGGACGCTCGTGATCCACCGACAATCACCTAAAAGGAAGCAAACACTCCGGTTGGGGGTGCTGGAATTAGCACTCCAACGGACAAGTCAGTCTCTCGTTCTAGATTACTTGTATTCTAAGTTAAACACCACAATTATCACATACCTTTCTCAGTCTGCTATTCCTTTATTTATACTCGTTCCCTGGGCCTCGGGGCCTGGTCCACTTTTCGTTCATTATGTTCATATGTACTCGGCTCCATAGCTCAGTACCTATTCGGCTCATCTACCCTTTGTATTCGGCATCCTTAGGATTCTGGATAGAGCCGAGCAATACCTGTGTTAAAATATGCCTCCTTTAATATTCAGCTCCCACAATTGCCCCTCAAACACCCTTCTAACGTAATCATTTTCCGTTTTCTACTTTTGAAGTCGAGAAGAGTGAGGATGAGGACGACGTCGTATAAAAATACTATGTAACTATGTAATTGTTGCCTGATTGAATAAAACGTCCAATTTTAAATTTTCATTGTAATCTATATTCGGCACACACGTGTTTGCATATGTTTTCATTCTGTAAACATTGTCTGGCTCAAGCAGTCATTTAATTTTGAACGGTTATGTGCCAGCTTGTCATGATCGCTCCGCCGATTAGGATCCGAATTCGGAGACTTGTATCGGTCGGCGTGATGCGTCGATGGGGTTCCAAATTCAGAGGCTTAATTGGCCCAAATGTGCCATGCTCCAGGGGCTTCGAATCCGGAAATTGTCATCCCATCTTTAATTGCCATAATTAATCCATTTTAACTCAAAAAAGCCAAAAATTAGTACATGGAATGGCTATGGCCAACATCTATTGGCATCCGTCCTTTGGAGTTCAGTATTAATGACGTTGTGTCGGGGTCACCGCAAGGATTAAAAATAGATTGCCTCGGACTTTTTGCCCTAGTAATTTCACTTACTGTGTTCAGACTTGCTTTAAAACAACTTTGTTGCATGGGGCAGACAAATGTGAATGTCAAATAGAATTTTCTTCAACAGCAGAAGTGGGGCTCGAACCTTGGCTGAGCCTGACACTGCAATGAATCGCAGCAAGGAACCCACCTGTGCGAGGGGTGGGGCGTTCAAAGATCGGGAAAAACGTCGACCTCCAAGTCGTCGAAGCAGATCACCCCGAAGGAAGGAAGCGGCTAACGTAGCGCTACAACCGTTGAATTTTACTGTTTTCATGGGGAATTCCTTTCTTGTCTTGGATCTTGGCCTTGACATTGTCTATGGTGTCAAGGCTCTCAACCCTGAGGATAATTGTCACGCCGGTGTGAACATTGTGGGTTCAAGCGCGGTCAGATCGAAGAGTTTCGGGCTACGGACGCCCTCTGGGCAGCGGGCGTCGATCCGGCGCTGCCGCTGTACCTTCATGACCACTTCCCTTCTTTCGCCTTCGAATTTTGAGAAGGGTGAGGGTGAAGGTGACACCATATGAAAGTAGACTTTGTAATGTTCAAACGCGAATTGCATTTTTGTAATTATTGTTTACTCGAATAAAATGTTTTATTTCAAAAGTTTGTATTTCATTGTGAATTTTTGTTACGCATCTTATTTCGAGTGTTGGCCAATCGTGATACCCACGAAGGGCGCCCCGAATCCGAAGGCTTTATCGGCCCAAAGACGTCATTAGCTGATGGGGCTCCAAATCCGGAGGCTTTATCGGCCCAAAGATGTCATTCGCCGATGGGGCTTCGAATCCGGAGGCTTTATTGGCCCAACGGCGTCATGTGCCGAGGAGGGCTCCGAATTCGGAGGCTTTACTAGGCCAATCGTGATATCCACGAAGGGCGCTCCTAATCCGGAGGCTTTATCGGCCCAAAGACGTCATTCCCCGATGGGGCTCCGAATTCGGAGGCTTTATCGGCCCAACGGTGTCATGCGCCGAGGGGCTTTTTGGTCGGAAAGCCCTTTTTAATTAAGTTTTGCAGAGGATGGGATCGTATCTACCCAAGAAGAATCCTTGCATTTACAAAGGAAGAAGATGTACATGGAGAATCATTTTAGAACTGAGATCATTCCCCACAAGTCGGGTTTAATGACAATTCTCGAGTTCCAGGGCCGTAACGTGTTTCTGAGCCGATATGGAATCCTTCTGATGATGAATGTGTAGTCGTGGATGTTTTGATTCGGTAGTTCAGGAGGGGGATAGAATGCTGGTGCGGAGTGCCGGGAACCACGGATTTGCTCAATACAGTGATGGGTAAGAAAGCGCAGCAGCTGATAGTAAGTGCTAGGCATGGCTTGGATAGCATGCAACCAAGTTCGTCTTATGATGATATTATACGGCGATGGGAGCTTGATGACCAAGAATTCTACATCCATCGTTCGGGAGCCGGCTCGAACGGGTAATGTGATCTTCCCCAACGGATACTCTGGATTCGCGTTGAAGCCAAACAATGGATGGGGAGCCGGAGAAAGGTCTGATTGATTGAAACCGAGTTTGACGAAGGTTTCGTAATACATAACCTCTGATGTGCTTCCTTGGTCTATGAAGACGCGTCCACTGACAAATTGATTTACGTGTAGCTCAATGACCAGTGGATCACTATGGGGGAGTGTTACGCCGATAAGATCGGAATCGTTGAAGGTAATACTTGGAGTTTCATGGGGCTGCTTTGATGATGTGCGTCGCTTCTGGGGGGCTTGAATTGCGTGTACGGCAAGTGGCGTTGGAAGGTCGTATATCATATGAATGATGCTAAGCGGAGGCGAATCCTGTCGAAGGGCAACAGTTTTGATTGCGTTCTTTCGTACGTGTTGCTGAAGCCGACCATCTTGCACCAGTTCCTCAAGGTGGTCTTTCAGAGCATAGCAGCTGCCTGTATCATGACCATGATCTTTATGATATTCACACCGTCTGTCCCGTCTTCTCGTATCGGGAGGTTCCACCATTTTGGATGGCCATTTAAAAAATAGAAGATGTTAGATTTGGGACATAACCGAGCTGATTGAATCTGACAGCTCCGTATATTTCTTGTCGGCGCGCTTTGTGCGCCTATTATCAACTTGTAGTTGCTCATTTGTTCGGTGTGGGCACTGATCGCTTGGTCGGCGAGAATCTCGTTTCTTATCTCGTTTAGTCCGCTGGCATGGTTCATGGCTCTGAGGAGGTACGGAACTTATCGGCTGGGCAGTCTCAGGGGGGGCCGTTTTGGTGGTACTGTGTCCGGCTTTAACCCGCAAAACGTCATCTTCTACTTTGCAGTATTCTTCTACTTTCTTCATTAACCCCCAGACTGTTTTGGGGGGTCTTCTGGTCAAGGAACTGCGAAAGGCACTATCTGGGTGTAGTCCCATTTTGAAGGCGGTGATGGCTATGGCGTCATTGCAAGCATCATCTACAAGATTAAAGCATTTCCAATATCGTGCTGAATATGCTCTTAGCGTCTCTCCTGGCAGGATTTGCATTGCCCAGAGAGAGTCGGCTTGTTTCGGCTGCACTTCATTTGTGATGAATCTGGCCTTGAAAGACTTCTGTAATTGGTGGAAGGTTTTAATCGAAGCCGGCTCCAGTTTGTAATACCACCTGACAGCCAGTGGTCCCAAACTGCTGGGGAATATTCGGCACATGAGGGCTTCGTCATCTGCATGCAATGTCATGGCTTGCTTGTAGTGGCGGATATGATCAGTGGGGTCTAACTTGCCATCATAGAGAGTAAATGACGGAGCTTTAAACTTTTTGGGCAAGATCGCCCTTGCGATCCGTCGCACAAAAAGATTATGCTGGTCCTTGTCGTTTGAGCCGTTTCTTCTGCGCTTATTCCTTACGCGTGGGCTCTCTTTAGAGGAGCTGGAAGTTGTAGGTTGCCCTTTCTTTTTGGGCTCCGGAGATAGTGAGTCAGAGTCGCTATCAGTGTCTTGTTGCCGGGCTCGAAGTCGTTGATCACCTGCTTTCAGAGGTCGCTCCGGGTCTTGGCGCACGGGTTGTTTGGACTTTGCCACCTCCATCGCCAAATCCTGACGGAGACGCTCGTTCTTAGCGATCATGTTCTCCAACCACTGCTCGTTTTGCTTTGCTTGCTCCATGATCGCCTGCATTGCCTCATGTTCTGGAGTCGAAGGCGAACCGAAGTTCAAAGCGCGTCTTACTGGGTTAGGCTCCGGTCCGTGCGTGTTTGTTGGAGTGAAGTCGTCTGTTTGTGTGGTGTTATCAGCGACTATTGGAGGGTCCTCTGTCGCGCCTGCCATGGATGTGCTTGAGTATTCCCACAGACGGCGCCAATTGTGGGGAAGTGGATTTTGGAAATACTCTTCCGATCCTGGGGGACGCTTGTGATCCACCGACAGTCACCTGAAAGGAAGCAAACACTCCGGTCGGGGGTGCCGGAATTAGCACTCTGACGGACAAGTCAGTCTCTCGTTCTAGATTACTTGTATTCTAAGATAAACACCACAATTATCACATACCTTTCTCAGTCTGCTATTCCTTTATTTATACTCGTTCCCTGGGCCTTGGGGCCTGGTCCACTTTTCGTTCATTATGTTCATATTTACTCAGCTCCATAGCTCAGTACTTATTCGGCTCATCTACCCTTTATATTCGACATCCTTAGGATTCTGGATAAAGCCAGGCAATACCTGTGTTAAAATATGCCTCCTTTAATATTCGGTTCCCACAGAAAACATCAGCTTAAGGATTACCTGAGTTGTATTTACCACACCGCTGTGAATTATAAAAATTGATGAGATATATTTTTGAAAAAACATTGCATATGATTTTCAAAAAGGAATAAAAATATGGATTTTTGGAGCATGGCAATGCATGGCATGCATATTGTGAGACTACTTAAAGTATATATACTTTGTTAAGATCTTCCTATTAAGCTTTGTGCTCACTCTTATTGGATTTGTGGAGGAATTGATGCGGTGGTTTCGCCTATCTAAAGGCGAGGAAAAATATTTTGAGAGCATGAGACTCTTTTATTTATTTATTCTTTTTTTTTTTTGACAAGTGAAGGACTTTAATTGTATGGGTTTTTGGATAACCATCTTTTTGTAACTGGATTTAAGTCTTGAAACTTGTAGTCTTTAGGGCATTTATTTTGCATTATTTCTTTTGTTTTCATCGTCGCACATACTACGGATTCACCCTTTAAGAGGTTTGAATATGTATTGCATGTGGATTCCTTTTGTAAATCCCTCACATGAATGAAATACAAATATAGAGATTTGACCATGTGATTTGAGATTAGAGTAATTGAATGAATTAATTAGACTATCATTATGTCAATTATTTGGGGGCGTTACACTTTCCAAACCCTAAACTCAACCACCATATTTTCCCAATATATCAATGTCGTTGGTGGTGAGAATGTCAATGAGGTCGGGGTCACTAGGGATAGGATCGATGACGTAGTTAACGGCGGTGAGTTGGAGGGCAGTTCCATCTTTGCTGAATTGGACCTTTTTGACTTGAATGGGATGTGTTTGGGGGGCTTTGGCTTGAATTATGGGTGGAGGATTGGATGGGTTAGTAGTGGTGTCTAGCGCTAAGGTTTGTTGGGGGGTGATTGATAAAAAGAGTAAAGCAGCCAAATTGGCTTGTGATGGTAGATTCTTGAGATTAGTACTAGTGGGTCTTCTTTTGAGGATTGATTGTGGAATTAGAAGCTTTGAGCATTTGGTAGCTTTAGGGGTTGGAGGAGAGAGAAAGACTTAGTTTCTATGGAAGCTTGAAGAGAACAGGGGGTTGGTGGAAGCTTGGGTACCAAGTAGAATCAATCTGAATTTTCTTCATAGAGAAATTTGTCTAAAATTTCACTGGACATATACCAGAGAAATTACTTTGTGAAAAGAATTTTTTTTTTTGAAATTTCATCAGACCTATATCAGAGAAATTTCACTAGACTTCTACCAAAGAAATTGTGTATTTTTTAAATTTCTCTAAATAATTTTTTTGAATTTTTTTTGTGTATTTTTGAAATTTCTCTAAATTTTTCTTCAAAAAGAAATTTGTTACAAATTTCACTAGACCTAAGTCAATGAAATTTCATCGATGTGTATCTCATCTTATTCTTTATTTCTACCCTCTCTCCATTCCTCAGTCTGTCTTTCTTCCTCTCTCATGGATCAATGAAATTTCTTTAATTAAGTGAGAGAAATTTCACTGACTGAAGATAATCAATTTAGTGAAATTTTGTCAAATTTTTTTCTCAAAATTTCATATTCATCATGGATCTTGTTTGATAGATCTTGACGAGAGTATTCTTAAAATATAATTTTTGTTAAAAATGGACATCTAAATCAAAAGTTATTAAAATTTTAAGTTCTTAAATTTCCAATCCCAGCATTGTCCATTTTTCTATATTGATTGTGGAGGGTATTTTGGTTTAACAATTGAATATAATTTTTAGTCTAAATTGTTTCACTATATAAACCTTATACTCTCATTTAATATTGTAGCGTGGTATTGTCACGACCAAAACCCGCCCCTATGGGTTTAGTACCGTAACCAGCCAGTAATCCGAGATTACCGAAGGCCTACTTAACAGTAAGACAATAATACAGAGTACAGGGGCATGGCGGAAGCCAATACAGTTGTCCAATGAGCTGTGACAGTCTGTATGCAAAAGACTTTCATACATATATTTATACACAGTACAGAACAGTATGCACAATATTTACAGTCATTTAGAACAGGGACCAAATCCCTATTAAACAGTACAGTAACAGTGCCATGTCTATACAGTTATACAAAACAGACACAGAGACAGACGGGGGAAATTAAAACACCCCTAAGCCATAGCTTGGCAGGCTCGAAACCTCGCAGTGAGGCACAATGGTTAGCTTGACAAAAAAGGAAGTCTAATCCACGCTCCTAGCTCCGGTCTGGTGCCTGAACACCTACATATATATATATAAACAGTGAGCTAAAGCCCAGTGAATAACATAATGGGTAAAGAGGTTTAGAATGAATGTCCTTCAGTATTGAAAACAGTCGCTTCAATCAGTATATCAGTTGTTCAGTACAGTAAACAATCATATGTGGTACATCCATTAGCATAGCAGTACGGTAAACAGTAGGTCTAAAAAGACCGAACAGTCAATGATGGCCATCAATCAGTAAACAGTAGTGGTTCCAACAAGGGAACCGACAGAGATCTCTGTAACAGTAACAGTAAACAGTAGTTGCTAAGGATGCCACAATACAGTTCAGAATATAGGATATATATTCATTCAGTTAACAATATCGATTCAGAAAGCAGTTCAGTTAAACAGTCAGAAAATATTCTCAGTTGAACATATCTTTACACAATTGTTACTCACAGAGTTCTGGGCTACAATTAGGCTAGAGCGCGTCCCCAGATGCCAACCCTACACAGTTACAGAACGAACACACACTAAGCTACACAGTTGGGAAAGATAATAACTTAATCCCTAATTGCCTCGGTGTGTTCTACATCTATATCCTCATTAAGATGCCTTAAACTAGGCCTAAGAATGCCTAGGATGGAATGAGGATGCAATGATGCACTTAGAAACACTTTTCAAAATTTGCAGAAAACAGGGGTCTCGCTTGAGCGTGGCTTTCTACGCTCGAGCGGACATACAGACAAAGGGGCTCCGCTCGAGCGACGAGCGTGACTTCCGTCGCTCGAGCGGACTGTAAGCTACAGTGAAAATACTGGATGCTCAAAATTCACGCTCGACGGGCGCTCGACCCTCGCTCGAGCGTGAGACACAAGTCCTCGCTCGAGCGTTAACTCTCTCGCTCGAGCGGACTGCAAGCTCATACAAAGTACTGGATACACGCATTTCACGCTCGAGCGTCACTTTACTCGCTCAAGCGGAAGGCATGATCACAGAATGTACGCTCGAGCGTGGAGTTCCTCGCTCGAGCGTGGGTCCAAAATCTGGAAATTCCATATTTGAACCTCAAGCTCAAAACCAAGTTTTAATGCATCAAATTCGATCCTCTTGGGCTAATTTTCTGGAAAACACTTCAAAACCCATAATATTACATGTTTCAAAGATCAATTTGATAAGTCAAAGCCCAAGGGTGTTTCAATTAAATCCAATTTCAAACCAAATTTCATGAACATGATCTCAAATGAACATGCATGAACTTTAAACAATTTTCAAGCTTCAAAACATGCTCTAATGAGCCAATTCTTTTCAAAACAAGATGAAATCATGATCTATCACACTATTATGAACATGCATGCACCAATTGCCATGAAATCAAAATCAAAATGCAAGGATAAACACATGCATGCATGATACAAGCTTTAATCTAACACTACAAGACCAATTCTTGACTTAACTCATTAAACTATCATGATCCATGCTAGATAGAGCTTAAACATACAATTTAGAGGATGAAATTCATACCTAGGTTCCTCCTTGACAAGTCTAGAGGTTCAATTGACAATCTACACTTCAATTTCTTCAAGTTCTCTAGCCAAACTCTCAAGAACAACTCAACTCTCTCTCTCTCACTTTCTTTCTTGGTCGGTTGTAGGCAACAAAATGGCTAATGGGAGTGTTGATCAAGTGTACAAAGGCTCTAATATAATTAGCCTACATGGCCCACTAACAATGGCAAAATGGTGAATAAACCAACTCTTGAAATTAGCTTATTTTAATCTATTTTAACCATACCAAATCACTTTTCAAATAATTACACCATAAAATCACATAAAATCTAATTAACATAGAACATCAATTAATTTCTGATTCGGCTGCCGATAAGGCCTTCAATTTGCAATTCAAACATAAAAACATGAACAGATAATCAAACAGGCAACAGATAGAAATGCAATATAACAGATATACTTAATCAATTCAGTTTCAGATTCTAGTCAGTCAGTCCAGTATTTCAATCAATTCAATTATCCATCTTAATCAGTCTCAGTTTAGCAATAATCGGTAATTAATCGGTAATCAGTGGTGAGGGTTATTACAGTCTCCCCTCCTTAAAAAGAGTTTAGTCCTCTAAACTCGAATTACCTTCATTCTGGAAGAAAGCAGGATTCAGCGGAAACAGTTGAGGATATCTTTTAGCCATGTCATCTTCCCTTTCCCAAGTGGCATACACGCCACCATGGTTTTGCTAGTCAACTTTCACTAACGGGATCTTTTTGTTTCTCAACTTCTTGATCCGTCTGTTCACAATCTGTATAGGCCGTTCCTCATAAGTGTAGTCATCACTTAGCACTACATGGGTCGGCTCAATCACATGGAAAGGATCCCGGAGGTAGTCCCTCAACATAGAAATGTGGAAGACGTTATGCATATGCTCCATTTCAGGAGGAAGTGCAACTTGATACGCCACCGGATTGATTTTCTCAATAATCTCATACGGTCCGACATATCTTGGCGCTAGCTTGCCTTTGACTCCAAAACGAGTCTGGCCTTTCATCGGTGTCACTTTCACAAAAGCGTGATCACCCACTTCATATTTTCTGTCTCGTCTTCTGACATCCGCATAACTTTTCTATCTGTTCTGTGCAGTTTTCAGTCTCTGTTGTATCAGTTTTACTTTCTCAGTCGTTTCATATACAATCTCGGGCCTAAGCAAATGCCCATCTCCAACTTCTGCCCAGCAAATCGGAGATCTATATTTTCTGCCATACAATGCCTCAAAAGGCGCCATACCAATACTTTAATGATAACTGTTGTTGTAGGCGAATTCTGCTAAGGGCAAATGGCTTTCCCAGTTTCCCTAAAAATCAAGGACGCACATTCTCAATAGGTCCTCTAGAGACTAGATGGTCCTTTCTGACTGGCCATCTGTCTGGGGATGATAGGCACTACTCAGTCTCAGTTCAGTACCCAATGTAGTCTGTAGGCTTTACCAAAATCTTGATGTAAACTTCGAATCCCTATCAGAAACAATGGACACAGGCACTCCATGCAGTCTAACAATTTCATCAATATAGAGTACAGCCAATTTGTCCGCATTATAAATTGTTTTAACAGGTAAGAAGTGAGCAGATTTAGTGAGTCTATCAACAATAACCCAAATCGAGTCCATACCTTTCCTGGAGCGAGGCAATCCCACAATAAAATCCATAGTAATATGTTCCCATTTCCACTCCGGTATCGGTAAGGGCTGCAGTAAGCCTGCGGGTCGTTGATGTTCGACTTTGACTTGTTGGCAATGAAGGCATTTTGATACAAAATCAGCAATTTCTTTCTTCATACCCGGCCACCAGAAATTCAATTTCAAGTCTTGATACATTTTTGTGTTCCCTGGATGGATAGACAGTTTTGAATTGTGGCCTTCTTGCAGAACTCTTCTTTTCAGTTCAGAATCATTCGGTACACACAGTCTCTCTTGAAATTTCAGTACATTATTTTCAAATTTGAACCCCGGTCTTGGTTTAGATTCCCTCTCTTCGATGGCCTTTTTCAAGAAGTCATCATGTTGCTGTTTCTCTTTGATTTCTTTAATCAGTGCTGGTTGAGCAGAAATAACAGCTATTGTTCCGCCTTGTTCTCGCAAAACAATTTCAATTTCAGATTTTTCAAGGTCACAAAGCAATTCCTTCTGCCCGGTGAGCAACTAGGCTAAGTTTCCAATCGATTTCCGGCTCAATGCATCAGCAACGGTGTTGGCTTTTCCCGGATGGTACAAAATCTGTAGGTCATAGTCTTTAATCAGTTCTAGCCATCTCCGCTATCTCATGTTCAGTTCTTTTTGTGTAAAAAAGTATTTCAGACTCTTGTGGTTGGTATATACTTCACATGTCGCCCCATAAAGATAGTGACGCCAGATTTTCAGTGCGAATACTACTGCAGCAAGTTCCAGATCATGGGTCGGGTAGTTCTTTTCGTGCGGTCTCAGTTGTCGGGAAGCATAAGCAATAACTCTCCCATTCTGCATTAAAACACATCCCAAACCCTTATGAGAAGCATCACTAAATACGGTATAACCATCCGTACCTGAAGATAGGGTAAGAACAGGTGCAGTCATTAGTCGAGTTTTCAACTCTTAGAAAGCTGATTCTCTTTGGTCGGTCCAGTCAAATGATATCCCCTTCTGAGTTAATTGAGTCAACAGTAAGGCAATTTTGGAGAAATCTTTGACAAATCTTCTGTAATATCCAGCCAAACCCAAAAAGCTTCGGACTTCTGTTACATTTGTTGGTCTAGGCCAGTTTACTACAGCTTCAATTTTCTGCGGATCAACAGAAATTCCATCTTTGCTAACGACATGCCCCAAAAACATAACATGATCAAGCCAAAATTCACATTTAGACAGTTTCGCATAGAGTTTCTGTTCTCTTAGGGTCTGTAGGGCAAGTCTCAGATGATGTTCATGTTCTGCTATACTTTTGGAATAAATCAGAATGTCATCTATGAATACAACAATAAAGTCATCGAGGAATGGTTTAAAAATTCTGTTCATGAGGTTCATAAATGCAGCAGGTGCATTGGTAACTCCAAAAGGCATAACTAAAAATTCGTAGTGTCCATATCTCGTTCGAAAAGCAGTTTTGTCAATGTCCTCTGGTTTAACTTTCAACTGATGATATCCGGATCTGAGATCGATCTTAGAGAACACTTGAGCACCCTGTAACTGATCAAATAAGTCATCAATACGCGGTAATGGGTATTTATTTTTCATGGTTACCTTGTTCAGTTCACGGTAATCGATACAAAGTCTCAGTGAGCCATCTTTCTTTTTCACAAACAAGACGGGTGCGCCCCACGGTGAAGTACTGGGCCTGATGAACTTTTTGTTTAATAGTTCTTGCAGTTGCACTTTCAATTCCTTTAGTTCAGTTGGAGCCATTCGGTAAGGAGCTTTCGATACTGGCTATGTTCCCGGAATCACATCAACGGTGAATTCAATCTCCCTGTCAATCAAATCCCCTGGTAGATTATCTGGAAAAAAATCTGGAAATTCTCTGACTATGGGAATACTATTCACATCAGTTTTAACATCAGTAGATACAGTCAATACAGAGCACAGATACCCCTAACACCTTTTCTAATCAATTTAACAGCTTTCACAGATGAAATTAGATACGGAGGAGGTACCACTCCACTTCCATTAAACACAAATTCAGGCAAACCCGGTGGACGGAAAACTACTTGTTTCGTTACACAGTCTATGGTGGCATGATATTTCGTTAACCAGTCCATTCCCAATATTACATCAAAATGATCAATATTCAGAGGCAGTAGGTCAATAAACAAATGTGCATCTCCAACAATAATTTCGCAAGCAAGGTACATGTATGCACAAGTCATGGATCCCCCAACGGGTGAGGATACAGCTAACAGATAATTCATGGGTTCTAAGGGTCTATTCAGTTTTCGCGAAAAAGCATGCGATACATAAGAATGTGTAGACCCCGAATCAATCAGTACATATGCATTTTGAGTACAAATAGAGAGAATACCTGACACTACGGCCTTGATATTTTGGACGTCTCCCGGTACTAGGGCGAACACTCGGCCCTGCCTCATAGGCTCTTTCCCAGTAGCTTTAGAGTTCGGTTTTGGTGTAACAGTTGATGCTGCCACGCTTGGTGTAGCTTTGCTATTGGCCTGCGGAGCAGAGGGGCAGTCTTTAACCATATGGCCCACCTTGCCACACCTGTAACAGGCTCTAGATATTTTATAACAAACTCCTTTGTGGTTCTTACCACATTCGGAACAGGGCGATATAGACCGGTTCCCTTGACTAGAAGTAGTCGTTGACCATGTATTCTGTTTCTTGTTCAATGGGTTATGCTTGCCTTTCCTGAAATTGAAACCCTGCCTTTTACCACGCCATTCAGACGCTGGTGTTTCAGTTTTCAGTGCCTCGATATTTGATTCAGCCATCAAAGCTCGGTCAAGAACATTTACATAGTTCGGTAGCTTCAAAACATTAATTATGTCCAGTATTGCAACATTCAGGCCGCCTTCAAACTTCCTGGCCTTCTTGTAATCAGTGTCCACCATGTGTGGTGCATATCTAGCAAGCTCGGTGAACTTTGTTTCGTATTCAGCAACGGACATTGTGCCCTGTCTCAGCTGTTCAAATTCAGTTACTTTTCTGTCTCTGACATATTGTGGGAAATATTTCTCGAAGAAGGCTCCTTTGAATTGAGCCCAAGTCATAACAGTGTTGTCGTCACGGATAAGCATCCACCACCTTCTAGCTTCTTCTTGCAGAGTAAAGGTGGCCAACAGTGCTTTATGTGCTTTAGAGCACGGAAGAACCTCAAACAATTTCTCTATTTCAAGAACCCATGCTTCAGCTTTTAACGGTTCAAGGCCTCCCTGAAAAGATGGCGGTTTCATTTTGCTGAACTTGTGGGTGAGAGCAATTATGTCCCCATCATTAACATTGACATTCTGTTCCGGCTGTACCGGAGGAGGAGGTGGGGGCTGTTGGTTCTGTTGTTGATCTAGTCTTTCAGTTATTAGTTCCATCATTCTTTCCAGTCTTGCCATTCTTGCCGCAGATGATGAGGATTCAGATTCATTTGTAGTTCTTGCATTATCCATTTCACTATAGGCAGTTATAACAGTTATCAACATAGGTAGTCATTTGTTTAAACAGATTAACACATATTCATGTCATGTCCACACACACTTTCCATGCTCATGCGATGCCCTAATTGCTTTTTTAGGACACCCTATAGCTCATTTGGACACGTGTGTGCGGTATAACTCGTGGTTAAGTATCGCTCTGATACCACTCTGTCACGACCCAAACCCGCCCCTATGGGTTTAGTACCGTAACCAGCCAGTAATCCAAGATTACCGAAGGCCTGCTTAACAGTAAGACAGTAATACAGAGTACAGGGGCATGGTGGAAGCCAATACAGTAAATAAACAATGTCCAATGAGTTGTGACAGTCTGTATGCAAAAGACTTTCATACATATATATATATACACAGTACAGAACAGTATGCACAATATTTACAGTCATTCAGAACAGGGACCAAATCCCTATTAAACAGTATAGTAACAGTGCCATGTCTATACAGTTATACAAAACAGACACAAAGACAGATGGGGGAAATTAAAACACCCTTAAGCCATAGCTTGGCAGGCTCGGAATCTCGCAGTGAGGCACAATGTTTGGCTTGACAAAAAGGGAAGTCTAATCCACGCTCCTAGCTCCGGTCTGGTGCCTAAACACCTACATATATATATAAACAGTGAGCTAAAGCCCAGTGAATAGTATAATGCGTAAAGAGGTTTAGAATGAATGTCCTTCAGTATTGAAAACAGTCGCTTCAATCAGTATATCAGTTGTTCAGTACAGTAAACAATCATATGTGGTACATCCATTAGCATAGCAGTACGGTAAACAGTAGGTCTAAAAAGACCGAACAGTCAATGATGGCCATCAATCAGTAAACAGTAGTGGTTCCAACAAGGGAACCGACGAAGATCTCTGTAACAGTAACAGTAAACAGTAGTTGCTAAGGATGCCACAATACAGTTCAGAATATAGGATATACATTCATTCAGTTAACAATATCGATTCAGAAAGCAGTTCAGTTAAACAGTCAGAAAACATTCTTAGTTGAACATATCTTTACACAATTGTTACTCACAGAGTTCTGGGCTATAATTAGGCTAGAGCGCGTCCCCAGATGCCAACCCTACACAGTTACAGAACGAACACACACTAAGCTACACAGTTGGGAAAGATAATAACTTAATCACTAATTGCCTCGGTGTGTTCTACATCTATATCCTCATTAAGATGCCTTAAACTAGGCCTAAGAATGCCTAGGATGGAATGAGGATGCAATGATGCACTTAGAAACACTTTTCAAAATTTGCAGAAAACAGGGGTCTCGCTCGAGCGTGGCTTTCTACGCTCGAGCGGACATGCAGACAAAGGGGCTCCGCTCGAGCGTGACTTCCGTCGCTCGAGCGGACATGCAGACAAAGGGGCTCCGCTCGAGCGTGACTTCCGTCGCTCGAGCGGACTGTAAGTTACAGTGAAAATACTGGATGCTCAAAATTCACGCTCGACGGGCGCTCGACCCTCGCTCGAGCGTGAGACACAAGTCCTCGCTCGAGTGTTAACTCTCTTGCTCGAGCGGACTGCAAGCTCATACAAAGTACTGGATACACGCATTTCACGCTCGAGCGTCACTTTACTCGCTCGAGCAGAAGGCATGATCACTGAGTGTACGCTCGAGCGTGGAGTTCCTCGCTCGAGCGTGGGTCCAAAATCTGGAAATTCCAGATTTGAACCTCAAGCTCAAAACTAAGTTTTAATGCATCAAATTCGATCCTCTTGGGCTAATTTTCTGGAAAACACTTCAAAACCCATAATATTACATGTTTCAAAGATCAATTTGATAAGTCAAAGCTCAAGGGTGTTTCAATTAAATCCAATTTCAAACCAAATTTCATGAACATGATCTCAAATGAACATGCATGAACTTTAAACAATTTTCAAGCTTCAAAACATGCTCTAATGAGCCAATTCTTTTCAAAACAAGATGAAATCATGATCTATCACACTATTATGAACATGCATGCACCAATTGCCATGAAATCAAAATCAAAATGCAAGGATAAACACATGCATGCATGATATAAGCTTTAATCCAACCCTACAAGACCAATTCTTGACTTAACTCATTAAACTATTGTGATCCATGCTAGATAGAGCTTAAACATACAATTTAGAGGATGAAATTCATACCTAGGTTCCTCCTTGACAAGTCTAGAGGTTCAATTGACAATCTACACTTCAATTTCTTCAAGTTCTCTAGCCAAACTCTCAAGAACAACTCAACTCTCTCTCTCACTCTCTTTCTTGGTCGGTTGTAGGCAACAAAATGGCTGATGGGAGTGTTGATCAAGTGTACAAAGGCTCTAATATAATTAGCCTACATGGCCTACTAACAATGGCAAAATAGTGAATAAACTAACTCTTGAAATTAGCTTATTTTAATCTATTTTAACCATACCAAATCACTTTTCAGATAATTACACCATAAAATCACATAAAATCTAATTAACACAGAACATCAATTAATTTCTGATTCGGCCGCCGATAAGGCCTTCAATTTGCAGTTCAAACATAAAAACATGAACAGATAATCAAACAAGCAACAGATAGAAATGCAATATAACAGATATACTTAATCAATTCAGTTTCAGATTCTAGTCAGTCAGTCCAGTATTTCAATCAATTCAATTGTCCATCTTAATCAGTCTTAGTTTAGCAATAATCGGTAATTAATCGGTAATCAGTGGTGAGGGTTATTACATGTATATATTTCAGTTCAAGACAGTTTAAATTTTAAAATTAAAATAAAATTTAAAAGTTTTAATTAATTAATTTTTGTATAAGTTGGTTGATCTTTTGACCTAGCCAATAGGGTGAATCGTTTTCGGTATGACTAATTTGCTGGTTTGAATTTGAATTTGTTTGAATTTGTTTTTTAAAGGGGGAACTACCTAGAAAATTCACCTACTCAATTGTTGACTACCTAATTTTTATTTTAGTTATACATCTTTTTAAATGTGTTGTTTAACCAATTCTTTATTCTTTTTTTATATTATTTAAATATTATTTTTATTCATTTTAATTTAAAATTATTTTTTTATAAACTCAACATAATTAATTTCAAAATATGAAAAGTAATATGTTTTAATATTTGACTAGGTAAAGTCACTAATTACATTTATTGAGTTAAAATCATCAAAATTAAAATGACTAATTTTATAACTAATTTGATAAAAATGAATTTACTCACTATTTTAACTAAATAATGAAAATAACTAATTGACAAAGATCCTATTTCACGTGAATGTATCTTTTCGGATACACGTGGATGATTCTTCTGATTTAATGATTTTCTTCATATTAACCTTAGCATTTAAGACATAGATTGATATGGTTAAGAATAATGCTTGGGACCCCCTTTTGGGGGTCACCCCCTCACCCCCTTTGTCACGTGGCGGAGGGTGATTGGAGGAGCAGGAAAAAAAAGAAAAAGAAAAAGAAAAAGTAACCAATGAGAGAGAGAGAGGGGGTCAAAGGGGGTGGGGGGGAAAAGGGGGGATGAATCATTGTTGTATTGTTAAATAAAATTTTAGATAAAAATTTTAGTTATTATTCATATTTTTTTGTATTTATTTTAAATTTTGGGGAAAACACCAATAAATCCCAAAAATGGGAATGTTAGCCCATTTAGTCCCGAATGTTTTTTGTTGGACTAATAAGTCCTATTTCTCTAAAAACTTACTATAAGCCTTTTTATATCAAACATTATTCATCAAACATCAAACGTTATTCAACATTACAAACATCAAACATTATTCAACATCATCAACATCAAACATTATTCAACATCACCAACATTATTCAAACATTATTCAACATCAACAAATTATTCAAACATTTTTCAACATCACCAACGTCATCAAACATTATTCATCAAACATCAAACATTATTCAACGTCAGGATTATTTATCAAACATCAAATATTATGCATCAAACATTAAACACAGATTTTCAACCATTAATCATTAGAATTATTCATCAAACATCAAACATTATTTATCAAACATCAAACATCAGATTTATTTTTTTTAAAAATGAAACTAAACATCATAACATTATCATCAAAATAACATCAAAATAACGATTAAACGATTTTTTAATAACAATTAAACATCAAAAATAAACGATTAAAAAAACATCAAACATCAACCTAAAGAATTGCAGATTCTGGGCAAGCTTCCTCGGAAGCCATCGTCGAAATCATCCCACAACGATTCAAATGATATGATTTGCAACCCTACATACAAAATTCAAAGTCTCGAGTTTCAAAATCTCTGGACTCTCTCCGTTCCCTTCCCTTTGATAATTCCGAAAATATATCTCACAATCAACCACCACTCTCTGTTTTATAGGCAGTCCCCCATCGCTTCTGCTCCGCAATCAGATTTATCATCACTGTTCGAAAATCTTCGGACTCCCTCTCTCTCTCTCTCTTTCTGTTTTTGTCTGAATCATCAATGCGTAGGAGGGTTGTTGATAGAACGTTTGATTCCGATATGGGTTCGAGTGGTTCGGATGGGTCTGGAAAAGAGCGTCTGAAATGGACGCTTGAACTTCACGATTTGTTTGAGAAGGCAGTGAATCAGCTTGGTGGTCCTGATCGTAAGTTTTTGAAACCCTAAATTTTAGAACCAATTTGTGTTGTGAATCAAATTTGGAATGGGTTTTTATGATTTAGGGTTTTGTAAATGTTTTTTTTATTTATTGTGACGCCAATAGTTGCGTAAGCATTTTTTGATCGGCATGTTCCCAAGTGTGAAAATAGTACATTGGTCTGAGATTAAAAGCAGTCTGAGATGTTTATGCAACAACACCCAAATGTGTGTAGTATCAGAACCTATGAAAAACTCCTTGTTCCCAAATTTTCTTCCTCAACAGGAAATCCAAAATAAAATCAACGTTTGATGATGTTCATAATTTTGTTTGTTGATGTTTGATGATGTTTTGTTAATGTTTGATGTTGTTGATGTGTTTGATGATATTTTGTTGATGTTTGATGTTTGTTGATTTTTTTGATGTTTGTTGATGTTTTAATGTTTGATGTTATTTTGATGATGATGTTGTGATGTAAAAAAAGGACTAAATGGTTTATAAAAAAACACTCAGGATTAGATGGAGTAACATTTCTCAATATGGGACTTATGAGTAATTTTTCCTTAAATTTTTATTGAATTTGTTGTTTAGTTGTGATTATCAGTTGAAGACTTCTTTCATATTAAAATATTCAATTTAATATAATTTTCATATTTATAATGTATTGCAGGAAATCATTACAAAGACATAAAAAAAAAGTCTAATTTTGTTTCTTCATTGTCTAGTAAAATTCATTTTACACAATTGAAAAAAACAAAAAAAAACAAAAAAACAAAACACCTTCATATTCTTCATTATGAGGATGAAATCTAATGAAATTTGAAATTACAAACAAGATGAATAAATAAAATCAGAAAATCACAAGTCCCAAATAAAGAAAATAATTTTTTTTGAAGGTTCAAGTTTATAATTCGTTTTTGACTTTTTGTTAGGATAAGATTTACATAAATAACAGGAGTTGATGGAGTTGCGGTGAGACTTCCTTTCTTTCTTTAATTGCTTAGATGTTTTCTTTCTTTTTCTTTTGGGCCTTTACCTTTAATTTGGGCTTTAAGTGAGTATTTTTGTATAAGAATTGGAAATTTTGGGGCCCTAAATTTAGTCTAATTTTAGGAGCCCAATGTAATTGTTTTGTGACTTTATGGTCGGGAAAATTAGTAAAACATTCCTCTGCAACTTATGTAGTAGGAGAGGTTTAAGATTTTTTTTTTTTTTTTAATTATTATTAGCTAATGTTCCTCAACATTTTCACAGAGAAAATTCAACTTAGAGAAATTTCGGTATCGACTCATAGAAATTTTAATTTTCACAGGGCAATTAGATAAATTTCTTTGTGAAAATTGAAATTACTTTGAGTCGGGGCAAAATTTCTGTGAGTTCGACAAAATTTCTCTGAGTCAAATTGTTTCTGTAAAAATGTTAAGGGACCTTAATTACTATGAAAATATTGTATGTTATTCATCTTATAAAATCTTAATATCAGGAAGCTTAAAAAAAATTCCCCCCTTATGGTCAGCTTTGATTTATTCAGGCTAGTGAAGGATTTTCATGGATTATGCATGAAAATCGGTGAAAAATTTTCATAAAGCAAAGAATTAAATTGCGACAGAGACCATCATTTGTTGACTAAAAGGAATAATGAATTCTGCAGTGCTAAACTTTAACAGCCATCACTCTCTTTCTAAAACGAGAGCAACTCTCTCTAGCCTCTTCTGTTAGGGTTTCAACCAGCGGCGCCGTTTGGGAGAGGGAGGGGGCTTCGGCCTCCGGCCACCCTTCTCCTCCCTTCCCCCTTTTTCTTTTCCTTCTTGTTTTCTGCTCAATAAACCTTGGGAGATCTTGTTCCCAACCTCTTCTTCTTTGCGAGGATTTTCTTCTCCCATAGTGGAAGTTTCCTGGGTTGCTCCTCCTCCCACCAGTGCCGAATCTGCCATGTTCTTCTTCTTGGCTGCTCACCGTCTCTTCATCACCTTCCCACAGCCAGATCTGCTTTGGATCTGGTTGCCTCTCTCGATCCAGCTGTTCCTCTGGGTTTGAGGTTGTACTCTCCAGCTTTTTCTTTGTTTTTTGGTTTGTGAGTGCTCTATGGAATCCATCGATGCTATTATGTGGCTTACCCGCTCTGTGGTTGTAATCTATGATCTATCTTAGACATGCTCTATAGCCGATCATTTTGGCTTCTGCTTGCAGTACGAATATGAGCACTTGTTGTGCGTTTGAGATTTTCATAGTTTTATACCTGTGTTTGATCTGATTTTTCTTTGCTTGGTGTAAGCTTATCTTGTGGATGGTCCCTTTTGTAAGTGTCGTTTGGCTTGAGTAATGAACATTTCTTTCTGATAAAAATAAAAAAAAAAGAATTCTGCAGTGCTATGCAACAAATATTGTTTGTAAAAAATCAATAATATAAAAATACATATATGGGAAACAATAGCTTGTGCTAATTATCTATCAAAATAAAATAAAAAATATGCACATTCAAAGAGCTTTCTTTCAACAGTAATGAGTTCTTACACATTTTCAAATATGGCTCCAATCAGCTCATTAACCTGAAAAACATACCGATTACAATCATGAGTATATGAAATTCCTTATTGATTTTAACATGTTATAAAAATAAATTTGTAAAAAAATAAATCAATTAAAACTCCAAAATGTGATGTGGGAGGAAGTCAAATTGATTTCTTTGAACTCTAGATTGTATTCTTTATTTAAGAGACATAATTCTGAGTCTAATCCCAGAAACTAATAAAATGTTAAATTAACAATTTTCATAAGACAAAAATGAAAGCGCTCTGTTATTTTCTTTTTTATGTCATGTATTTGCTATCTACATCTGCTTCTGCAAGTATATGCTATACACGCATTGGTAATGAATATCAAGAACTACATAGTATATGAAAAACAATATCAAGTCATGATAAAAACTGAAACAATTCAGTAGCAAAAATATGCTCTAAAGAAGTACTTTAGAGTACATGTTGGAATGTGTTCCACATCGCCTGAAGTTACCCCATTTGTGTTGGTTATAAAGGACCCATTTCCCTTTCCTTAATACTTGAGTTTTAAGAAGTGTAAGCTGGACTTTTCAATTTGGTATCAAAGTTTGATTGGGCCTGTAATTGGTATGATAACTTGAAATTGCAGATATATATATATACACACATATATAGAGAAAGAGAGAGAGAGATATAATTTACAGTGAAGTTTTAGAGTGTAGGCTAAGCTTTTCAATTGTACAGATATAGTAATATTGACTCATGCTAACTAAAAATTGCAGTGAAAGTCTCTAGATGGAGCAATGTGGGCTTGACAAATGCAGTAGAAATGATCATCTGGAGTTTGATCAAATTTGGTAAAATAGACCCTTCGCATTGTTGTAAATTTGATCAATCAAAGAACTCTGAAGCAGCCAAGTTAAGCAATTTCAAGAAAATTGTTTGTGGAGGGGAGGGGGGATATGTAATTGTGATGATCTAATGGGGCTGTTTAGGAAGTGAAATTTTAGCCTAATTTAGGTTAAAATTCACAAAAAGATAAAATAGACTAAAAGGGAAAGTCTATAGTACATTTTGTTAAAAAAATGTACGATACATAGAAAATCAATGGTTAAGATTGATTCACATCATTAAAAGTGACCTGCTAAACAGGTCACTTTTTATATAAGCCAAAATCATATTTCTTTATAACTATAATCAAATTGATCATAACTTAGTAATAACCACATCTCATAACTAACACCATTTTGTTCATAACTAATATCACATATTTTATAACCACATCTCATAATCAACACCATTTTGTTTATAACTAATATCATATATTTTATAACCATAATCACATATCTCATAACCACATCTCATAACCAACCCTTTTGAGTCATAACCAACATCACATATCTCATAACCAACACTTTTTTTTTTTCATAACCAACATCACATATCTCATAGCCATTAGTCACATATTTCATAACTAACATCCTTTTGCTTATAACCACCCACTTTGATCATAACCAATATCACATATCTCATAACTATTGATCACATAGCTCATAACTATTACCCACACGAATCATAACCACATCTCATAACCAACCCTCTTGAGTCATAACCACTAGTCACATATCTCATAACCACTAGTCACATATCTCATAACTAACAACCCTTTTGCTCATAATCACACCACTTCGATCATAACCAATATCTCATATCTCATAAACACTAGCACATATATAGCATAACCAAACACTCTTTGACACCACTTTGCTCATAACCAAAATCATATATCTTATAATCACTAATCAAATATCTCATAACCATTACCCACATATCTCATAACCAACATCACATATATCATAACTACTAATCACATATCTCATAACTACACCACTTTGATTATAACCAACATTACATATCTCATAACCACTAGTCACATATCTCATAACCAAACACCCTTTGACTTATAACTACACCACTCTGCTCATAACCAAAATCACATATCTAATAATCACTAATTATATATCTCATAATCTTTACCCACTTATGTCATAACCACATCTCATAACCAACACCATTTGCTTCATAACCAACATCACATATATCATAACCACTAATCACATATCTCATAACCATTACTCACATATAGGGGTGTAAATTTGGCCCATGAGCTTGCGGCACACCCAAGTCCAGTCGCTCCCTAGGTAGGCCCAACCAGGCCTAAGCCTAAGCCCAACCTAAGACCCTGGGCTATGTGTTCTAGAGCCCGACCCGACTTTGGTGTGTTATAGAGTGTGACCATCTTGTGAGCTCGACCCGAAATTTTTTTTCCCCATATGGCCCGACCCAACCCCAACGGCTTCTTGCCTCCTGTTAGTGCAACGGTTAAAATTTAAAAAATAAAAAATAAATAAAATTTGAAACAGTCATATAACCGTTAATTCCACCAACAACCAATTTTATTTTTATTTTATATATATATATATAACCCCTCCCTCCCAAGTTCTACAAATACCACCCATCTCTCATTTTATTTCTCACAAACAAATCCGTCTCTCAAGCTGTCATTATCTCCGAACTCTCAACTCTCTCAATTAATTTTGAAGTGCCATCCCTAAGTGACAATTGTAATTGATCACTTATCTCTATTTTTGATTTATTTTTAGTAATAGTATCTTCATTAAATATAATAGAAATAGTAATATACAAACGATATACTTTTTAAAATATCTATATACACTTATAGACATATATATATATATATAATTTAACTAAATTCTAGTAAAAAATATGTTGAGAAAAATTATCTATGACGTGATTTTATTTTGTTCTACTAAATAATTTTTCTACTAAATTTTTTTCCCAAACTTTTCTTCGTATGTTTCTCTACTCTATTTTCTTTCCCTTGATTTGCTCTAGTTGTGCCTGAGCTCTCTTTATTTCTTACTCAGACTTCTCTATTTTGCTCAAATTATCGAACGACCATTGTTGATAGTTCTTCCTCACTGGATTCTTCCTCTCTCTACTCTTGTGTCTCTACAATAGATCCTTAAACTTGTCACTACTCTCTTTGTCTATTTCAACACTATTTATTCTGGTGATATTTCTCTATCTAGTAAATGCATCCATCTCGAAACTCTAGCTCTTTCACATTAATATGTCATACATGCACAAACCTTTGGCTGTAGTTATGATTTGAAAGATTTTGTTATCATCAATTTGTACATGTGTTATAGAATTGTTGAAACATGAATAATATTACATATTTTGTTGTACTGTTCTGTTATCTCAGTCCTCTTTATCCCTCAAGCATCTTTCTCATTCTTTACTGTCATTGTAGATATCTCCAATGTTCCTTATCGGAAATGACAGCACCTTTGAAGTCATTTTCACATGCAATAAGTCCGTTCAGTCTCTCTTTCTCATATTTCCTTTTCTTTCACTCTACTAGCTAATCTTCTCTAACTCTCATTTTCTGGTCCATGGCTTTAAGTCGTTGATTAAATTATTTAATGATTGTCATTACATTTTATTTTCTTTGTATTATGGGAGATCCCGATTGGTGATTCTAAGAATTTTAGTGATTTGTTTAGTCATTTTATGATAATTATTATGAAACTTTGGTGTTTGATTACAATATTTGTGGTTTATAAAAAAAATTGGATATTTTTGCTACATCAATTAGTTGTGTTGTTACACATTTTGTGATTGGTGTTATGAATTTTTTTGGGTTGGTTATGACATTTGTGATTTGTAAAAATTTTGATTATTTTTATTATGGCAATTAGTGGTGCAGTTATGGATTTTGTAATTGATGTTATTAAATTTTGTGAGTTGGTTATGACATTTGTGGTTTTTAAAATTTTTAGATATTTTTGTTACACCAATTAGTGGATAGTTACATAATTTTTGGTTAATGTTATGAAATTTTGGGAATTAGTTACGACATTTGTGATTTTCTATAATTTTAAATAATTTTGTTACGCGAATTAGTGATGGCGTTATGTATTTTGTGTTTTGTATTACAAAACTTTGTGACTTGATTATGATATTTGTGGTTTCTAAAATTTTAAATATTTTTATTACGCCAATTAATGGTGCAATTATACATTTTGTAGTATAATGTATACTACAAAATAGAGAGAGAGAGAGAGAGAGAGAGAGAGAGAGAGAGAGAGAGAGAGAGTAATTTTTGGACTTGGGGTGTGCCGCGAGCTTGTGGGCCAAATTTACACTCCTATATGTGAGTAATGGTTGTGAGATATGTGATTAGTGGTTATGATATATGTGATGTTGGTTATGAGGCAAATAGTGTTGGTTATGAGATGTGGTTATGACATAAGTGGGTAAAAGTTATGAGATATATGATTAGTGATTATTAGATATGTGATTTTGGTTATGAGCAGAGTGATGTAGTTATAAATCAAAGGGTGTTTGGTTATGAGATATGTGATTAGTGGTTATGAGATATGTAATGTTGGTTATGATCAAAGTAGTGTGGTTATGAGATATGTAATTAGTAGTTATGATATATGTGATGTTGGTTATGAGATATGTTGTAACAACCTGAAAATTTAAGTTGTTCTTTAAATTTTATACTAGTATTATAGTTGTATGTGATAATATATTATTAAATAAATAATAATAAATATAGAATCTAATTTGACATTGGATTATCAAATATGGGATTAATTAGGGATTATTATTTGGGACCAAATTAACAGAAATATGGAATTATAATACTAGTTGGACCAAATTAAAGTTAAAGATAGAAAATAAATAAATATAAAAGTAAGAGTAACTAAATAATAATATTGACAATAATAAATATAATAATAAGAATAATAATAATAATGGGTGTGGTAGTAAAATAAATAATTAATTTTCTGTTGGTATACGATAGAGTGTAATTTAATTAGGAATTAATTTATTTATATAGTTATATTAGAAAACTGGGCCAAAGTGTAATTATCTTAAATATTTATTAAAAATAAGTATAAATCTATATAATTAATGAATCAAATCTGTGGAAGGATTCGCTGGTCACGCGTTGACCTGTCAATGCTCTTACCTCCTTATATAAGGAGGAGGTGATTCACCTACAAAGGAAAGAAAGAAAGAAAATGAAAGAAAGAAAGAGAGGAAGGAGAAGGGAAAGAAAGAAAGAAAAGGAAGGAAAAAAAATAATGGAAGCCCAGAGGGTCTTTGGTAGTAGAAAAAAAGAGTAAGGTACTACTTTTAAGGTGAGTTATATTGTACCTTGAGTCATCATAATATATTTTACGTATTTTTTGACTTATCATATTTGTTTTATACTAGTTATGTTTTATAAATTATTATAAGTTATATTAATATTTCAATTACGTGAATTATTTTTTGAACCCTATTTGCTAAAGTGAAACCCATGGATATGTTTGTTTATATTTTAAAGAATATTTGACTATAACCTTATAAACAATTATGTTTTGTAAGTACCACCACGGGAGTCCCACGCCTTGGGGGACTTAAATAACCATTGGTCTCTGTTTGGTCACTTTGTGGCCCTCTATTGTCATAGATCTATTGACCTCTGTTCTATGCAGAGCAAAGTGCTGTGCGGAGATAAGTCCTACACTATTGTGGGAGCCACCTCTATAATCCGTACGAGCCACCTCTTGAATCCGTATCTTTGTTCTGACTGTCATTCCTGTGACCTCTGTTCTGTTCTGTTCAGTACCGTGGTTATGGTTATTTATTTACATAATCTCAATTTTGCTACTTAAATGATTATTCGTTCAGACTAAGTTATTTTAAATATTTTAGTTACAAAACTATCCATGGTTATTTTGTGTCCCTTATACTATTGGTATAATATTTCTCACTCTGCCATGTGTTTATAGCTGTTTACCAATTTTCAGGAAACAATGCAATTCAGAAATAGTTTTTGGGAAGTCTTAGATGTGGAGCTGCGGAATAGACACACACAACACTTTTATGATATGTTTATATGTAAATATTGGCCTTTTTGGTCAATAAATTTTATAATAAAAATAGAAGCTCCGATGATTATTTTGGTACCCTCACTTAAATATTACTTCCGCTCTCGTTTATTAATTTGTTCAAGAATTGGCCGGAGGTAACTTCAGTTACTGGCCATCACGATGCTTAACCCTTGGGTACGGGGAGCGGGCCGTGACATATGTGGGTAATGGTTATGAGATATTTGATTAGTGATTATAAGATATGTGATTTTGGTTATGAGCAAAAGGGTGTGAAAAGGTGTTTGGTTATGCTATATGTGTTAGTGGTTATGAGATATGAGATATTGGTTATGATCAAAGTGGTGTAGTTATGAGCAAAAGGATTGTTTGTTATGAGATATATGACTAATGGTTATGAGATCTGTGATGTTGGTTATGACTCAAAGGGGTTGGTTATGAGATGTAGTTATAATTTATGTGGGTAATAATTATGAGATATGTGATCAATGGTTATGAGATATGTGATATTAGTTATGAACAAAGTGGTGTGGTTATGAGCAAAATGGTGTTAGTTATGAGATATGCGACTAGTTGTTATAAGATATGTGATGTTGGTTATGAAAAAAATGTGTTGATTATAAGATATGTGATGTTTGTTATGACTCAAAATGGTTGGTTATGAGATGTGGTTATGAGATATGTGATTATGGTTATGAAATATGTGATATTAGTTATGAACAAAATGGTGTTGATTATGAGATGTGGTTATGAAATATATGATATTAGTTATGACCAAAATGGTGTTGGTTATGAGATGTGGTTATGACTAAGTTATGATCAATTTCATTATAGTTATGAAGAAATATGATTTTGGCTCATAACTATAAAAAGTAACCTGTTTAGTAGGTCACTTTTAATGATGTGGCTCAATCTCAGCTATTGATTTTCTATGTACCGTACATTTTTTAACAAATTGTACTATACACTTCCAATAATAGGCACTCTACCTGTGGTTTTGAGAGTTACAACCCTAGCCAATGGGCCAGACAATTTGGCCTCATCCAAAGCATTCCTCTTCCTTATGTCCATCCTACTATTCATGAGTATGTGAATGCTAGGGTCCAGATCACTGAGCAGCCTCCTGCTTACACTATTCTGACAGAGAACCAAAAACTTTTGCACAAGCCTAGTTTTTTTTGCCTTTGTGGTCAATGCCAGTGCTAGCAATAGGTCTAAGGACTGGTGGACTATTCTTAGTGCAGTCATATTCCACAAGTCACTAGAGTAATATTTATCCTACCTTTCCCCTTCCCATAGACAGAGTCAAATTTGTAAGTTACTCATGTTCTATTTTTTTTTTTTTTTTTCATTTTTTTTTCATCGGCTCTTTTATTTATGTTTACAGCCTTTTATTTCTTAATCAACTGATACTCCTGGAGAGCTTGGTGCCGCTAATATCCCTTACCCACTACCTCCTTTGCTGGCTCAGACCTCTAGTAAAGCAAAGGACAAAACTCCCAAGGTCTATGCCAAGAAGCCTAAAAGAATGAGGAATCCCTTGGATGACTCCTTCATGGCTTCTACTTTTAAGACTTATGATGCAAAAACTAAGAGGAGGAAAACCAAGCAGAATCCTACTCATTCCAAGGCACCAACTACTTCAATGGAGGCTAGCAAAATTGGCCCAGGCATAGAGACTGGCCAAGGTCCTGATGTAGATGACCTCACCCTTGAAGTACAAAGATTTGTTCTTGAGGACCTGTCCTTACCAAAGCAAACACTGGTCTATGAGGCTGTTTCTTCCTCAACAACTCATGTGGACACTTCCAAGAAAGCCCCTTCGTCTGATGAGGACAATGTTGCTATCATTTCCCTTCTTGCAAAGTTTGCCAAGAAGGCCAAAATCCCTCAGGTCTATATTTTTTCTTTCTTTCTCTCTTTTCCCTTTTTGCTTAGTTCACCGTTTAAACTCCTCCCTCTTTTTTCTTTTTAGTTGAAAATGAGAAAATTGCTGGTGACTGAGGATACCAGCAGTCCCTCTAGGGATTTTGCTCCTCCATCTTTTGACTTGAACTCCCATCAAAAGGATGTATTTGTCCCTTCTATAGCAAAGATAGTTGCCAAGTTGCCACATTATGCTGCAACTGATGTGCTTGTTCCTCCTCTGCAATCCGTTCCTCTTGGGGATAATGAGGTCAGAGCCTGCCATTACTCTAGCTCTGAGGCCTCGTTTGGGAACCAACCCGTTTAGCCAAAAAGCCAAAAAGTTATTAAAAAAGCCAAAAAACCAATAACCCATACAAAAAAGTCAAAGATTCTCTTTTCTCTCTACTTTTTGCACATCTTTTCATAAAAAGCCAAAAAGTCATCCCAAACATACTAGCTTTTTTTAGCTCATATTTTAGCTAAATAGCCAAAAAGTTACTAAATTAGCCTATTCCCAAACGAGGCCTGAGTCTTCAAGTAGTGATAATGCAGCCCTCCAACTTAATCGACAGAGGTTCCGTCGACAAGATGGTGCTTCATCTTCGATGGCTGGGGCTGGGGCTGAGGCTGGTGCTAAAGCTGAAATGCAAAGCCTAGAAGAGAAAACTCCCCATTTCAACCCTAAGACTGAAGATCCCCCTTTTGAGGCTAGGCTTGAAGATCCCTCTATTGATTCTGCAAGGCAAGCCTTCAATGTAACACCAGCCACTGCTTCTGAGCAACTTATGGCAGACTCTGCTGAGTTAACTCGTGAAACAGCTCAACCTGCCACCCCATTTACTCCAGAGCATATCTTGCCATACCCAATTGTGTTTCTTTACCATTTCCTTATCTGTTGCCTTTTCCATTCATTGCTTTCTTACTTTCCCTCTTTCATATTGGGACATGTGTAACTGCTGGCTCTGAGATCATTCCTGAGCTTGTTTCCAGAGCTCCTATTATAACTTTTCCTGTATAAACCATGCCAGAACAACATGAAGGTATTTCCTACCTCATTTATGTCATATGTTTCCACATGTTTATTTCCTTTTTCCATCGACCATCCTATACTTAATTTATTTTCTAGTCTTGTTTTTTTAGGCCTTACTATTGATGGCCATTCTCTCGGGATGTAGCAACCTCTATCCCCTCATCTTGTCACCAGTGTTTCTCCTAATGAAGTGAGGGTAGCCCTTACCCCTAAAGTGGAGGTTCATACTCCCCAGGCTACCCCTCTTCGAGCCTTGTCTTCTCCTCTTGTGGAGGTATCACTATTCTTCTCTTTCTTTTGATTTTTCTTTCACCTTAAATGTCCTAACCCCTTGTTATATATATATATATATATATGTAGGCTGGTACTTCTCCCATAGCCTCAACTCCTCGCCTACTTCAGCAAGCCAGTGCCTTTCAGCTGTCAGTTGCCAGTACTACTTATAAAGAAAGGTTTATGAAACTCTCCTCCTCTGAACAACAGGAAGTTGACTAGTTCTTTCTGTTACTAAGCCTCTCTTTTGAAGATCTTGTCCTCACCAGGGCTGAAGAACTTCTTAGTGAGTTTTAGAGCTTTGTGCCTTTAACAAGAGGCTCTTAGATCTTGATAAATTCTACATCTTTCAAGATATGGGCCAGCTTCCTCAACACATTTGCTCCATGGTACAATTTGAAGCTGAGACTAAGGCTGCTAATGTTAGGATGGCCTCTGTGAGGCAAGTCTCCTACACTCTAGCCAGTGCTTCTGCCAAAACGCAACCCATTTCCAAGGCTAGTGAATCCATCGATGGAAGAAAGACTGCTATTCTGGCTCAAATTCAACAGCTCCAGGTAGAATTGGCCGTAACTGAGGTTCAACAGGATGCTTTGATAGGGGGAACAAAGCCATATCAATCAACAAATGAACTAGCTCCTGGCTCAGGATAGCCCAGCTGCCCTCAAGGGAATTTTTTCCAGGTTAAGGCAAAAAGGAGAGCCATTTTGTCTTCCTGGGCCAGTTTTGTAACTGCTCTGCAGGGGGACTAAGACCTCCCCCCCCTTTTTTTTGGACTAGACAGTGAAATGTACATGAATCCCACTTGAATTTTATTAATGAAATCATTTTTTTATTTTATTTTACCCATGTTTGATGCTTTCCCACATGGTTAGATAATATTTCTTTAAATATTTTCCATTTATAACTCTCCTGTGTGGGACTCCCTCTATAGATGCAAGATGATAAATTCCTCATTTGAGAACCTTGTAAATCTTGAATAGCCATTCCCAATTTGGAGGCCACTTTCCAAAATTTGGATCTTTGTTTCCCAAGGGCAGTATGGTTTTCCATACTAAATCTCCTTTTGAAAATACTTTAGTCTTCACTTTTTTATTATGAGTTCTTTCAACTTTCCTTTTCTGAGCCAAAAGATGGTGGTAGGCCATAGCTCTTCTTTTTTTTCCAGATCTTGTAACTCCATCATCATGGCCTCAGCATACTCATCGATAGGGATGTCATAGTGCAAGGCCACTCTACTAGACTGGACTGTTACTTTTAAGGGCAATACTACATCATGGCCATATACCAATTCATAGGGGGTAGTCCCAATACTATTTTTCTTGGAGTTCCTATAAGCCCATAATACATTAGATAACAAATTATGCCAATCTCCAGGGCTCTCTTTTACTATCATTTTCAACATATTTTTTATTATTTTGTTGGTGGACTCAGCTTGCCCATTGGCTTGAGCATAGTAAGGTGATGAGTTGAGAATTTGAATGCCATATTTTTTGGCGAACTCCTTGATTTCATCCCCATTACACATGGTGGCTTGATCCACAGTGATCAATTGAGGTAAGCCAAACCTATGTATTATGCACTTTTTCACAAAATTAATCACATGGCTTTGGGTCAGCATTCTTAGCAACACTATTTCTATCCATTTGATGAAGCAATCCATAACCACTAAAATATAAGAATGCTACTTTGAGGAAGGGAGAAAATTTTGCCCAATCAAGTCCATTGCCCATCCTCTGAAAGGCCAGGGTTTTACCATAGAATGCAATACAACTGCTGGCACTCTCTGCAGACTGCCATGCTTCTAGCATGCTTGACATCCCTTGGAATAAGCTATGCAGTCTTTTCTTACTATCGGCCAGAAATAACCATATCTACTGACCATCCATCTCATATTCTCTCTAGCCTGATGAGCATCACATATACTCTCATGCACTTCGGTTATTACCTTCATTTGCTTATCCTAGCCTATGCATATTAATATCATGCCATCATGGGCCCTTTTAAACAAATCATTCCCCATGATAACATAATTCAAGGACTGATACTTAACTTGCCTGCCAACCATTTCTCTAGGTTTCCTCAGATATCTAATCAAAGGGTATCTCCAATCCTTCTCTGCCACTTCTACGTGCATTCTTGGTAAGAAATTTTTTTGTTGATCCTTTAATTTGGAGAAACTTCTCCTCTAAATCCTGATTATTCTTTCTTGGCTTCCCTTTGGAATTTGCACTCCTTAAGCTGCATGGGCCATTTCATTGGCCTGCCTATTTTCTATCCGAAACATGTGCTAAAAACTTACATGGCTGAAAAAGCTTCTCAACCACTTGACCTCAGCCATATATTGTTCTAGGGCTTTGTTAGTACACCTATACTCCCTTTTAATTTGCTTAATGACCAGTTGCGAATCCCCAAATACTTGCAGGCTAGTAATTCTGAGTTCTATGGCCAATTCTAGACCTATGATCAAGGCTTCATATTCAGCCTGACTATTAGACCTGATGAACTGTTCATCTAATTGGTGTGAGAACTGATGAACTTGGCCACTAGGTGCTATAAACACAACACCAGCTCCAATACCTTCTTCTATTTTAGAGCCGTCAAACATTAGACTCCAGGGTGTATTTTCTGCATAGTTACTTCAAAAAAATCCTCATCGATAGAAGATCCAGGGTGCTCAGTTAAAAAATCAGCTAAGGCTTGGCCTTTAACAGCCTTTTGGGGAACATATTTGAAGCAATATTCTATCAGAGCCAACAACCACTTACCTTGTCTCCTTCTCATAATAGGCTTAGATAACATGTACTTGATTACCCCAGTTCATACTTCTAAAGGTAACATGTAATTCCTTAGCTTGATGGTAGCAAAATATAAGGCCAAGCACAGCTTTTCTACTAAACTATATATGGTTTCTGCATCATTTAATCTTTTGCTAAGATAATAGATTGTTCATGGCCATTCTCATTATCTTGAGCTAATAGGCACCCAATGGACCCTTCACATGCTGAGATATATAACTTTAGCGGCTTCTCTTTGATAGGAGGCATTAGCACTGGTGGATTCGCTAAGTATTTCTTAATTAAATCAAAAGCCTCTTACTGAGGCTTTCCCTAGTTAAAATCCATCTCTGTTCTGGCCTTCACCAAAGGTGAAAAGGCAAGAGTTTTCCTTGCCAAGTTTACTATGAACCTCCTCATGAAATTCACCTTTCCTAGAAAGTTTTGCATTTCTTTCTTGTTAGCTGGTGGTGGTGCTGCTAGTATAGCTTTGGCCTTATTTGTGTCCACCTCAATATCCTTATGATGAACTAGGAAGCCTAAAAAGTTTCCAGCAGAAACCCTAAATGCACATTTCAAAGGATTCATTTTCAATGTATAAGACCTCATCCTTTGAAAAGTCTGTCGAAGGTGGTCTAAATGTTCATCAAAACTTTCTGACTTGATAGCTACATCATTTATATAGACTTCTAGAAAATTTCCAATTAGATTGTGGAAGATTAAGTTCCTGGCCCTCTGATAGGTAGCACCTGCATTTTTTAGGCCAAACGGCATAAGAACCCACTTAAATATGCCCACAACCCCAGGACACCTAAAAGTTGTTTTGTGGGTGTCTTCTGGGCTGATAAATATCTTATTATACCCATCATGTCCATCCATGAAAGATACGATTTTATGATTGGTTGTTGAGTCAACCAACATATCAACTACAGGCATTAGGTACTCATCTTTGGGAGTCACAGTGTTTAAGTTCATGAATTCCATGCAAACTCTCAATTTGTCATTCTTTTTCATAGTAGGAACCACATTTGACAGTCACTTAACATATCTGACAGTCTTTATGAACCCTGCTTTAAGCAACATTTTAATTTCTTCTTTAACTAATAGCACTACCTCATTAGTCATTATTCTCGGAGGCTGCTTATGGAGAATGTGATTACTCCGTGTTGGGAGCTTATGCTCAACTAATGATCTGTCTAAACCAGGCATTTATCATAATCCTATGCAAAACAATCCATATAATAATCAAGAAGGCCAACTAGCCTTTCCTTCTATTTATTAGATAGTTTTGCATTGACAAAAATGGGCCTCTTACAGGCTTCATCCCCTAAGTTAAACTCTTCTAAAGGGTCCTGTACATCAGCTCTAAGATCATTTAACTTAGCATGTGCTGTTTGCAAATGTTCCAACTGAACCTCTCTACAACTAAAGGGGTTGTTGTTAATCACACATTCAACCCATGGACATAAAGGTAAAATTCTAGGACTGACCTTATTTGCAAAAAAGAAACAAAACAATCTAAAGAAAGTAGACCTAACTATGTTAATGTCCTCTTCATTATCAACCACTGTATTCATCATTCAACCATCTTGTTCAGTTACCAATTCAATGATTAGTTCACCCTGCCTTTTTTGTATTAGGCTGGGCTTGGCCAAGTCTTGGTCAATCTGTCAGAATCCTTCATCTATGTATGCTTGAAACTCTTCTAGCCAGTCTGTCAGAATCCTTGATCTTGTTGTTTTGGCCTTAGTTTCTGCTATCTAGGCCACTGTTTCTGTGAAGTCTCCTACATCACTAACCAAGTGCGTTGGTTGGTCTAGTTTGGCCTGAAAACTCTTGGGAATGGTTATAACCACATTACAATCCATGAGGGAAAAATTGCCAAATTGGATGGCCATTTTCTCTCCAAAGTCTCCAGAACTTTCTGATTTTAACCTCATCTTTTTCCATGTCAACAGGCCCTGTCATCTTGATTTCTGGGGCCACCTCTTAGCTACCCTTTATGGCCTCATCGTCAACTTATAGTTCCTTCTCTAATTTTCTGTCTAAGCAAAGCCTCCTCTGTGATGGGTATAGGTTTCTCACATACCATCGACGGCTTGGGAACTTCCTTGGTGTCGTTCCCTAGTGTTAATACTGCCACATTTTTCGATGCATAAGTCTCATCATCTTTTTTTTCTTTGGACCAAGTCAGGTTTTGCGCCCTTGGTGGTTTCAAGCCTTGATTTTCTAGCCTGTGCATCATTGCATGAAACTTCCTCTGCTCCTTTTTTTTTTTTGTGTTCTTGTTTCAACCATAGGTCTCCAACCTCCCCTGGGAAACTTTGGATGCACTACCCCCTGCCAACCATAATGTGGTGGCACAGGAGACCTGATCATTCTGGGCTGCTCCAGCCTTGACTCCCTATTTGGCCTATGTTCTATTGGGCCACTGTGTGGCCTAACAACCATGCCTCCCTCTGACCTTTTCTCTAGGCCATGTGAATATGTCCTGGCCTTTTGATTGTAGGACCTCTGAGCCCTAAAACTTCTTGGTTGGCTATTCTGATTTTGCTGTTTGTGCTACCTCAAATATACTCTGACTAAACTAGCCCCTTTTAGGCAAGGGTTCATTGGCATCCCTTGGTAAATGAAGGGCCCATCTCGCTTCCCATAATCCGCTGTCTCAGTGATATAAACTCCTGAGTCAACCCCGTCATACAGCAATTCTGCCCCATTGAAAATTTGCAAGTCATCCTGGCCCATTGTGTTGAACCTTAGGCCACAATCCTTCATTTGTTTTTGTACCTTGTTGGCCACAATAGCTTGTGTTGACCATTAGCTTTTTTCTTTTAGCCAGAAGCTTTTCCCTCAACTTGTGAACTCTCTCTAGCTCACTTAGTAGCACTCTTGGATTTCTGGTTTGATCACTCAGATCGGTAGACACCATGTTTATGTCCACCACCTCTTACAAAAGGATTCCCATTGACAACCATAACCCCTTTGTCTTTTTCAGCATATTTCAGCATTCTTTTTTGAATCAAGTCCTGCACACAGTTGTGAAAAGTTACACAATTGTTAGTTAAATGTCTAAATGAATTATATTCTTTACCAATTCTATCCTTTTCTTTTAGGATGTTATGGCCTAGGGACAGTGTGAAAAGTTTCTCAAGTAATAACTCATTGAACAAAGCATCTGCCTTTGATAAATTGAAGGAGTACTGTCAATGAATTATTTGCACATTTTTCCTAACTGGTTGAATAGAAGGCATATTTACTGGTTTTTTTGATTTTTTTTAAGGCTTCACAAGTCATTAGTGTTTTCCAATTACTTGAGCAATATCTATGTCTACTTCTGTCTCCAGCTCTATATCCTAGTTATATGTTCCTAGGGCAACAACCCTCCTTTGCTGCTCTTCTCTAAGGATAGACTCATAACTAGTTGCCCTAGATGAAAGTTCAAACAAATCTCTAAATTCTATTCCTTCAAATTTCTTTCTTAATTCGAAGTCTAAGCCATGCTGGGTCTTATCACCTCTATCTCAGGCATATAAACATGGCACCTATTTCTAGCCTTTTTGAATCTATTGATATACTGTTCAGCAGATCCCCCCCTGCTTTTGCCTAAATTTGGCCAAATCTATCATACTAATGTCTGGCTCAGTTCTGTAAAATTGTGCATGGAACTTGTTTTCCATGTCTTGCCATGTGGATATTGAGTTTTCTAGCAGGTTAATGAACCATGTGAAGGCCACTTTTGATAATGAGTATAGGAAAAACCTCAGTTTGAAGTTACCCGAATTAGCCTCTCCACATTGCATAGTAAACCTTCCTATGTGTTCTATGATCGATTGTCTCTATTCTCTAGTGAATAAGGAGAATTTAGGCATTTTAAAGTTTCTGGGAAGAGGGGTTTCATCTATCCAATAAGGGAATGGCTATCTGAATATTGGTCTGTTAGGCCTCCTGAGGCTTGGGCTATACATTTCTTGAATTATTTCTATAATCTGATGTCTGTTGATCTAGGATGGTTCGAAATTTGGCTCCTCGTGATAGGCGTCATACCTCATTCCTTCATTTACTTGTGGCTAAAAGTTTGGCGCGACAAATCCCTCATATAGCTGGCAGTGCTATTGTCGGGGTGGGTGCAAACCAACACCTTCCTCCTCAAAATGTCAAGGAGGTGATCTAGGTCCTCATTATGGCTTATGATTCCTAAAACCTTGTTCTTGATATGCCTGCTACCTAGATCTTTGGTTGCCCTTTGGTCTTGGGTTATCATAGTTTGGTTGCCTAAACCTTTGGTTAGCAAAGTTGTATTGTCGTAGCCTTGGTCTGTCGACAACAGGTTCCTTATATCCGGGGGCTCTAAATTGCCCCCCAGGCACAGGTCTCTGGTCAGCAAAGTTATATTGTCCTACTCTTGGTCTGTTGACGGCAGGTTTCTCATACTCAGGGGTTCTTAAACTACCCCCCTAGCATAGGCCTGACCATGTCATGCATTGGTTCTTCCTGTTCTAAAGGCCAATTCTGCCCCTCTTGCTTTGGTCTATTATTCATTTCAAAGGTTAGATTATAGTGTGATTTCCTTTCCAAGGCCTCTTTTCGAGCAGCAGACCTATAAGGACTAGATTGCCCTCCATAATTTATGTTAATTTTAGTTTCTTTATATATCTGATTAGGGTTCATTTGAAACCTTTCTTGCTCCGCATCTTGGAGGGTTGGAGGCCTATAAAAAGAGGCACCACTCTGGTGAATTCTACATGCCTTAGGAGTTTAAAATTGTACCTTAGTCACATGTGCTTCCACTTTGGCTGACTAAAGGTAAGGATGAACCCCTCAAGCATTCTGAGCTTGGCCCTCATACTTTCCGTGACGTTTTTTGGTCTCATCTCGAAGGTATGGCCAAGCTGGGCAATCATTTCCTCTATCTGTTTGTAACAACCCTCACCTCTGATTAGTGTTAAACTGTGACTGAGCATGATAAGTAATTGATCAGACTGAAATTCTGAACTGAATGCATGTGTATGTTGCTTTAATTACATCTCTATCTGTTTACCATTAATTGATCTGTTCATGTTTTAAGTTTTGAACTGTAAATTGAAGGCCTTATCGGCGACCGAATTTGAAATCGATTTGTGTTTTATGCTAATTAGAGTTTATGTGATTTTATGGTAGGTTTAATTAAAATTCAAATTGGAATGATTAAATTAGATTAAATAATGCTAGTTTAGTTGAATATAGTTAATTGTTTTTTTTCCCTTTAGTGGACTCCCTCAAGAACTATTGTTTAATCCCCATTACCTACACACCATTCTTCACCCTTTTTCTGAAGCAAACCATGAGAGAGAGTGAGATAGGAGAATTGGTTTCAACAAGAGATTAACTTGAAGAGTTAGAAGGAATTTTGTAAAATTGAACTAGCATACTTGGAATTCTAGACCTAAGGTAGGAGTTTCACCCTTTCAATTATGAATTTAAGTTGCATCTTGCATGGATCATGGAATTTGGAGTTTAAAGTCAAGAATTGGTTTAAAGTGTTGAACTGAGAATTAATTCATGCATGCATGTGCATGTTCTTGAAATTTGAAGTTGTTTTGCATGAAATCCTTATATGCATGTGCATATTTTAGTAGAGGTCCATGAATTCACCATGTTCTTGAGCTAAAACTTGCATTTGATCATGTTTTGGGGCATTAGAGTTCTTGGGAACTCATGCATGTATGATTTTGCATTGTTCTTCAAGTTTCTTTGAAATTGGTGTTCAATTGGCTTACCTTTGGGCTTGATTTTACAAAATTGATCTTCAAAATATGTTGTAGTATGAGCTTTCAAGTGTTTTCCAGAAAATAGGCCCAAAAGGTTGAGTTTTGAAGTGTTGAATGCTTGGTTTGAGCTTGAGAGGCAAATTTGGAAATTCCGGATTTTGGCTTCCACGCTCGAGCGACCACCTTTGTGTTCAGAGCTCCGCTCGAGCGAAGGAATGCTAGCTCGAGCGTAGATTGCAAGCTATCAGATTTTCTGCATGTGCAGACGCACGCTCGAGCGAAGGAACCTACCTCGAGCGAGGATTGTGTCTCATGCTCGAGCGAGCATCGAGCGGAGATTTTTAACATCCAGCACTTTTTGCATTTTTACAGACCGCTCAAGCGAGGAAGTCCACGCTCGAGCGACCCCTCTGTTTTGGCATGCTCGCTCGAGCGTAGAAAGCCACGCTCGAGCGAGACCACTGTTTTCTGAAAAATTCTGAAAAGTGTTTTAAAGTGCATTTTTGCATCCTCATTCCATCCTAGGCATTTCTAGGCCATGTTTAAGGCATCTTAATGAGGATAATGTTATAAAACCACACTAGTATAGTTAGGGGCTAAGTTATTAATCCCGGGTGTGTGTTCGTTCTGCAACTGTAGGGTTGGCATCCGAGGACGCTCATTAGCCTGTCTGTAGCCCAGTACTCTGTGAGTAACAATGTTGTAAAGATATGTTCAATTACGATTATTTTCTGAATGATCAACTGTTCTGCTTACTGAAACATTATTGTTTAATGAATGAATGTTCGTCCTATTTGTAAACTGCATTCGTGGCATCCATAGCAATTTACTGTTACTGTACTGTTACTGCTACTGTCACAGAGATCTCTGTCGGTTCCAATGTTCGGAACTACTACTGTTTACTGTTATAATGGCCATCAACTGACTGTTCGGTCTGTTAAGACATACTATACTGTTTTGCTATTGGATATACCACATATGACTGCTATGGTTTCTAAGTGATTGATATGACTGTTTAAATACTGAAAGGACATTCATTCTTAACCCTTTTACACAACTGTTATTCACTGGGCTTTAGCTCACTGTTTATATTTATATATAGGTGTCCAGGCACCGGATCGATGCTAGGAGCGTCAAGCTAAGCTCCCGTTTTGTCAAGCCAACCGTTGTGCCTCACTTCGAGGTTCCCAAGTCTGTCCAAACTAGGGCTATTTTGGGATGTCTCAGTTCCACCCTTTGTCTCTATTCTATAGTAAATGTTTAAGACCTGACTGTACAGCTATGGTGAAGGGATTTGGTCCCCAACCTGAATGTTTTTATGTATCTGAGATGTATATATATGTTTTGTTTATGAATGTGGTTTGTTTATAAAAGTCTTTTTGCATTCAGACTGTCACAGCTCATTGGACATCTTTTATTTACAGTTTGGCTTCCACCAGCCCCTTTACTCTATATTACTATCATTACTGTTAAGCAGGCCTTCGGTAATCACGGATTACTGGCCGGTTGTGATGCTAAACCCATAGGGGGCAGGTTTAGGTCGTAATAGAGTGGTATCAGAACGATACCAAAGCACGAGTTAAACCGCACACACGTGTCCAAATGAGCTATAGGATGTCCTAGAAAAGTGAATAGGGCATTGTATGAGCATGAAAGTGTGTGTGGCCATGACATGAATATATGTGCTAATGTGTTTTAAGTAAGCAATTCCTATGTTTATTATCACTGTGTTGCATATAATGAAATGGACAATACAAGAACTGCTGATGAATTTGAATCATCTGAGGCCAGAATGGCAAGGTTAGAAAGAACAGTCGAACTGTTGACCGAAGCTTTAAGACAACAACAGAACCAACAGCCCCCACCTCCTCAAGAAAAAACTATTTCTAAACTACTCTTAAAATGGCTAACTTAGAACTACTCCTAAATAATTTTCACGAATTTGATTTGACGGTTGTTGATGATTATGATCTTCATTCCATCTCCCTTTTATGGTTGACTCCTGGCTTGGCCTTTAATTCTAATTTTTCTTGATTCTTTGCCTCTCCTCATGCTTATCCCCCTATTTTAGGAACTGTTTTTTTTATTGTTATGTGGATTCTCTGTTATCATCTTCCATAGCCTTTTTCCTTTCAGTCCCATTTTATGCTATGTCAATAATTTTAGCCATCCTTGCCACATTATCGCTATGACCTATCGATGGAAGATTCCTAAAATTTAATACCAACAATATGGCTAAGATTATTTTATTTCATTGATTTTGCGTTTAGAGTTTTGTTTTGTTTTGTTTTGTTTTTTTCTTTTCTTTTACTACTCAACCAAAAGGTAAGGAGGCATCGGGGGGACGTGATATGGGCAAGTTAGAATTTGTCTTCTACGTAATAAGGATATGTGTGTCATTCAAACTCAACTCAGACCGAATTGGCATCAACTTAGGCTTGTTGTGGGAAATAAGAAAAAAAAATTAACTTATCAATTTTTTTGTTTTTTTTTTTAAAATGTGTAAAAAAATAAATAGTTGATGTGATTTAAATAAGCCAATAAACTGGTTTTTTTCTATGTTTCCAAAAGAGGCCTTAATGTAGTCATTTCAAACTTGATTGTAAAATAACATTCTAACCTTTAAGGCCATGTTTATTTAGTTTTTGGGAAGGGAATTAGACTAATAATCCATGGAACTCACCTAAATAGTGTTTGGTTAGGAACATGAGTGAGGGGATTAACTATTCCCTTGGATTAGTAATCCTCCACGTGGTAGGGCTAACAAAGTCATGAGAAGGTTGGGATTAGAAAATTAGTAAATTTTTAAATGATTTTTAAGTAAAAAATATATTTTTTAGAACAAAAAAATAATAATTGTAATATTAAAAAAAACTAAAAATTTAAAAATATTAATTTTATATCTTAATACTATCTATAGTATTACTAATCCGATAGTGTACAAACAAATACTATTTATCATATATCTTTAACCTAATACCACTACACTAATAATCTCCCCACTCAATCCCACGGTACTCTTAAACTCCTCAATCCTATGGAGCCAAACAAATGTGGCCTAGAGTTTTTAGAGATTTAGGCCACGTTTGTTTGGGGGATTAAGTTGGATGGGATTGTTAGTGAGAAAATGGTTAGTGAAGAGATTGTTAATGTGGGAATTGTTAGTGAGAGGATTAAGTAAAAGTGTGTTTGTTTTTATGATAGTTTGGAAAATGGTTAGTGATGGAATTGTTAAATTATTTTTATATAAAATAAATAAATAAAATTATTTATATATTAAAAAAATAAAACAAGTATTAAAATAAACAGGTGCACTTGATAAAAAAAAATTAAAAAAATAATTTTTTATATGACTCAATCTACTCACTATTTTTCTAATCCTATCCAAAATCTAACCAAGCTAATCCCCCTCCTGAAGGGGATTACTAAGCCCCTCACACTGTTAATCTCTCCTCCCAAATCATCACCAAACAAGGTATAGGTGGGACCCACACTCATACTAATCCAATCCGACCCCTTACCCTGCTACACAAACACGGCCTTAAGATTTAAACATAAAAATGAGATCATATTTGAGGTCACGTTTGCTTGGCGGATTAGGTTGGGATGAGATTAGTAGTGAAGTGATGGTTAGTAAAGAAATTGTTAATGTGAGAATTGCTTAGTGAGAGCATCTCCAATGGTATTTGCTATAATACCATTACTATTGCTATTGCTATAATTTTGCAATGAATAGTAGTAATTTGTCAAATTATAGCAATGGTGCTCCAATGGTACACATGTTATTTTGGCAAATCTCAACCAACTTTCCCCTCAAATTTGTAAATATTGTTTGGATATAAATTTTTTAGTTATTTTTTTTTCATTTTTTGTGACTTTTTTTTAACTGTTTGTAAAATTTTTTTATATTATTTCATTATACCTGACTAGACAAATATAAAAAATAAAAAATAAATTGAAAAATAAAAAAAAATAAATATAATTCATCCTACCAAAAAAAAAAAATTACAAGATTTTGCAGTCTGAAAATTTTGGAGCCAAATTCTGTTTATTTGGATGATGTGGCAAGTTTGGCAATTGCCAAACTTGTTACCAAATTTGAGAGATGAAATGGCATTTGCCAAATTTGGCAAGGGTTATAGCAACCCATTGGAGCAACATTTTTTAGAACTCTTGTCCAATTTTGACAATGGTAGCTCAAATAGCTTGCCATTGGAGATGCTCTGAGGGGATTAAGTAAAGTGTGTTTATTTTGATGATAGTGTGGGAGATGGTTAGTAATGGGATTGTTGAATTATTTTTATATAAAATAAATAAATAAATAAATTATTTCTATATTAAAAAAACATAAAACAAATTAAAACAAACAGGTGCACTTGGTAAAAAAAAAAATTAAAAAAGTAAAATTTGTATATAAAATATGCTCAATCCACTCACTATTTTTCTAGTTCCATCCAAAATTCATCCAAGCTAATCCTCTTACTAAGGGAGATTACTAAGCCCTTTATACTAGCAATCCTCCCTATCAATCCACACCAAACAAGCTGTGGATAGGACCCACAGCCATATCAATCTAGTACGGCCACCCACGTTGGTAAACAAACATAGTCGAAAAGTTAAGGCTTTCGACAATAAACTTCTTTTAAAATTTTCTTATAGGCCTTAGGCGATAGTCTAAGTGGCCTAATAGTTGAGTCACTTTTAATTTACTCGAATGAAATTAAAATAGAATGAAATAATCATTTCTTCTATAGAATTAGAAGAATTTTATTAGACACATGTACATACCATATACACCCTTAGTTACGTCATTTTCTTCTTTAGTTATGACTAATTTTCTTCTTTAATTATGACATTATTTTGAGATATTTGATTATGACATTTTTTTGTTTTTGGTTATGATTTTTTTTTTTAATTATGACTAAGAAAGTATGAAATTATATTATTTTCTTCTATAATTATACGGTGCATATGATATACACCTCTTGTACCATAGTCTTTCGGGAGATGTTACAATATACACCCTCAAAAAGGTACATATTGTATGTCTTTCATAACTTTTTCATAAAATTTCATAACTTAAACTTAAAATGTTCTGGGCCAGCTACATCCACATTCTTACTGCAAACCCCACAGGATTAAAGTTGCCACCAAAGCAATTTCAATGCAGATTAGCAAGAAAATGATCAAGACTAGTCCAAATTGCATTTTTTTTTTTTTTTGTGCTTATTATTACAACAGAGATCAGAATTTATCTCTAGCGCTATTCTTTAATAAGATTTCATAACTAATCTTTAATACGAAGCTTCAAAATATTGCATTAAAGATGAGATCTTACTCATTTTCTAAGATGGCAGCCTCCATCACTATGTCCTGCAAAGCAGATTAAAAACAAAAGTTTCATGAATTAGCTAATTCACTCCATTTAAAGATGACATGAATACATGATCAGATGACGATGGGCATTTTAAGAAATTTTATTGGTTCAAACACACACACACACACACACACAAAGATTGTTCGTCAATGCAAGAATATCAAGAACCCTAAACCTCCAAAAAAATCAGAACCAATAATAAATCCTCAAAATTGGAATAATTTTAACATGCAAGTCCTGCAAGCTTAGATTGGAATTATGATGGTTCTGTTATTACTAACACACACAGTACAGAAATTGATGTATAATTGAAAGCAACCAAAGCACAACAAAGGCCAACGAGAGAGAGAGAGAGAGAGAGAGAGAGAGAGAGAGAGAGAGAGATCAAACCTTGGAAACAAACTCTTCGATCAATGCAAGGTGGGTTTTGCATTGGCGGCAGAGGTAGAAAATGTCATCTGGGTCTTGATACATCCACAAAGCAGTATTGAAAGCACCAACTCTTCAGCCAGAGGAGCAAATAAATCAAATTCAAGAAAGGTATTATTATTAGGACTATATGAATAACTAAACAGTTTAAATTGTAAGAAAAATGAATACAAAACAGAGCAGCTGGGTCATCTGGGTCTGGATCCATCCTCAAAACAGCTTCCAAAGTACCAAATCTTCAGCCAGAGCAAGTAAATCCAATTCATGAAACTAATTATTTGGACTATAAAGAACTAAACAGTTTAAATTTTGTGAGAATGAATACGAAATAGGCAGCTTCGAAAGCACCAATTCTTCAGCCAGAGAAAGTAAATCACAATCAAGAAAGTCATTATTGAGACTATGAAGAAACTAAACAGTTTAAATTGTAATAGAATGAATACGAAACAGAGCATGGGGGTTGGACTAAAATGAGAGGTTTAATGGTACTTACCAAAACAGAGTAAAAAATGTGGGCGGTGAATCAGGTTCCTGATTAGAGAGAGAGAGAGAGAGAGAGAGAGAGATACATATATTGAAGTAGCTAGCTCTAAATGGGGTTCTTGATCATAGAGAGAGAGAGAGAGAGAGAGAGAGAGAGAAAACAGAGAGATCAGGTTTCAGTTAACCGCATGACAGTTTGTGGTGTGGAGTATATGGTACAGTGCGCACCACAATTGCTGAGCTGTACCCTCAATTCTTCTTCGTCTTCGTTATTATATTTTTTTTCTATTGTTTTTCTCTCCACTTTGTTGCTCTGGCCTTGGGCCTAAAATGTAAGCACAGGTCCCATCCAGCAAGCTTGGCCCAAGCCAATGGGCTGATGGTCTAAATTTGGACATTTTAGATTTTTTATTTTTTTATTTTTTAAATATGTATAAAATCATACTATAAGATTGAATAAAATTTACTGGCACATAACACATTTTATAACTAAAGGGGAAACACTGGGGAAAAAAAAAAAACATAATTTCAATTTTTTGAATTGTAATTAAAAAAAAAAATGGTCATAACTAAACATAACATAAGGCATAATTAAATAACTTATGAGTCATAATCAAATAATGTCATAATTAAAGAAGAAAATTGATCATAATATTGAATTTTTTATAAATATTTTACTTTTTAAATACATCTAAATAAAGTGCATCTAAAAAAGTTTTAAAAAAAAATGTTTAAAATTTTAAAAATATTTACTAAAAATAAAAATAAAAATAAAAATAAAAATAAAAAAACTCAATTTTTAAAAAATTGAATTCAGAAAATTAAAGCCAAATATATAAAAGAAATTCCATCATTGTATGTATATATTTTACAATTTTGGTGGGCCAATGTGTAGGTTTATGAGCAGGTTTGTTGAGTGGCCTCTCACATGTTGACATATCGAGCTTCAATGTCTTTATAGAATGAATAATTACACCCACCCAAAAAAAAAAAAAAAAAAAACCCTACAAATTGGTTAAGTTCTAGAGTTTTAAATGAGTTGAACTGAGAAGGGACTTTTAAGCAAAACAAAACAAAAAATTGTTCAGATTGAAGTTGCAAATGACAATGGAGTAGTGAGAGATGGATAAATTTTTGGTCATGGGCATGCTTCTTATTATATGTTTGGATCCCAAATTTGTGAGGAAAGAAAAAGGAAGGGAAAATTAAAAAATAAATATTTGCTTTTACTTTATTCACTTTTTTTTTTTGTTTTTTTTTTTTTTTGACCTTTCCACAAATCTAAGACCCAAATAGAGCCTTAAGATCTTGGGCTATGCAAATAAGGTCTTGGGCTATGCAAGCTAACCAAATATATGTTACAAGCAAAGAACATAACTATCCCAAGTGCTAAATCCCAACAAAAAGTAGCACCAAATGCAACGACGAAACCCCAAGAAACAGCTAAAAAGGCATTTCCGAAATCCCCAGACTGAAAAAAATAAAAATAAAAAAAAATAAAAAAATAAAAAAAGGCAATAACAAAACCCCATAACCAATGCCTATGGCAACAAGGCAAACTAAGCCTACACTACACATGTTTGCTCATATGTTGCCTCATTTGCTTATTTATATTTTAGATTTTCACTTTCAAGTTGAATAAATGCCTTTTCTAGAACTTTTGAACTGATTTTTATTAAGCTCAATTCAATATGTGATTCTTCTAGAAAATCAAATAAAAACCTCAAATGTGTAACAGCTCAATTCAATAATAAAAATTTCTTTGCACTCTTTATTTGGAAGTTGTTATACAAATGTTTCATGCTATATGACTTCAAGAGCTGTATACTTCATTTGAAGTTATGAAGTTTAATCTTTTAGTCTACAACTTTCTCACTAACATTCCCCTAATTTCTCTGTCCAAACACATATGCTCAAAATCCTTATTTCAAATGGCATAGAAAAGAAAAGAAAACAAATAATAGAAAGTAAATCTAATTGCAAAATATATTTAGATAAACAATTTCAAACATGGCCTAAAATTTGATGTCATTATAACAGCAACAGACATATTTTCATCATAGATCATCATAAGCAGATAGAAAAAAATTGCAGTACATGCATAGGAAGCTCCCATATAGAGTATTGCATGCTTATCGTAAACCCTGAAACAATCATACACCAAACAAACCCTTTTGTTCTAACAACTAATAGTTCTATGTCTCTTGCTCCGTATATAGAGTATTTCATGAACTAGAGAAAACACCAAATCAGAATTTTAAGAGTAAGATAAAAGAAAAAAATGGATGAATTTGATATTACGTGTATATATGAATCAGCCATCAGCTGTCATTTTGAATGTCTTCTCTACCATCAATTCAAGCATTTTCAACAGGTTCATTTGTATCTACATACATCATATTGTTTCCATTCCACAGCAGTGGCTTTTGCCTATTCACAGCTGTTGAATCAAATCCATAAGAAACTCAAAATTAAAGAAATTTAAAAAAAAAAAATTACTTTTACAGAATTAGTGGTATTTTATTTGTTTCAAAGTGTATAAATGCAGTAGGAATCTTCTGGTCTCAAGTACATCAATTTCCTCTACCACTTCAACCTAAACTTATAATAGTATAATTTTGTTAGAAGATTTTTAGTCAATATGTAAGAATATATATATATATATATAGGGAATCTCAAAAATGGTAAATACTTCATGTTCCTTACATATTTCCAACCTAAAAGCTTCCTGCAACGGTTACAGTTAACGTTAGTAACCGTGTTAGTACCCTCCATTTGATAATGTGCTTGGCCAGCAACATCCACACTGACACTACAAAACAAAGGATTAAAGTTTCCGCCAAAGCAAATGCAATACAGGTTAGCAAGAAGATGATCAAATCGGTCATTGAATTTTAAAATTCTTGATAACAAAAATACAAATTGATTTGTTGTGCTGATCACTAATCGTTAGTCAGAATTCACAACGATCTATGCCCACCAAAGAAGTTACATAGATTTGTATTAATGATGATAACTCACACATTTGAAAATAAAAGTTACATGAATACATAATCAGATGATGATGGGCACTTTGCGAAATTATATTGATTCAAAACACACACACAGATTGCTCTTCAATGCAAGAATACCAAGAACCCTAACCTTTAAAAAATTCAGAATCAATATCAAGAATATCAAGAAACCACCACCCATTGCTCATAATACCATAACCAACAAGCCTTATACTAAACATTTATTGATAACATCATAAACAAAATTGTGATGGTTCTGTTATTATTAACACGCACAGTGCAATTGATCCATAATTCAAAGGGGAGAGAGAGAGAGAGAGAGATACCTTGGAAACAAACTCTTCAATTAATGCAAGGTAGGTCGTGCTCTGGCAACAGACGTAGAAATGGACATCCATTTTCAAACAGCTTCGAAAGCACCAACTCTTCTTCAGACATAGAAAGTATTTAAATTCAAGAAAGTTAAGTTATTGAGACTACATGAAAAACTAGTAACAGTTTAAATTGTACAATGAATGAATTCGAAACAGAGCATAGCCTGGTTGAATGATACTTACCAAAACAAAGGAAAGAATGTGGGCAGTGAGTTAGGTTCTTAAAAGAGAGAGAGAGAAAGAGAGAGCAGGGTTCAGTTAACCGCCAGAATAGCAGTTTGGAGTTGTGGAGTATATGTCCTATCCAGAGAGCTTGGCCCAGGTGGACGAGCTGATTGTCTAAATTTGGACGTTTCAGATTTTAAAAAAAAAATATGTATAGAAGTCTACTCTAAAATTGAATAAAAGTCTAATATAAATTGCCACATAACACATTTTAAAATTGCAAAAATAATATTTTGTCATAAATAGTGAGGTGAGAGATTCCATCACTACTTGTATATATTTTTTGATTTTGGTGCTTCAATGCACTTATGAAACGAATAATTACAAATATTCATATATGGTCATTAACCCAAAAAATAAAACGGCAGTATAGTTGAAGTTATAGGATTTTAAACTAGTAAAGTTGAGCAGGGTCTTCTAAGCAAACACAATAAAAATTGTTCAGATTGAAGTTGCTAATGCAATGGAGCAGTGAGAGAGATATCCCTCCATCAGCTGTCATTGCGAATTTCTTCTCTACCATCAGTTACAAGCATTTTCAATAGGTTCATTTGTATCTACATACAGCATATTGTTTCCATTCCACAACAGTACCTTTTGCCTATTCACAAATTTTGAATCAAATCTATAAGAAACTCAGAATTACAGTATTTAAAAAAATATATATTATACGAACAGAATTAGTGGTATTTTATTTGTTTCAAAGCTTACAAATGCTCAAATAAAAAAATAAAAAATAAAAGCTTACAAATGCAGTAGGAATTTTCCGGTCTCAAGTACATCAATTTCCTTTGGCACTTCAACCTAAACATATAGAATATTTTTAGTCAATATGTAAGAATATATATAGAGAATCTCAAAAATGGTAGATACTTTATGTTCCTTACATATTTCCAACCCAAAAGCTTCCTGCAACGATTGTAGTTAACGTCAGTAACCATGTTAGTACCCTTCATTTGATAATGTGCTTGGCCAACAACATCCACATTGACACTACAAAACACAGGATTAAAGTTTCCACCAAAGCAAATGCAATACAGGTTAGCAAGAAGGCAATCAAATTGGACATTGAATTTTAAAATTCTTGATAACAAAAATACAAATTGATTTGTTGTGCTGATCACTAATCGTTAATCAGAATTCAAAACGATCTCTAGCCGCTAAAGAAGTTACATAGATTTGTATTAACAATGATAACTTACACATTTTCAAAGATGTCGCGTTGTCCTAGAAAGCATATTCAAAACAGCAATAAGAACACAAACTTGCTTTTAAAAATAAAAATAAAAATTGTAGATAATAACAAATAGTAACTGTTTGGTAAAAAGGATTGCAGCCATTGTAATTCAACCAATGCATTCAACTATAACATGAATCACCATATGCTTAAAGCAATATATATGTTTATATGTACAGATATACAGATTTTTCTTAGTTCAAAATGCTTACACTGAACTTTGTTTGTCATGCTTTAGGTTGTGTTAGGATTTTGAATTTGCGAAGCGATTTGCAGAGGGAAATCACTTTCCTTTTCTTTTTACTCTATAAACCCTTCCACAAATCATACCTCCGAAAACACAACCCTTTGATATAAGTGTCAAGAACTGTAACCTACAAAAAAATTGCAAAATCAGAGGATCCTAAGAACTTTTGCTCATATAAAAACAAGATTAGATTTAGATGACCTTTGAGAAATTATATATTATTGGTTCAAAATGCATAGAGACTCTTCTTGGTCTCCAAAAAAATTCAGAATCAGTATATGAGTCTACGATTGTTCTTTAATGCAATTGTAACAAACAAGAACTTTTGATAATTCGATAACCAAATAAAGCCTTGTACTACAACAAAGAATTAAACCCTCAAAATTGGAACAACTTTAACAACAAAGACAGGCCAATCTCGCAAGTTTAGAATGGAAGTATGATGGTTCTGTTCTATTACTACTAACACGCACAATAGAGAAATTGATGCATAATTCAAAGCAACAAAAGCACAACAAACAAAAGAGAGAGAGAGAGAGGAGGATGAGGAATTTAAGTAGCTCCAAATGGGATTTGTAAAGCCAGAAGTATATATATAATAGACTGAGTAAGAACTGAGGTTAGCGAGAGAGAGAGAGTAGGGTTCAGTTAACCGCCGAAATGACTGTTTGAGGTGTGGACTATATGGTATAGTGCGCACCATAAATTGCTTAGTTGTACCCTCAGAATTATAACCCACAATTTTCTTGGTAACAATGCTTGGTAACCCGAATTTTCATGGTCCAAATGGCTCGAATGTCTTAAAACGATGTCGTTTTAGAGGTAAAACAATGTCGTTTTGATACATTTGAGTCATTCAGGCCACACAAAATTCGAGCTATCAAGCATTTTTCTTTTCTTGGAATAATTTTATTTTCACACACTAATTTTTCTTAGTGTACACACTTAATATTCTTAATAAACCCATTAGAAAAATATAAAATCTGAAGTACACATCTCTTTATTTCAATAATACGTTCATCTTCAATTTCAAAATCTTAGGTAGTGTTTGATAGAGTTTTAAGAATTATGATTTGAGAATAGAGTTGTATTTTAAGTTTGTGAGTTTTTGAATTACGATTTGAGTGTGGAAAATTTGTTTGGTTATGAGTTTTGAAAAGAGTTTTGAATTGAGTAATATGACATATAATATTTGATACAAAACTTACAACTCATAATCAAACACACAATCCAAAATTCTATTCAAAACTCATAAAAAAAATTTAAAAATTCTGAAAATATTTTTATGTAAAATATAAAAATAATATGTGCCCAAAAAAAACACAAATACTGTTCCGGTCAACCGACCGAACGTCCGAGGGGTCGTCTTGGAGAATGACTGGGTAGACGTGTTTTCAAAATGGGTGTGGCAATCAACTTTTGAAAAAGCCAACCAAACACCACAGTGAAACCAAATTGTGGAATTAAATTTCAAAAGCTCTACCAAACGGAGCCTTAATTTTCTTCCATTTACCCACACTTTTTACACCATCTTTGCTGCCACTCTTAGTTTCCATCACCATTGCCATTGCTGTTGCCACCACTCCCAACTTATTCCTTTCCATTGTAGACATCTATAGTCAATCTTGAAAATGGGGTGGTTTGGGGCGGGAGTTATGTGTAAGAGTATATGGTTCATAACGAAAGGTGGTAGCAGATGGAAAGGTAAAGAGACGATGAAAGGGGATGACGTAAGAAAGAAGTGGAACTAGCGTTGGAGAATGATTATGATATTTTAAAATTCAGATTTGAATAGAAGAAGATAATGATATTATGATATTTTTAGCCTAAGACAAAATTATATTAAGGAAGAATAGCAATGATTCATAATACTAATTTTGGTGCTCTAATGGAGCACTAATAACAATGGCAAGGGAAAAAAAAATCAAGACCAAAACATCACATCATGGTGGGTGGGGCCCATTGCCAACTCATTAGAGCTGGCTTTAGAGCTCAAGAATTAGAACTCCAAAGCATCTTTCTGAGAAAGAATTTCATTAAATGTGTGAATTTAGAAAAATGGGTGTATGAAAATAGAATTATCTATTTTTGGGGGTTCTTTTTGGTTCTTTCTTTTCTACTTTTTCCACTCCGCTTTTTGGCCCAAGTGTGTCGGGTGGCCTTGGGCCAAAAAATGTAAGCCCAAATCTTGTCCAGAAATCTTGGCCTTGGGCCTACGTAGTGGGAGCCCATGATTCCGAAAACAATGTAGTCTGGTTGATTTTATTTGCATCCAAATAGTAACTATGTTCAATTAAAATTTTAAAATTTTATTTCTTATTATATTTCAATGTAAATTTATAATAAGGACATGTACATTAAATTCTAAAATAATTTTTTTTTTCTTATGGTACAACACCCTAATAATTTATACGCATTTTTCATATTCATGTCTGTTCATCTTTTTTTCCAAATTTCAATTATTTTTTCTTTATCTTTTTCATCCCACCAAATCTCCAATCTACACCACTAAGGCTCACCATTATCATCAACAACTTTGTTTTCTTAACAAATTGCAAATAAAATAAAATTTGAACAAAATCAAACAATAGATTAAATAATAATCAAAAATATTTTTTGAAACAATCCATCAAATTTTGATATTTATGTGAATATGTATCTAAATGTGATAGTGACAAAGGGTTGTGTTTAGGGTCAAAGGGTTGTGTTTAGGTCAAGAAATACTTTTGATTATTATTTAAATGTGATAGTGAGTGTAGGGCCAAGAAATTTTATAACTCTGATAAATAATTAAAGTTTTTTTTTTTTTTTTTTTTTTTTTTTTTTTTTTTTTTGTTTTTTTTAACGATAGATTCATTCGAACTTCGAAGTAGTAGATAACGCGATACCCATCTTTCACGAGCACATGGCGCAACCACGCAGGACAATGGATAGTATTAAAGAAAACCCCGTCTCCATCAGTGCCAAACCTTGCCAAAGAGTATTATAAGTGCGCTGCGCAAAACTAAATTGAACCATAGGAATACCGACCACAATCTGCGGCACAACATGAAGCAAAATATCAACTTCTGATTGCACACAAACCTCACCATTAATTAAATTGGTGTAATTTGAAAATTTGATTTATTTAATATTGGATATACAATAAATTATAATTTTACCTAGAAAGATAATTTATAAAAAAAAAAAAGGAAAAAAAAAAAGAAGATCTAGTGTATTGAGATTAAATTATAATTTTAAATAATTTAATAGAGAGTCCTGAGAAATTAGGCATAATAAAGTGATGTTTGTTTGGCTCTTTGGGGAGAGGATTGAATTAATAGTCCATGGGACTTACTATAGGCTACGTTTGTTTAGCAGATTAACTTGAATGAGACTGTTAGCGAGAGGATGGTTAGTGATGAGATTGTTAATGTGAGAATTGTTAGTGAGGGGATTAAGTAAAAGTACATTTGTTTTAATAATAGTATGAGAGATAGTTAGTGATGTGATTGTTAAATTATTTTTATATAAAATAAATAAATAAAATATTTTAATATAAAAAAAATTGAAACAAACAGGTACACTTAGTAAAAAATAATTTTTTTTTATATAAAATAGATTCAATCATTTCATTATTTTCCTAATCTCACCCAAAACCCAATCAATCTAATCCCCTGCTGAGAGAGATTACTTTTTTCTTTGGATTATCAATTTACCCTCTCATTTTATTACCAAACATGTTGTGGGTGAGACCCACAACCATAATAGTCCAATCCAGCCACTCAAACCGCGAAACAAACATGGCCATAGAGTGTTTGGTTAGAGTCATGAGTTGGGAAATTAACTATCCCCTTGGACTAGCAATCTTTCTATTGGTAGGACTATCAATCCCATGGTGGCGTTGGAATTAGAAATTAAGTGGGAAGATTAGTGAATTTTTAAATAATTTTAATGCAAAATTTATATTTTTTAGAACCAAAAAAAAAATTATAATATTAAACAAATACTAAAAATTAAAATATATTCATTTTATATATTAATATTATCTATAGTGTACGGGAAAGAAATAAACCTTCTCGTATAATCCTGTTGATCAAGTCTGCGCTCCTCCGTACGACGTCGTTCTACTACCTGAAAATACAAACGTGAGCTAGTCGGCGGGTGTGTGCCGGAATACAAAATATCTTCTTGGCCCATTTGTGTGGCCCAACTTCCAGAAAAGACTCATCCTTTGCTGACCTTTGACAACTGCAAAGGGCCAATCAGAACCTGCCACGTGTCACTAGAATGGGAAGCGATTCAGTTTCTGTGACTGAAGGGACGCTTTGACCGGATAAGGATAGCTCGGCTTAAAATGTAGCTCGGCTGGAAAGGTGTAAGAGTTTTAGCTCGGCTGGAAAGGCTAAAGGGTTTTTTAGCTCGGCTGGAAAGGTTAGAACTTTAGCCCGGTTTATAGACGGGTAATCCCTATCATGCTACGCAGATGGAATTAAGGGGCAATTGAGAGGGTAATTTATGTGCAAATTAGGCCGAGCTGGGCCGTTATGGGCCTCAGTTCGAAGGGCTGAGTAACAAGTCCATGAGTTACTCCGGTCCGAAGGAGGCTTGGATGTTAGTCCGGTTCCAGAAAGCATTAGTTCTAGCCCGGTTCAGTAGAGTACAAATAGTTCAGTCGCCGCATTTAGTTCAGTCATGGCGTATGGAACCGAGGTATACTGAGTCCTCTTCAGGACTCAATGTTGGTTAGTTCGGCTTAGATTCTTCTATGGAGAGCTCGGTCTTGGCATATGAAGCCGAGGTAGGAGAAAAGCAAGGGAGAGTCGAACTAACAGCTAGATCGGTCACTTTAGTTAGCCTGGCATGGCAATGTTATTTTGGTCGTATGGTAGTCCGGCCGTAGTAAAACCATCTCACTTGGTTTAAGCAGTGAGGGGGGTGTTGAAGGATAGGCATTATCTTTCAGGAGTATGGATCCTAGGAGGACTCTGTATGGAGGAGTAAAAGTCCTACTAGGATTGTGCCACACGAAACCTACAAAAGCTCACAAACATCACCTATGGAGAGGTAACGCAACTTTGATTCCTGAATGCATAGAGCTTTGGTCTATTTGTCTAGCTTGCTGACTTAGGCATCGGAGAGGTTTTCGGCACACACCCGCCGGCTAGCTCACGTTTGTATTTTCAGGTAGTAGAACGACGTCGTACGGAGGAGCACAGACTTGATCAACAGGATTATACGAGAAGGTTTATTTCTTTCCCGTACAATTGGCGCCATCTGTGGGAATTTCAGACTAAGAACAAAACCTTTTGATCAAGCTTTTCCTCTTAAGAATCAATGGCGCACAACGAAGATTTACCATAGTCCGCCATCGACGGACAAACACCAGAAGGGGGTGCGAGGCGCGAAGGTCTACCTCTCATCCCTCCTATGGCGGATTTAGAGCCACAACGACAGAATCCCAGGAGGGATACAAGGGGAAGAAGGCGGACTAACAGCCCTCGTCACTCTCGTTCACGGAGTCCAGAGAGACAAAGGCGGAGGATTGACCCTCAAGCCTTGGAAGATCGCGTCAAGGAACAAGACGAGTTGATACGACGAATGGCGGCGGACATGGAATCTCTAAAACACCAGATGAAGGGAAAACAAGTGGCGACAGGAGAGGGGCGCATAAGCAAGACGCCCCTTCGCCACTCGGAAGATCGTGGTAGGAATACCACACCCTCGCAAGCAGAGAGTAAAAGCCTCAGGACAGGCGATACTCAATCCAGGTCTTCCAGAACTCGTCACTCCAGGTCTGAAAGGACGAGATCTGAGAGGTCATACACGGCAGGGAGCACTTATTGGCCTTCACATACGCACCAAACAAGATCCAGGCAGACGGAGTTGCCCAGATCATCTGACTTACGCACCATGCTCGAAGAGAAGGCACGATGGAAGGAGGACGCCAGGGCACGTGATCCACACAGAGTGTCTGCCTTACAGCGGTTGGCTCCTCGAACGCATGGAAGCGTCGAGGTTGGAATGCCAATACCGCGTCCTGCCTACGAACCGACGGACAAAGCATTAGCAAGGCTGCAGACTTCGCCGTTTGTTCCGGCAATTGAGAACGCGCCCTTACTTTCAGGTTTCTTTCAGCCCAAATTCACTACATATGAGGGGAAGACGGACCCCTACTCACACTTGAGCCATTTTCGCCAGGTCATGGCTGTATACCGACGAAACGAGGCTTTGATGTGCATCCTCTTCCCATCTAGCCTTGGCGACCTCGGCTTGACTTGGTTCGAAAAACTTCCAGAAGGCAGCATAGCCTCCTGGGCGCAATTGGCAGAAGTGTTCGTCACAAGGTTCCGAACGAACACCAAAACCCCGATGGAGATCGATCAGCTGCTCTCCATCGACATGGGCGATAAGGAGACCTTAAGATCCTACAACAGTCGCTACTAGGAGACCTTCAACCAGATTGGAGATTGTCCCACCAATCTCGCCATAGCACAATACAAGAGAGGCCTTCTAGTCGGGAACAGACTTAGAGACTCAATCACCATGACACCACCCCTTACCATGGAAGCCTTGATGGAAATAGTGCATCAGCACATCAGGGTGGAAGAGGATGGCGCACGTGCCAAAACAAAATCTGGCACGACCACAGTACCAGAGAAGAAGGCCTCAGCAAAGGTCAACACGGTAGACCGTCCAAACAAAAACGGATGAGGCAGGCGAGACAACGGAGAAGACCAGGATAAAATATGGTTGAGAGTCTGCACTGCCATAACCACGGTCTTCAAGAAACCGATCTACCAAATTCTAAGTGAAATACGGGATGAGCCTTTCGTCAGATGGCCAGCCAAGCTTGGGGAAGCCCAGAAGGACTATGACGAAAGATCACGGTGCACCTTCCACAAACAAAAGGGGCACCGCACTGAAAATTGCACGCCATTGAGACAACACCTGGAGGAGTTGGCGGCAGCAGGTCACTTGGATAAATACATTGAAGGAGGGGCGCAACCAGCCCCCTAGGACCATAATAACCCCAGCGGAATGCCAATCGACGCCCCACCTCAAGGCGTTATCAATGTGATACATGGAGTTTTCGAACCTGAGCGTGTATGCGAGCTTAGAGGATTAATCAAAAAGGCTGAGCATTTAAGAGAGGTACTAAGTACCCAACCTGCCGTCAAGAAGGGAAAGACAGAGGCCACGAACGTCATGTCTTTTTCGGATAAAGACTTGGCAATGATATATTGCCCTCACAATGATGCCTTGGTTGTCACTCTCTGAGTCAAGGATTTTGACGTCAAGCGGATTTTGATAGACTAAGGCAATTCATGTGAAATAATGTACTACGACACCTTTAAACAGTTGAAGTTACAAGATAAAGACTTGGCACCTGCCGTATCTCCCCTGATTGGATTCAACTCCATGCCAGAATGGCCCGTCGGCAAAATAATCCTCCCAGTCAAGGCAAGAAGCGTGACGAAACAAGTGGAGTTCTGGGTATTAAAAGTCCCCTCCACTTGTAACATCATCTTGGGCAGAACATGGCTGCATGCCATGTGATCGGTGGCATCATCCTACCACCAAGTAATGCGGTTCCCCAACGACACTAGTGTAATAGAAGAGGTCTATGGAGATCAGATTATGTCCAAACAATGCTTTGTCACGGTGAATGGCAGCCGTGCTGCCAAAGGATACGTTCATTCGGTGGAAGAACCTGAGAGCAATGAACTGTTCACAGATGTCGGCAAAGCAGCTAATCAAAAAGCGGAGGAAGACTTGGTAGAGGTAAGAATAGATGAAAAGAACCCGGATAAGTTCTTCTTGCTCAGTTCGTCGTTGTCCAGCACTGAAAGATTAGAGGTCTTGGAAATTTTGACCTCTAATATCGAAGTGTTCGCCTGGACACCATATGACATGCCAGGCATTGATCCAACTTCATCTGTCACCAACTCAATGTCTACCTATCCGCCAGACCAATCATTCAACGCACACGCAGATCGGTACTCCACCACGCCGAGATAGTGGCGGAAGAAGTAGGAAACCTGCTGGAGGCAGGAGCAATCAGAGAGGTACACTACCCAAGATGGATCTCCAACACAGTCGTAGTGCCAAAAAAGAATGGTAAGTGGCGTGTCTGCGTCGACTACAAAACAGTCAACAAGGCATGCCCAAAAGACAGCTTTCCTCTACCACGGATAGATCAACTAGTAGACCTAACGACGGGACACAACCGACTTAGCTTTCTGGATGCATACAGAGGCTACCATCAAATCGCCATGCATGAACCAGACCAGGAGGTCACGTCCTTTACAACTCCAAGAGGACTATATTGCTACAAGGTCATGCCCTTTGGCCTAAAGAACGGTGGGGCGACATTCCAACGGATGGTCACCAAGATGTTTGAACCATTGTTAGGCAGAACAATGGAGGCTTACATCGACGACATGGTGGTCAAAAGCAAGGATGAGAACGACCATTTCAAGGACCTAGGTGAGACGTTTGAGATCCTGAAGAAGCACAAGTTGCGTCTCAATGCGTCCAAGTGTGCGTTCGGAGTAGTATCTGGCAAATTCCTAGGTTTCCTAGTGACCAACCGGGGTATCGAAGCAGACCCCTCCCAGATCAAAGCAATTCAGGATTTGGAGAGACCAAACTCGGTAAAAGAAGTGCAGCATCTCACCGGCATGGCAGCTGCGCTCAATCGGTTCATAAGCCGGTCATCAGACAAACTACGACCGTTCTTCCATACGCTAAAAGCCAAGTTTGAGTGGGACGGAGAATGCGACCGCGTCCTGGAAAGCTTAAAAGAATACATGTCTTCTCCACCACTGCTTGTCACCCCAGTACCTGGAGAGGAACTCTTCCTGTACCTAGCAGTCTCTCAGCACGCAATTAGCGTAGTGTTGGTCCGTGCGGAAGGAATCCAACATCTGCCCATCTTTTCTGTCAGTAAAACATTACTGGGCACCGAAACAAGGTACTTGCCCCTGGAAAAACTGGCATTGGCTTTGATGATGGCCTCAAGGAAGTTGTCGCATTACTTTCACGCCCACACCATAGTTATCCTCACAGCCTTCCCATTAAAAGCTTTGTTTAAAAGGGCGAACTTTTCTGGGCGAATCTTGAAGTGGGCAGTAGAATTGGGACAATATGACATCAAGTTCCAACTCAGGACCGCGATAAAGGCTCAAGCTTTGGCAGATTTTGTCGCAGAATTCACACCAGGAAGTCATCATATCTGCCCAGTCGACCTAACTGAAACAACCGAACTAGGGATGGAAGTTAACGCCGGAATAGCGCAACCCCTGGTGCAGGATATTCAGTCAGACCCCAAGGCAGCCCAAAGCAAAGCTAGGAAGGAAGAAGCAAACCATACTACACCAAGTCTAGACTCACCAACAAGTAAAGACTCAGTACAATCAGATAGTAAGGGGCAGACAGCAAGCATGGACCTTGAAAAAGACACCAGCAACATTGAAGATCCTAAGGCATCATCTGATCCCTCCACTTGCTGGAAGTTGTTCGTAGGAGAGATGTGGAAGCTGTTCGTGAATGGAGCATCCAACCGGCATGGAGCAGGACTTGGCATAGTCCTCATAGCAGGCAATCAACCTTGGCTTCCCAGCATCAAACAACGAAGAGGAGTATGAAGCGCTTCTTGCAGGCCTCAAATCCGTATTCTACATGAAGGCTACCGAGCTAATGGTTTTCAGCGACTCACAGCTGGTGGTAAACCAAATATCTGGCGACTACGAAGCAAAGGATGACAGGATGGCCAAATACCAAGAGTTAGTCAGAACAGAGATCAAGAAATTTGAAGTGGTCAGGATAGAACAAATCGGCAGGGAGGAAAACAGCAGAGCGAACGAACTAGCAGGCTTTGTCTCAATGGCAGATACTTCCGAACTAGTAGGCTTTGCCTCAATGGCAGATACTTCCATCCCTCATCCATTACTAATTGACCACCTACCTAGACCAAGCATTGAAGACCCCGAAGCAGAAGAGGTATGTTGCGCAGAGCTAGGCCCCTCTTGGATGGATCCCATCGTCCTGTTCTTAAAAGACGGCATCTTACCAGAAGAGAAGAAAGAGGCCAATAGAATAAGAGCAAAGTCGCAGCGATTTTGGCTCTCCCCATCCCTAGCATTGTACAAAAAGTCGTTCTCAGGACCCTACCTAAAATGTGTTCATCCCAGCAAAGTGGAAGCATTCTTATTCGAGATACACGAGGGCGTATGCGGAAGCCATCAAGGAGGAAGATCACTAGCATACAGAGCAATTTCGCAAGGATATTGGTGGCCATACATGCAAGCGGATTCAGAAAAGTATGTCAAAAAATGCGAGAAGTGTTAGAAGTTCGCACACCAAATACACCAACCTGCCAGAGAACTTCTACCTCTAACTAGCCCATGGCCCTTCGCAATGTGGGGGTTGGACATAGTAGGACCACTTCTAACAGCACCAGGGAACAGGAAGTTCTTTCTTGCGGCAACCGACTACTTCACAAAGTGGGTGGAAGCAGAAACCTTGGCATCAATCAAGGAGAAAGATGTGAAAAAGTTTGTCTGGCAGAATATCATCACTCGATTTGGCATACCAGAGGCACTAATATCAGACAACGGCACTCAGTTCGACGGCAGAATCTTCGGAGGCTTTTGTGAAGAATACAAGATAGAGTTCTACAATTCCACACTGGCATATCCCCAAGCAAATGGACAGGCAGAAGCATCAAACAAAGTAGTCTTGGATGGATTAAAGAAAAGGTTAAAAAAAGCAAAGGGCAAGTGGGCAGAAGAGCTCCCTCATGTCCTATGGGCTTACCGCACCACACCTCGGCGATCAACAGGAGAAACACCATTCTCCTTAGCCTATGGTATGGAGGCAGTAATCCCACTGGAAGTTGGCCTCCCCACAATTCGAAGTGAGAATTTTGATCCAGACTTAAATGGCGAAGCCATAACATTAGAACTCGAGCTTGCAGAAGAAAGAAGAGAAAGGGCACTGATTCACATTGCCTTATATCAACAAGAGCTATCCAGGAAATACAACAAGACAGTTCATCCAAGGCAATTCAAGGTCGGAGATTGGGTACTGCGCAAAGTAATGGGAAATACCTTGGTACCAGGAGATGGCAAATTAGGGCCCAATTGGGAAGGTCCATATAAAGTTTTAGGATTCGCAGGCAAAGGGGCATACCACTTAGAAGATAAGGAGGGCAAGGCAATTCCCAGGCCATGGAATACTGCAAATCTCAAGTTATTTTATTTTTAGGTTTTTCTTATTAAAATTTGTGTAATTTCTCCCTTTCTCAATAAAACAAATAGTTTTCTTTTCAGTTAGACGTTTTCTTCTGTAAAAGTTTGTTTTAGTAAATTAGTGAGTTGAGGGCATAAAAACACACAGTTGGCTGGATTAAACCAACACCCCTCCTAAGCCCAGGATAAGGATCCAGGCTGCAGGACGTTTGGTCGGAATAACCAAACATTCTATTCTAAGTTGGCTAGAAAAAACCAACTTAGAGGTTGGCTGGATTAAACCAACACCCTTCCTAAGCTCAGGATAAGGATCCAGGCTGCTGGACATTTGGTCAGAATAACCAAACATTCTATTATAAGTTGGCTAGAAAAAACCAACTTAGAGGTTGGCTGGATTAAACCAACACCCTTCCTAAGCCCAGGATAAGGATCCAGGCTGCAGGACATTTGGTCGGAATAACCAAACATTCTATTCTAAGTTGGCTGGAAAAAACCAACTTAGAGGTTAGCTGGATTAAACCAACACCCTTCCTAAGCCCAGGATAAGGATCCAGGCTGCAGGACATTTGGTCGGAATAACCAAACATTCTATTCTAGGTTGGCTGGAACAAACCAACTTAGAGGTTGGCAAGATTAAACCAACTCTTTGAACTCTTTAGCCAAAGTAAGGGTATGGGCTGAAGCGTGGTTGGCTGGAAAAACCAACTTAGAGGTTGGCTGGATTAAACTAACTCTTTGAACTCTTCAGCCGAAGTAAGGGCATGGGCTGAAGAGTGGTTGGCTGGATTAAACCAACTTTTGTTACTCTTCAGCCGAAGTAAGGGTATGGCTGAAGAATGGTTGGCTGGATTAAACCAACTATTATTAATCTTTAGCCGAAGTAAAGGTATGGGCTGAAGAGTGGTTGGCTGGATTGAATCAACTCTTTGTACTCTTCAGCCGAAATAGTTATATCGGCTAAAGAGTGGTTGGCTAAGTAAGCTTAGTCAGAATGACCAGCTAAAACTGGAATACGGTATCCTCGGCCGAAAAATATTTCAAATTGCAGTTTAAAAGCAAGCACTAACAGGAGTACAAACCGAGATCACAGTTGAAGCAAAAGAATTCAAGAATTCATTGAAAAACTCATTACAAGTACAAGTATACAGATCAAAACCGAGATAAGTGTTGAACGCAAAAGCTAACTTTCATTGGTCAAGAGCAAATACAAAGGAGGGGCCGCAGCCCGGTTACAAGTCCAAAACAAAAGAAAAATGAAAAAGAAAAAATTACAAAATCAGTTAAAAAGATCATCTAGATCAGCATCAATGTCAACTCGTAGACCGGTTGCAGATGGAAGATCGGTCTCAGCTGGGAGCTCGGTATCAACTGGCAGCACGGTATCAGTCGGTGGATCAACAGTCAGGTCTTCAACCGTTGGCTCCAACCGAGCTGATTGATCGTGGCTGGCTCGTTGACGACCGGAGTATCAGTTGGCTCGTTTTCTTCTTCATCATCAGACGCTTCAAGAAATTGCTTCTGAAGGTTGGCAGCATATTTCACCAGTGAGGCCGGAATGAAATACTGAGGAGCATTGTAGACCTCGGTTTCGGGTCCACAGCCGAGCTGCTCCACAGCACCTCTCTAGCCGCACTTAAAGAATAAATCTTTTGCTGTTTCACATTGTTTAATATAAGCAGCTTCGCCTTCTTTAAAGCCTTTGAGCTCGGCGTCGTCTGCCTTCTTTTTCAAGACCGCTATTTCGGCATCCTTTGTGCCTTGAAGTTTGGCAAGCTCCTGCAAATATTTGTCTTTCATCACGGTTAGGGCTCTCTGTTTGTCAGCATTAGCCGAGCTAACCAGTCCGGTCAGACGGGTCACCTCGGCCTCTAGCTCGGCATTCTTTTGTTGGGCATCTTTCAGTTCGGTTGTTTTTTCTTCAACCTCAGCCATGGCCTCCCTTGCCGTCCTCCTGAGCTCCAACACTTTTTTGTGTGCAATTTGGCTCTTTTGCATGGCCAACAAAATAATGGCAAGAAACCAATGACAAAACTGAACAGAAAGTACGAAAAAACTGAGAGGCAAGAGGGGCCACTTACCAGGATCATGGACTTCGTCGCTGACCGGATGGCCTTGAGCTCGGTCAGGTGGTTGTGGTGCTCCATATCGGGGGGCAGACACACACTCTTAGCCAGAGTGAAAGCTAGCATGTGGTCTTTATCTGCCACCACTGAGTCGGTGTGGCAGATAGCACGGTTCTGGAAAGTCAATTTTGGACTCCATTTAGAGGAGCTAGCTCGGTCGGCAGGCTCCGGCTGAGGGCTCGGTGGAGGGCTCGGTGGAAGAGTTGTTTCACCTTCATCAACTAGACGCTGCTCGATTGGGGTAGTCCGGGCGCGTTTAGCTGGGCGAGATGAGGAAGGTTGCTGTGATGGCAGGGCCACCACAGTTTCTTGTGTTTGGTTTGGTGGCGGTACTTCGGCCCTATTTGTTTCGGTTAGAAGGGCCCTTACTCTGTTCCTTTTGGCCATTTCTTGTTCGGCAGTCAAAGGAACTAGGTTGATTTGAGGCAAGTTGGGGTCCGGCTCAGGGGCGTCCTCTAGCAAAAATCTATTACTCTAGCCTTGTGCCGACCGCTATATCGGTATGTCGGTTCAAAATTCAGAAGTTTGGCCCAACTTCTTTCGTGGTATCGTAGTGCAGCACGAAGTACGCCTAAGTTGGGGTGACTGTACAGTGATTGAAGATGGGCTGAATCTGCATAACGAAAACAACTGTTAGTTCGGTTCAAGAGCAGGTAACCGAAATAAAAGAGAAGCATGAAAAGAAACCAAAGTAAACTATACCGGGGATTCCTTTATTCCAATTTATACTTCGGCCTGAGATCTGGGCTTGGTGGTCTTCAAAATTCCCAGATACCCAGAAAAAATCGTCATTGTTTAAATCTTTATCCGAAGTATCTTTTATTATTTTTTCTCGACGACGGCGTATTCTTAGGTAATAAACCCAGCCATCATCTTTTGAGCCAATAGAGTACTGGTGGAATATCTCGGCGAGTCCAAGGTTAATGCCAGCTCGGCGGTTTAGTTCGGCTATACCGTTTATTATGCGGTATGAGTTGGTGGAAAGTTGGGTAGGGTAGATCCTAGTTTGCCTAAGAAATTCGTAGAGCAATGGTTGGACAGGGAACCTTAGTCCTGTTTCTACTATGGATAGGAGGGTAAAAGGTACAAAGCCTTCATTTCCCCAAGGTATGATATCTTGTTCGGCTAAAGTAAGGTGGACGTCGTTAGGTATATTGTAATCTTTTCGGAATTCGGCTAGACCACCAGGTGTGTTTACTAAAAACCTATACATCCCCATTTATTTTATAAGTTATGAATAAATTAGATCGGTGGGAAGTTTGTGCTCAGTAGCTCGGTTGAGCGCTCAGAGGAGTGCCTAGGCAACCTATGTCTGCAAAATGGAAAACAAAGGTGTGAAGCACAGATCGTTGGACCGTGCTACAAAGAGAAAAAGCAAGATAAAAAGCCCTATTTCGGTTGTGTGAGGACCTATCTCGGTTTTCAGCAAGATATTTCGTAGCTCAGTTCGAGCAACGGGTTTGTTAGCTCGGACTTGGCAAGCTGTTCATTATCTCGGTTAAAGAGAAGGTTCTGTTAGGCCGGTTGAGCTGCTAGGGGCAGCTTTCTTAGTTTGGTCTGGAACTAAGAAAGCTGGTTTAGCCCCGAAGATATAGCTCGGTCAAAATTGAGGTTTTTTCAGTACACTAAGTATAGACTCAGTTCGGTTTGTTATTTCGGCTAAAGTAAACCAAGCGATGGTTTGACTTATTAAAGCTAGTTGGGCAACATGAAGTGTTATTTCGGTTGACAGTCTGCCTAAATTCAACATCAACTACAAACAACTTTCTAGTCTGGTTGCATCATACTTTTGGATCAAAAACTAGTGTTTCTCAGGTTATTGTGTGTGTTCAAGTGTTCTTATTGCTAAATTTTTCCAGAAGTGAACAAGGAGAAGCAAGTGGAATGAAAGTGTTTTTCAAAAACACAGACCTAAAAGCTATGGATTAAACGGAAGCAAAAACAAGAAAAGAGAAATAGATTTGAGTAAACATACCAGGCTAGAAGGAAGGAAATGGAAGAAGAACGCAGCCACAAGTTCCACAGTTGCAGAAGTTGAAGAGCAATGGAGGCTTGAGAGAGAGAGAGAGAAGAGATTGAAACAGTGGAAGCTCAGGAATGAATGATTTGAAAAGGTTTTTTGTTTTTGTGAAAGAGCTGGGGGCGGGAACTGTTCAAATTTTGCGAAGTACGAGGGCGGCGTGACAGTTGCAAAGGGCCAATCAGAACCTGCCACGTGTCACTAGAATGGGAAGCGATTCAGTTTCTGTGACTGAAGGGACGCTTTGACCGGATAAGGATAGCTCGGCTTAAAATGTAGCTCGGCTGGAAAGGCGTAAGAGTTTTAGCTCGGCTGGAAAGGCTAAAGGGTTTTTTAGCTCGGCTGGAAAGGTTAGAACTTTAGCCCGATTTATAGACGGGTAATCCCTATCATGCTACGCAGATAGAATTAAGGGGCAATTGAGAGGGTAATTTATGTGCAAATTAGGCCGAGCTTGGCCGTTATGGGCCTCAGTTCGAAGGGCTGAGTAACAAGGCCATGAGTTACTCCGGTCCGAAGGAGGCTTGGATGTTAGTCCGGTTCCAGAAAGCATTAGTTCTAGCCCGGTTCAGTAGAGTACAAATAGTTCGGTCGCCACATTTAGTTCGGTCATGGCGTATGGAACCGAGGTATACTGAGTCCTCTTCAGGACTCAGTGTTGGGTTAGTTCGGCTTAGATTCTTCTATAGAGAGCTCGGTCTTGGCATATGAAGCTGAGGTAGGAGAAAAGCAAGGGAGAGCCGAACTAACAGCTAGATTGGTCACTTTAGTTAGCCTGGCATGGCAATGTTATTTCGGTCGTATGGTAGTCCGGCTGTAGTAAAACCATCTCACTTGGTTTAAGCAGTGAGGGGGGTGTTGAAAGATAGGCATTATCTTTCAGGAGTATGGATCCTAGGAGGACTCTGCATGGAGGAGTAAAAGTCCTACTAAGATTGTGCCACACAAAACCTACAAAAGCTCACAAACATCACCTATGGAGAGGTAACACAACTTTGATTCCTGAATACACAGAACTTTTGTCTATTTGTCTAGCTTGCTGACTTAGGCATCGGAGAGGTTTCCGGCACACACCCGCCGGCTAGCTCACGTTTGTATTTTTAGGTATTAGAACGACGTCGTACGGAGAAGCGCAGACTTGATCAACAGGATTATACGAGAAGGTTTATTTTTTTCCCGTACATATAGTATTACTAATCCGATGGTGTACAAATAAATGCTATTTATCCTATATCTCTAACCTAATACCACCACATAATCATCTTCTCACTTAAACCAATCGTACTCTTAATCCCATCTATCTTATGGAACCATACAAACATGGCCTAAATGATTTCTTGGGTGTAAATAGAATCCTCCATGAAGTCTCACCAAAAAATTAAAGGGTAAATTACACTTACCTTCTCCAAAATTTAGAAAAAAATATAGTTAATCCTATACTTTTGATTGCTTGGTTCCATTTTTCCAAAAGCACTTTTCAAAAAATTCTATTTTCTTATTTTTCGTATTTTTTTTTTTTGTTTTTACTGAATTTTTTTTATATTTTAAGCAATTTTTTTTTTTTTTTTTTTACTTTTTAGACATACCTAACATAAATATACCTAAAAAGTAAAAAAAATTGTGAAAAAAGCCTTTTAAAAATTCACTAAATACAAAAAATACAAAAAAAAAAAAAAACAATAATTCAATGCATTTTTTATATTTTTATGTATTTATTAATTTTTTAAAAATATTTTTTTCACAATTTTTTACTTTTTAGATACATCTAAAAAAATAAAAATAAAAAATATTTCAAATTTTAAAAATATTCACTAAAAATTAAAAAAAAAATACAAAAACCAAAAACTTAATTTTCAAATAACTTAATCCAAAAAACTCAAACCAAACACATGTAGATGGTAGGTAAGTAGACACTAAAACAAATAAAGATAAAAACAGATGTATTTTTGTAGAAAAAAAAGATGATAACATTATTATTATTATTTATTCATACAATTAATAAATTATTAATAGAAACAAATGCTAATTGTTATATTAATTAAAGTCTCAAGAAAGACTAATATAATTGAGTCAAAACTGTGAAACGAATTATATTTTCTCCAAATTTCAAAGGAGGTGAGTATAATTTATCCAAAAATAAAATCATATAAATTTGGGAAATTGACTAAAAGCCAAAAGCCAGTTTTTATCCTATTTTGGGTCACATCACTTCTCTACTTTTTTACATATTTTTTTCAAAAATATAAAAAATTTAATTTTTAACCAACTTCTCAAAACTAGACACATAACAAGTCTTCATTTAAGCATTTTAAGGGTGTGTTTGGGAAGAAAAAAGAGATAGTTAAAAAGATTTTTTTAAAATCACTAAAAAAGTTTAAAAAATCAAATAAAAAAAAAGTTAAAAGATGCCTTCCATTCTCTCTTTCTTTTTTTTTTTTATTTATTCATTTATTTATTTGTTATACAAAGTCAAAAAATTATTTTCAAACAGTTTAATTTTTTCCACTTTATATTTTTGTTAAAATATCAAAAAATAATTAAAAAAGTCACTCCCCAAATCACTCCTAAACCATGATTAAATTCAAGTGAGTTCATCTGTTTGAAAGATGGTACATTTTAACACATTTCAATAAAATTCTTAAAATTTATCCGTACTACTTAAAAATACTGGAGATATGTTATGGACGAGCCATGAAAAATCTTATTTCTCGTTAAGGTTTTAAAGTATTATTGTATTTGGTTTTAATTTCCTAAATTCAAATAAAATTAAGTTTTTTATTTTTCGAGTTTTCTTTTATTTTTAGTGAATATTTTTAAAATTTTAAACAATTTTTTATTTTTTTAGATGTACCTTACTTAGATATATCTAAATAATATTTTAAAAAATTAATAAATATAAAAAGATACGAAAAATGTATTGAATTTTCGGTTTTTTTTTTTTTTTTGTATTTTTTGTATTTTTGGTATTTATTGAATTTTTTAAAGATTTTTTTCACAAATATTATACTTTTTAAGTGTATTTATATTAGGTGTGTCTAAAAATTTTAAAAATTACTTAAAATATTAAAAAAAATTAATGAAAATAAAAAAATACGAAAAATGAAAAAATAAAATCTTTTGAGAAGTAAATTCTAAAAATAAAAATCAGTGATAATTTTTTTTTTCCCCCCTGTTTTTTAGGTATATGCATTCAATAAATGGGACTAGCTCACCTTCGGTGTCCTTTCTCTCCCATTATCAACATGGATTGCCCTATAACCCTTTTTTCCCCAGCGGACCTTTCACACCATCGCTAATTGGAAACCAAATGCATTACCTTGCCACCATCAGTCAACTCGTATCGGTCAACCTTCTACAATTACAAAAGAAAAATGTGTGGGAGCTCTAAATAGACCTACCATTAGTAATACAATTTGTATTGTGTCGGTGTTTTTTTTTTTTTTTTTACTCTACTACCTCATTAGTGGTGGATTTAGAGCCACTAAATTAGTGGTCTCTAGCACCACCGATTACAAAATCATCAAATTAAATAAAGTAACAAGCGATGGTGATTGGTGTGTGCTGATATGGAGACTATGGACAAAAATAAGGAAAGGTGGAGAAGAAGGTGGTGGTGGTGGTGGTGGTGGTGTACTGATTTTCATCAACATATCAAAATAATAATAGAGTAAAGCCTCGTAGCTCGAAAAAAGAACGGCTCGAATGGCTCGACCCTCCCTCCCATCCCTCTCGTCTTCCATTTTCGACTGAAACAGGGAGAGGGAGAGGGAGAGAAGCAGAGGGAAGAGAGAAAGAGAGAGAGGGAGAGAAGCAGAGGGCAGAGGGAAGATCGCCGATGCCCAGCCGCCGATCGTCGCCCAGTCGCCGATCGTCTTGCCGCCCGCCGTCGTCGCCAGCTCCAGATCGTCAGATCGTCACCGCCGTAGCTCGAATGGCCCCCTCCCCTCCCCTCCCTCCTCCTTCAGCCATTTTTATGGCCCCCTCCCCTCCCTCCTCCTTCCTCCTCCTCCTCCTCCTCCTCCTCCCTCCTCCTCCTCCTCCTCCGACGAATTCGAGCCAAATTCGAGCCTCGAATTCGAGCTACGAATCATCACTCATAATAATAATAAAAAAATTTAAATAATATCACTATTACATGGATCATTTTTTACTAACATCAATATATATATTAGCTAAATAGTTTTTATTAATATAATTGAGTATAAAAATATAATCATAGAATTGAATATAATATTATTGAAAGTGATTTTTTATGAGTAATTCACTTACAAGAATTATAATAAGGGGTATTTTTTTTCAAATCCCTGGTATTATGATTTTATAGCATAAAGGACACCAAATATTTTCATAATGTCTAAGGTCCATCAACAATATTTTCATAATGTCTAAGGTCCCTCAACCTTGATCCAAAGAAATTTCAGTCCAGAGAAATTTCAGTCCAGAGAAAATTGGTCCAGAGAAATTCTGGCCCAGAGAAATTTGGTCCAGAGAAATTTCAGAGAAATTTTAAATTTCTCAGGACCAAATTTCTCTGGAAAGTCTACAGCAATTCTGAATTTCTCAGAATTTCTCTGGCCCAATTCTTCCTAGAATTTCTCAGCATTTCTCTAATGCATTGGCTGAGTCTAAAGAAATTTTGAATTTCTCTGGTCCAATTCTCTTCAAATTTCTCTGATTTGCAAATTTCTTTAGTTTTCTCCCAGAGAAATTTCTAGCATTTCTCTGGACTCCAAACCAGAGAAAAACAATGCACACAAAAAACATTAAATAGCGAAAGAGAGAGAGGGGTTAAACAAATGTTGATACCTAGAAAAATGCAATGAAGCCTATTACAGATTCAAAAACTCTAATTTGATCATAGAAATACTCTTGTAGGCCAACAAGTGTAAACCCATATCCAATCCCAAGAATGATGAACTGAGGAGCTAACTAGAACACACTCATAGACAGATAACCAGAGAAATTTCCCAACCCAGAGAAATTCCTAGACAAACCTTTCTACAGTAATTCTGTCAACCCAGAGAAATTCTGGACTCCACAACCCAGAGAAATTTCCAAAAAATACAGAAAAGACACAGAAAATCCCATCACCAGAGAATTTCTCTGGATTCAATCATAGCAATTTTTGCTTTCGGAATAAGAGAATCAATCACAAAATGCACTTGATCCAGGCCTAAAAGTTGAAACAACTAAAATTAATAAAAAAATCTAATGTTTACCTGAGGACTAGTAAGAAAACCCAGAACAATTTTGATCAAGCCTTTTCCAATTAAACAATTTTTCGAATCCACCTCCTCAAATTTATTACTGACTGATGAAGGGCAATTCCAATTGAATTGTACAGACTTGGAAAGTTTTCTAACTCCAAGGGAAGAGTAAATTTCAGACAGTTTGCTCAGAGAGAGAGATGACGAGTCAGACTGTGGATACCATGTGAATATTGGCTTCACACTCGAATTTGCGAACAACCTTTTGAGCTGCAAATCATCTGGGATAAGTATCTCATTCTTCTGCATCAGTCGGATTTGGATAGTCTCCCCACAAGGACAGCAGGCAGGAAGCATGGTTACGCTTGTTTTAAGAATCTCGTCAGTGACCGAGTTCCAATTTTCTGATAATCTGAGATGAGATTTACAAAAACAAGGGCAGGTTATCCACAATAATGTCTCAAAATTCAATCAATTAACAATAATATAATTATGTATATACAAGTTTAGATCTGTATAAATGTATTTATGGTGAGATTTGAAATACCAGGGGAAGATAATCGGCGGGGGAGTTGCGAAGCAGTTCGTCGAGATTGTCGTATTTACAGAGATCAGCGAGATCGACTTGGAGGAATTTAGGGTTTTGAACGAGGCTTTCTCTGTAGAGGAAGACATTGGGATGGTCTTTGCGTGCGTAGCTTCGTATGAACTCTTTGAATTTGCGGAGAAACAAACAGCCGAGAAATGTAGAGATTGGTGAGGTCGGCGGCGATCGACATGGCTCTCTCTCTGTGCGTGTTTGATTGCAGGAACGAGTGAGAGTAGACAAAAGGACGGGGGTTGAATTTGGGAGGACCTTAGACATCAAAAAATAATTTGGTGGATCTCTTCCATTACGAAAAGTGGGAGAGGGACCCTAGACCGATTTCCCTTATAATAATCCATATAAGAGCCAATCATTTTTTCTCTAACAAAATTTCACTGCTTTTAGAATAAATAAATAAATAAAAATTGATTGAGAAAGTAATAATCATATAAATATAATCATTTTTCCAATTTTCTAAAAATTGATTTTTTTTAAGGAGGTGAGTATAATTTATCCAAAAATAAAATCATATACATTGTAATTTCACTAGACACATAATAAGTCTTCTTTGAGCATTTTAAGGGTGTGTTTGGGAAGAAAAAAAGATAGTCAAAAAGATTTTAAAAAAATCACATAAAAAAGTTTAAAAAATCATATAAAAAAGTTAAAAGATTCATTTCATTCTCTCTTTTTTGTATTTTTATTTATTTTTTGTTTTAGAAAGTCAAAAAATTATTTCTAAACATTTTAATTTTTTTTCACCTCATATTTTAATTAAAGTATCGAAAAATTATTTAAAAAGCCACTTCCCAAATCACTCCTAAACTATGATTAAATTTAACTGGGTTCATCTGTTTGAAAGATGGTACGTTTTAACACATGTCAATAAAACTCTTAAAATTTATCCATAATTTTTAAAAATATTGCAGAAATGTGATCAACCAACCGTAAAAAAACTTATCTTTTGTTACGGTTTTAAGAAATCTTTATTTTCAAAGTAATAATTAATTATATATATGTTAGGTTATTATGTGACGTCAAAGATTTTTGTTTTAAACGATTGATCAAGAAAAAAATATTTTTTGTTTTAAAATATTATTTAGTGTGTTTGGCTTCAATTTTTTAGATTTAATTTTCTGAAAATTAAAATTTTATTTTTCCTATTTTTTTGTTTTTAGTGAATATTTTTAAAATTTTAAGTATTTTTTTTTACTTTTTTAGATGCATCTTACTTAAATGTATCTAAAAAGTAAAATATTTGTAAAAAAAATATTTTAAAAAATCAATAAATACATAAAAATATGAAAAATGTATTGAATTCTCATTTTTTTTTATATTTTTAGTATTTAATGAATTTTCTAAAGATTTTTTTCACAAATATTATATTTTTTAAATGTAATTATATTAAGTGTATCTAAAAATTTTAAAAAAAATTTGCTTAGAATATTAATAAAAATCTGTAAAAATAAAAAAACGAAAAATAAAAAAATTTAATTTTTTGAAAAGCGAATTCTAAAAATTCAAATCAAACAAACTAATTATTTTTTTTCTTTTTCTAGGAGTATGCATTCAATAAATAGAAGGAGATTACACCTTCCACGTCCTTTCTCTCCTCCCATCATCAACTGGATTGCGGAATCTTTCACCATCGCTAATTAAAGTTCAGGCTGGATTATGACTTCGTTTGGAGAGAGGATTGTTTTTTTGGCTTTTTAATTATTTTAATTTTGGATTAAAAAGTTAATTTTGGTTAAGTTTTTTTAGCCTTTTGACTTTATGAGGAAAAAAAATAATAATTATGATTTAAATGTTATATTTTATCTTATTAACTTTTTAACTTATTTCATTTTTTTATAACTAATTTATTCAAAAAAATCAAATTAGCCTATCTGCCAAACGAAACCTATACATATAACAAATGTAATGTATTGGAACGAATATCTTACCAGCGCCGGTCAACATGAATATACATACCCATTAACCTCCTCGAATTACAAGCGATAGGGTGGTTGGTGTTATGTGTGAACGAAATGTTGGAAATGGTTGAAAAATTCTAAATAAAATTAGAATTTATTTTTTTAATTTGGTCTATTTTTTAGGTGGGTTCCGTGTATCGATTTTCGCGGGTCAAAGTGGTAACGCGTTCTATGTCGCGTTATGATTCACGTGGTATATTTGGTTGCTCAAAACCATTACCGGGTGAATGAGAAATTGAAGCCAAAGTATGCTCTATGGAAATGGAGTTTTAGTGAAAAATCATTAAAGGTTTGAATAAGGCTTGTCCTACATTGATTTGGTGGGAAGTTTTGAATGAGTTTATAAGGCATGATATTGGAACTTGGAGTGTGCCCCAAGGGGTACCCAAGTGTTTTAGAGAGGGAGGTTATGGGCAAAATGGGCTAGACCCATTGGACCCAAAAATCACCACACGCAAGTGCCGCCATCCGGGCGGGCTGGGCTGGGCTGGACGTGGTGTGATGTTGGGTTGGGTTTGTCTGGCCCAATACCTTTCTTTTTGGGTCAAAAACATTTGAATTTTATTTTATTTTTTGGAAAATAAAATAAAATTCAGAATTCAAATTAATTCCGGAAATAAACTGGTCCGGTTTTTCTGTACTCCCAGGTCCCTTCCCGTTTTTATCTGTTTAAATTTTGAACCCAACAGATTTAAATCTGTTTAATTCAAAACCAAACAGGTTTCATACCTGTTCAAACAGGTTTACACCTGTTTAATTCAAAACCTGCAGCCACCAATCCATCTATGAATAGGACTGCCCTCATTTGATGTTTGATTCAGAAATTTCATACTTCACCTCTGCAAATTTATTCTTCATTTTGCTGCATTTAATTTTTTGTAAGAAAGAGTATAAACACTTAGTGTGTTCGTTAGGCAAACAATTTGTAGTGCTGCTATTGTTTGCAGTTGATCATTTCATCCTGAGAGATAGACGTCCACATTCTGAAAATACCGTGGAGAGGACGAATCTGTCTTAAGGACACAGTGTCAAACACTAGACTTGATCAGAAATTTATTAGAAGAAATTAATCAAGTAAGTTGTTTAATTTATTATTCTGTTTTATTTGTTTATTAAATCAGATTTTAATTTTGTTTTTATAACAAAATAAAATCTGTTTTTATTTATTTATTTATTTATTTCTAGTTTGATTTTTGTAATCAAATAAATTCTCTCCTTTCTTTTATTTCTATATATTCTTGTTGTTATTTAGTATACAATAGAATTTAATCTATTTAAATACAGTGAAGATTGTCTAACACGGAAAAAATAAGGAAAGATAGAGTTGGTTGGGGAAGTGGATTGATTTTTTAGCTATTTTAGTTTGAGACTAAAAAGTTTCTTTGGGATAGTTTTTTTGACTTTTTCGACTCTTTTGAGAGAAAAAATGTAATAATTATGAGTTGGATGTGACATTTTATCTTATTAGACTAAAAATCTTATTTTATCTTTTTGTGATTAAAATAACCCTAACTCAACCCAACCCAAGTTACCAAACAATGCAGAGAAGGTGGTGGTGATGGGATGGATGGATTCATGATTTTAATTTTTGGGGATAAAGAATATGTAATTTTTAATAAATAAAGTACAATATTGATTTTCATCAACATACCAAAATAATAATAATAAAAAATTTAAATAATATCACTATTACATGGATCATTTTTTACTAACATCAAATATATATATATATATTATTAACTTGTGAGGATATATTTGCTGAGTATCAACACATGGCAAAGGTGACGCCGACGTGTTAGCCGAGGTGCCACGTGTTGTGGTAGTTACGCCGAGGTGATTTCGAAGTTGCCGAGGTTATCTCCGAAGATATCGGAAGCCGAGATAAGCGGATAAAGGACAAGAGTCCTAGATTGAGAGAAGACTTCAGTTTGGGTAAAGATGAAACTCTTAGAGGGTTTATCCTAATCCCACTGGGAGTTCCAAATTAGCAGTAATCCTGAGTCCATTAGAGTTAGGCTCCTATTGGGACTAGGATTGTATTGGCTATAAAAGAAAGGCACCCCCATGGGTCTAAGGTATGTTTTTATATACTCAAGCTTGTGAGTTGAATACTTGATTATCTTTGAGAGATATACTGACTTGATCATTGGAGTGCCCCCGGGTGGAAGAACCACCGCCGGAGCCTTTTCTTTCCGTGCAGGACAGCAGGGTGCCATCTATTCTGCCTGTGTTCTACAGCTGAATTACTAAGGAGGGCAGTGTGATCAGAAAATCACTCAAACAATTTGGCGCCATCTGTGGAAGTAAAGACGAATAGATGGCCAGTAACGCACAAAATGAGAAGGTTGGGGACGACGCTCCCGCTGGGAGTGGCAGGCCTATCGACCTTGACGCCGAAAGAGACAACCACAATGAAGAAACCCACAACTAGGGGAATGGAGGAAAAAACGTCGGCCAGGAGGGCGACACCTCAAAAAAGACGGACCAAGACAGATACTACAACGAAGATAACCTCCAGGTATGGAGGGATAGGTGCCTACGGAGGGATGAGGAAGTAAAAGATTTGGCAGACAAATTGGCAGACCTACAGTCGGTCGTCAATTTCATGATGCAAAACAATGTCATGCAGCCGCCGTACCCACTGCAGGACACGCCAATTCTAGTAGTTAATACTCAGAAGGAAGGAAGGAAAATAATTCCTGAGGCACCACAACACACCAGGAGCAAAAGACACTATCACCCGCCTTCCGGGGAGGTCGGGCGAGAGGAACCAAGACAACAGAGGTCCCAGAGGACATATCATACGAAGGATCAGGAGCGCAAAGAACATCGGCGTATTCGAGGGCAGGCGCTCTGCTATGACGAGGCCGAGAGTAGTATGCCGAAGAGACTGAAGTCCATAGATAGCCGGGCTCCAGGGAGGAGTAAAGAAGACTTGAGAAACTACCTCAAGAGGAAGGAACAGAACGCTGAAGCCAAGGTAACCTCACCCGTGAAGCCAAGGACACCGTTCTCCGTAGAACTGGACAAATTTGAAGCACCGAAAAGATTCAGTATGCCGAGGTTTCAAATATACGATGGTAAGTCGGACCCTAACTTCCACGTTGGATTATTTTTGAACTCAATGGCACTATACAGCGGAAACGAGCCATTACTCTGCAAAGTGTTCCCCTCGTCCTTTGGGGAAATTGCATCAGACTGGTTCCATAAACTGCCGAAGGGAAGCGTAAAGACATGGGAAGGCCTGGCCGAGATGTTTGTGGCCAGGTTCATAACAAACAAACTACAGCCATTAAGGGTGGATGCACTAATGGCTCTAAAGATCAGCCAGGACGAAGGCCTTAGGACCTATGCAAAAAGATACTACGAGGTGTTCAATCGAATACCCGAGTGCAACCAGGAAGTGGCGGTTGTATCCTTCAAGAACGGCCTGAAAGATAACTGTTCGCTGCGAAAATCTTTGGCAAAGACATTACCAAAGAGCATGAAAGAACTCATGGCAAGGATCGAAAAGTATGCCCGAGCCGAGGAGGATACATCGGCCTACAAGAAAGTCAAACAGGAAAAAGGGAACGGCTCACCGAAGCGAGGCCGAAGTAACAACAGATTCAGCAAAACAGAGATAGATTTAAAGGCCAAACAGGCAGTGACCACCGTGTTCCAAATTCCAATTCAAAAAGTCCTAGGGAAAATTCGGAACCAGCCCTATTTCAGAACGCCAGCAAGGGAACCGGAAGAATTTATGGGAAGAAACATGGACAGACATTGTGCTTATCACAATGAAAACGGACATACAACACAGGGCTGCAGAGCCCTAAAAGCACACTTGGAAGATCTGGTAAGGCAAGGCCACCTGAGAGACCTTGTCGATGAAACCAGAACAAGAGAAGAACAGACAAGACTGCCTCAGGCTCCAGCAGCCCCACCACCTCCGCAACCTCGGGCAGAAGGACCTCGGATAGCTAATGTGATTCACTCAAAGGTTAACGAGAATGAAGTCAGAGGAGAGACTCAAAGGGTAAGGCATCTGCAGCATGTCTACCAAGTCGGGGAAAAAAGACATCGGCTAGCGGAGTACCAAGGACCGATGATAGCCTTCACCGAAGCTGACCTAGAGATGGTACAGCACCCACATAATGATGCCTTGGTAGTATCCCTCCAGGTTGGGGAGTGCCAAGTAAAACGCATCCTAATAGATCAAGGCAGCTCTTGTGACATCATGTATGTTAGATGTTACAAGGAGCTAGGCCTTCACCCAGACGACATGGAGCAATCGAATGGCCCGATGGTCAGCTTCAATGGAACGCCGACGTGGCCACTGGGCGCTACAAACTTGGAAGTACAGGCCGGCACTAAGAAAATCAGGACAGAATTCATCGTGATTGATACGCCTTCTCCTTATAACATCATATTGGGAAGGCCATGGTTACATGCAATGGGGGCAGTTCCCTCAACGTTGCATCAACTATTACGGTTCCCAACAGAACATGGGATTGAAGAAGTCAGAGGAGATCAGCTACAAGCAAAAAATTGCTCCATGGCAGCAATGAAAACAACCTGCAGCATACAAGAACCAAGGAAGGCGGAGATTGAAGACGAGAACATGGAGGTCCTAGACGATGTCGGCAAGGAGCCGGCCGAGAAGAGTGAGGAAACACTAAAGAAAATCCTCGTCCAGGAGGGGGACGAAGAGCGCTTCTTTCTTCTCGGCTCAGGCTTAGCCGAAGAAGAAGAAAAAGAACTAGAAGCCTTTTTGAGAACAAACACAGAGGTGTTCGCCTGGACACCTTATGAAATGCCTGGCATTGACCCCGAGGTCACATGTCACAGACTGAACGTCGACAGGTCGGCTAAACCTGTAATTCAACGAGCAAGAAGACCGACGTTGATGCACGTCGAAGCAGTGGAAGAAGAAGTAGACAGACTTCTGGAAGCTAGGGCCATCAGAGAAGTCAATTATCCAACGTGGCTATCAACACTGTGGTGGTAAAAAAGAAAAACGGTAAATGGAGGGTCTGCGTAGATTTTACAAACTTGAATAAAGCCTGTCCCAAAGACAGCTTTCCTCTGCCCAAGATCGACCAACTGGTAGATGCCACATCTGGACATGGAAGAATGAGCTTCCTGGACGCTTATAGGGGGTACCACCAGATAGCCATGTACCCCCCAGATGAGGAGAAGACGGCGTTCATCACCCCAAAAGGCTTGTACTGTTACAGAGTGATGCCTTTTGGGCTGAAAAATGCAGGAGCAACCTACTAGAGGCTGGTAACCAAAATGTTCAAACACTTGATTGGCCAAATGGTAGAAGTCTACATCGATGACATGGTCGTGAAGACCAAGGAGCCAAAGAGTCACATTGCCGACCTAAAAGAGGTATTCGAAATTCTCAAAACATATCGGCTCCTACTCAATGCATCAAAGTGCGCGTTTGGAGTTGGATCTGGGAAATTCCTGGGGTACCTAGTAACAAGAAGGGGAATAGAGGCCAGCCCAGATCAGATCAAGACCATTTTAGATCTATAGAGTCCAACGTCGGCAAAACATGTACAAATGCTTACTGGAAGGGCCGCAGCCCTAAACAGGTTCATAAGCCGAAGCTCAGACAAGTGTAAACCCTTCTTCAACCTGGTGAAAAAGACCGCAGACTTCCTGTGGACTGAAGAATGTGAGGCTGCTTTAGCCAACCTAAAGAAATATCTAACCACGGCTCCAGTCCTCTCAACACCTGAACCTGGGGAGGAGTTGTTTTTGTACTTAGCCGTGTCAGAACACGTAGTAAGTGCAGTACTAATCCGAGAAGAGCAAGGAGAACAGAAGGCTGTCTATTATGTAAGTAAAACCTTGGCCAACGCTGAAACAAGGTATCTACCATTGGAGAAACTAATGCTGGCCTTAGTAATGGCCTCAAAGAAGTTAAACCATTACTTCCAGGCGCACAAGATTGTGGTGCTAACAGAACACCCACTGAAGTCCTTGTTGCAACAAGGAGACTTAACCGGAAGAATAGCAAGATGGGCGGTGGCCTTCGGCCAGTATGACCTGGAATTCAGGCCAAGAACAGTAATTAAAGGCCAAGTTTTGGCCGACTTCGTGGCGGAATTCACACCTGAATCCATCGAACATCGGGCTCCGTTGAGCCGAGATGAACATGGCCCCAGCAAGCAAGGAGAATCCCAGCCTAAGGCAAGGGAGCAAAAGAAGGAAAAACTCAGACCCTGTAGCATCTACATCAGCGACTCATTCAGACTGTTTGTCGATGGAAGTTCAAACCGGCAAGGAGCAGGGGCAGGAGTACTGCTGATATCTCCAGATGGAGAAATAATAGAACAGTCCATCCGTTTGGGGTTCAAGGCCTCAAACAATGAAGCAGACTACGAAGCATTAATTGTAGGACTAAAGCTGGCAGCAGCAGTAGAAGCGGATGAGGTAATAGTTTTTTGTGATTCACAGTTAATTGTTAACCAGTCAACAGGAGAATTTGCAGCCAGAGATAAGAGGATGTTGGCATATGCAAAAGAGGTCATCAGATTGGCCGAACTATTTCAGAACTGCCGACTTCTTCAAGTAAACCGAGATGATAACAGCCACGCCGACGCGTTGGCCAACCTGGCAAGTTCAATGCAGACTGGAAAAACAAGAACAATTATGATTGACTATATGTCGGGCCCGAGCATAGAACCACAGAACACAAAGCAGGAAGCAATGTGTGTGGACATGGGGCCAAGCTGGATGGATGCAATTGTTGCATATCTGAAGGAAGGAAAGTTGCCAGAAGACCGCAAAGAGGCACACAAAGTCAGATTGAAGTCGGCAAGATTCATTCTGACCAAGGACGGACATCTCTACAGAAGGTCCTTCACTGGACCCTTTTTAAGGTGCGTACACCCTTTTCAGGTTGAAGATTTTTTATATGAAATTCATGAAGGAATTTGTGGAAGCCATGCTGGGGGCAGATCACTAGCCCATAGGGCCATTACCCAGGGGTATTGGTGGCCCTACATGCAAAAAGATGCAGAAGCATACGTGAAGAAGTGCGAACAATGCCAAAGGTTTGCACCTTTGATTCATCAGCCAGCTGCTGACCTGAATCCAGTATCCAGCCCCTGGCCGTTTGCCCAATGGGGCATGGATTTGGTTGGACAACTTCCCCAAGCAACTGGGCAGAGGAAATACTTGCTGGTAGCAACGGATTACTTCACAAAGTGGATAGAGGCAGAACCTCTTGCCAAAATCCGAGATGTGGACGTCAAGAACTTCATATGGAAAAACATTATCACCAGATTTGGCATTCCAAGAGCCATCGTTGCCGACAACGGAATGCAGTTTGACAGCAAACTCATCAAAAACTTCTGTGCAAAATTCAAGATCAAGAATTACTTTTCAACACCAAGTTTTCCCCAAAGCAATGGGCAAGCAGAAGTATCCAACAAAGTAATTTTGGATGGAATAAAGAAGAGACTGCAGGCAGCAAAAGGAAAGTGGGTAGACGAATTGCCCAACGTGCTTTGGGCATATCGGACTACGCCGAGAAGATCAACAGGGGAATCCCCCTTTGCCATGGCTTATGGCACAGAAGCAGTCATTCCACTGGAAGTCGGCATCCCAGGGATCCGAACCCAGGGAGTTGAGAATGGGACTAACGATATACTCTTAGCCCAAGATCTGGATCTTTTGGAAGAACGAAGAGAGAAGGCTGCAATTCAGCTTTCAGTATACCAGCAACAGCTTGCCAGAACCTACAACAAGAAGGTCAATCCAAGAGATTTTCAAGTCGGCGACTTAGTCTTGAGGAAAGTCGTCGGCAACAAGAAGGATCCCAGAGAGGGCAAGCTTGGCCCAAACTGGGAAGGACCCTACAGAATTACTTCGGTATTAGGCAATGGAGCTTATCGGCTTGAAGACAATGAGGGCAAAGCATTACCAAGACCTTGGAACACTTGTAATTTGAAATTTTTCTATCATTAGATGTTCACTATTTTTTGCCGATGTCATTAATAAAATCTTTTCAAAATTCTTCAAACGTATATGATTGTTAAACATATTGTTTCTGGAAGACATGAATAATGAGAACCCAAGTGGAACTTAGGTTCACATTGGGGGCAGAAAGAAGTCAAAGATACAAAGTTTACCACTTGTTGAAATTTGTAGCAATTTACAAGTTGGTCAAACCGATACAAAGTTTACCACTTGTTGAAATTTGTAGCAATTTACAAGTTGGTCAAACCGATACAAAGTTTACCACTTGTTAAAATTTGTAGCAATTTACAAGTGGGAGTTAAGCCGACATTACTGTTTCTCTTCGCTTGTTGAAATTTGTAGCAATTTACAAGTCAAAGTGAAGCCGATGTTATTACTTACAGACTTATGGCAACCTACTGGTTGGCTAAAACAAAAAAGATGCTTAACACTTGTTGAAATTTGTAGCAATTTACAAGTTGAAGTTAAACCGACGTATGATCATCTCTTGAAATTCACAGCAATTCACAGGTTGAGGTAAAAGCTAAGTATATTGTTTAAACCCTTGTTAAAATTTGTAGCAATCTACAAGTAGATCACTGTTTAACACTTGTTATAACTTGAGAAAAGATTGCTGTATATATTAGTCTTTGTTGAAATTTGTAGCAATTTACAAATAGGATTAGAGTGAAATTACTGTTTACCCGTTTGTTGCAACGTGAGGAAAGTCTGCAAAGTTTACATTAAAAAAGAATATATTTTATCCTTGTTGAAATTTATGAAAAGATTGCAGGTCAGTATCTTGCCGAAGTAAAACTTGCAGTTACTATACCCGAGGTATCTAACCCCGAGAAGATTATGCAAAGGAAGAATTATGTAAATCATGCGAAATATTCTAAGTATAGCACCATGCAGAAGCAAAGAAGAGAAATTAAAGACTAAGGCATTCAGAAGAAAAACGGTTGCAGTTGTATATAATAAAGGCACTATGGCCTAATAGGAATAAATTGTTCACATGTAACAAAGAAAGGCACATCGGCCATAAGAAAAAGCTCACATAGTCCAGCAAATAAAAGAAAGTACAAAAAAAGAAAAGAGTACAAAAGACGTTCAAGATTCTTCAACATCAACAGATGGTTGGGCTGGGACCTCGGAGGACTCTGGGAGAACCACCTCAGTATCTTTTCCCGCAACCTCGGCGTATTTTTCTGCCACAATCTCAGCGTCAATTTCTGCGACTGTTTGATCAAGACTTTTTTCAACCAAGGGGACATCAGATTATGCTTGTTCAGGAGTGGCCTCTTTAATGACCTCCTCATCTTCCTCATTAGTCAAGTCAAGGACTTGATCACCCTGAGGAGGAGACTTGGTCTCATTGGTACCTTTGGGCTTCCTTACTAGAGCATCATCATCATCTTTATCCTCATCCTCGGCTTTAGACTCGGATTCATCTTCATCTTCAGTTTGACTTGGAGGTGGAGGAGGAGGGAATGGCAGAGGAATAGCATCGGCCTTGCGCAATGGCGAGTCATCTGGGATGTTAAGCTTCTTGGCAAGAGACATCCAACCAAGGGAGAAGCCCCTGTTGCATGCCTGCCTGACTTGAAGTTTGTATTCCTCAGTAACATCGGCCATGCCTTGGGTGTATGCCTTTTCATCAGCCACCTTGATCTCGGCATCCTTGGTGGCCAAAGCCTCCTGGAGTTCCTTCTCGGTTTGGGCTGCTTTTTCCTCGGCCTCTTTCTTTTAAGCTTCGGCGACATTCTTAATGGCCTCGGCAGATTCAGCTTTTTCTTCAGCCAGGGTTTGGGCTTTAATAGCAGCCTCGGCTTGATCTTCCAATTTCTTCATTTTTGCTTGAAAGCCCTTATTGATCTTCTGGAGGGCAGAATACTCCTTCTTTAAGTCATTTAACTTCTCCCTGGTCTCAAAGGATTGCATGGAGAAGGAATGTGCATACTGGACAGCCTGAAAGAACACAAAGCGAAAAGTTATTACAGAATTTTACAAGTATGGAGAGATGAGGATAAAACAAGTTACCAAGTGAAGACACTTACTTGTACACAGCGTTGAAGCATAAAAGCATAATTTTCGTACTCACTCATATCAGCATTCTTTTCCAGATCACCTGGAAGAAGAAGTGCTGTACTGAGTGCAACGCCGATGTTTATTTCGTCGGCGCTATCACTGGCCAGGACAGGCTTGTTCTCCAGAGTAATTGCAGGCGTCCAGGGGACATTTGGTACCTTGGACTTTGAAGTTGTCGCAGAAGAAGACCTCGGCTTCTTTGATTTCTGGGACTCTGCTGGTTGAGTTTCAGCAGACCTTTTTACCGAAGTAGAAGTAGTCTTCTTGCTCTTGGCCAAATTGTGAGATGGGCAAGGCATCCTCAGCCTCAACCTCAGTAGCTTTGGTCTTTTGCTGAACCTTCTTTGTTCTTTTTGGTTTTGGTGGGGGCATCGTTTGGGTTGGAACAACATCGACATCGGCTGGTAGGTCGGCTAGAAGATCTTGGGTGACAGGCTTTGGGCGAACCATTTCGGTAGTTTTGACAAGTTTGCGCCGGCGTTTTCTTTCAGGAATTGGTACCAAGTATGGTGCCGAGGTGGAAGGTTGATTGGTTGGGTCAGATGTGGACTCTTGATCTGTTCGGGATGAGGAAGCGACTTGAGTTGTGGCAGTAGGTGGAGAAAGGCTCTTTTTCACCCTCCTTGGAACGTCGGGCAAAGTGGATTTGTACGTTGGGATGAAATTCAGTACCAATGGAGCCTTGCGCTTGTGAATCGGAAGGTCTAGGAGCTTCTTTAAGTCTTTTCCAAGAAAATAGGACTGGCGGAAGTCCTTTGGTGGCTTACGAACGTCTACAAAGAAGAGCACGACATTAGAGATAGACAAAGTCTTGAGGATATGAAATGAATAACTAAGTGATTGACACTGCGCTCTTACCCTTGCCCTCTTTAACCGTTCGAGGAAGAGGGTAGAGATGGACATCTTCGTCTGGGCCAAACTCCCAATTTCCAGAAGCAATAAGATAATCATCTCCAGCCCCTTTGTTAGAGTCTGGGAGGTCGGCTACAATTTTGAATTCAGTAGACCTCGGCTTGAGGTAATACACATAACCTTTTTCTTTCAGGTTAAGGGCGCACATAGTATAACAGTATTGGATGTCGGCGAGGGTGATCCTAACATTCTCCTGCCGGGCTAAGGCTATGATACCATTAAGCACTCTATAGGAGTTAATGGTGAGTTGCATAGGGTTCAGGGTGTAGTAGTGAAGAACTTCACGAAAGAGGGGATTGAGTGGGAGCCGAAGTCCACATTCAACAAAAGCTACAATAGGGAAAGGCATCGTATTATCTGTAGGCATGATGGAATCATTGTCCCCAGCTAGCCTAAGGTGAACATCATCGGGAATAGAGAACTCTTGCCTAAAGAATTCGAGTTTGGTTGGGGTGTTTACCCTATGTCTCCACATACCCATGATTTTGGTGTAAAGGTATTTGACTACAGAAATAGAGTGCTCTTAAAAGGTTACTGGGACCTCGGCTTAAACCTAGGTATATATTGGTAAGGTTTGTTTCAGTTTTTCCTAAGAATTGAAGGTTCTATAAACAAATCCCAACCCTAAATCTAAGAAAGCAAAGATTGGAGGCTCGAATCTGGGAAAAACACAGAAAACAAGAAACAAGAACAAGTTTTCAGAATCAAAGAACGAGGCTAGGCTGTCAAGAGCCTAAAGAATACAAAGAGTTAAAGACCAAAGAACAGTGGTGAAACAAGTGCAAGTGTTCATGACATGTGCAAAATCATGAAATAAGATACATTCAGGTGAATGATTTACAAATTAAATACTTGAACAGAACAGTAAAAACAGGAAATTCCAGAAACGATCAAGGACTGGGAAAAGAAGGGCCAGTTGCTTACCAGACAAGGTGAGGCCGGAACGAAATTCGCCGAGGACAGACGATGGTTGAAACAATAGCGAAAGCTTCGCAAGAATGGAAGAATGAAGACAGTTGCAGAGCTTCGAGCTTGAACAATGGCAGATTCAAAGGAACGAGTTTAAAGAAAGAGAAAACAAGAGAAAATTGATATGCAAAAGTGAAGGAAAAGGGGAAAGGTGGAAAAGTTTTGTTAAAATGTGAAACGGCGGCAAAATAAGACATTTAGTGCGCCTGGAAAAATGCATACGTCAGGCGGCGCAGACAGCTGGAAGACGGCTTACAAGCGCGTCACAGACACGGGCCAATAGAGATATAACACGTAATTGAAATGATTGAAAAGTGATGCATGACAGCTCATGCGCGATGGAAAGTTCATTTGAATTCTTGTTCTTGAAAGAAGACATGTCGAAAGACCTCGGCTGAGAAGTTCTTAAGCCGACGTGTGAGAAGGAGGATCAATATAGGTTCCATCACCTCAGAATGCCGAGGTAATAGAACCTAGGGGGCAGTTGTGGAGATATATTTGCTGAGTACCAACACATGGCAAAGGTGACGCCGACGTGTTAGCCGAGGTGCCACATGTTGTGGTAGTTACGCCGAGGTGATTTCGGAGTTGCCGAGGTTATCTCCGAAGATATCGGAAGCCGAGATAAGCGAATAAAGGACAAGAGTCCTAGATTGAGAGAAGACTTCAGTTTGGGTAAAGATGAAACTCTTAGAGGGTTTATCCTAATCCCACTGGGAGTTCCAGATTAGCAGTAATCCTGAGTCCATTGGAGTTAGGCTCCTATTGGGACTAGGATTGTATTGGCTATAAAAGAAAGGCACCCCCATGGGTCTAAGGTATGTTTTTATATACTCAAGCTTGTGAGTTGAATACTTGATTATCTTTGAGAGATATACTGACTTGATCGTCGGAGTGCCCCCGGGTGGAAGAACCACCGCCGGAGCCTTTTCTTTCCGTGCAGGACAGCAGGGTGCCATCTATTCTGCCTGTGTTCTACAGCTAAATTACTAAGGAGGGCAGTGTGATCAGAAAATCACTCACACATAACTAAATAGTTTTTATTAGTATAATTGAGTATAAAAATATAATCATAGAATTGAACATAATATTATTCAACGGCTTTTTTTTTATATATAAATAATTCACTTACAAAAATTATAATAATCCATATAAGAGACCAATCTTTTTTTCTCCAAGAAAATTTCACTGCTTTTAGAAAAGGGGGGAAAAAAAAAAGTTTACCCTAATTGGTTTCAATTTTTTGAGTTCAATTTTTTAAAAATTAAGTTTTTTTATTTTTTGTTTTTTTGTATTTTTTGTGATTTCAAGTGTTTTCAGAACAGAGATCTAGTGTTTTTCATTCACTGATTTCTATTTTTTTAAGCTTTGTTTTTGTTGTAGAAATTTTAATTTTATCAAGTCACCTAGGTGGGTAATTTTTGTGTCCCTCAAGGTTGGTTTTCTTAGATCTAGGCTAAAGAGACTGATTTATTTACAAAACTTTTTTTGATCCTTTTGTATTTGAACAAAATCTCCCCCCAAAAGAAAATTATTGTAGTTATTTTTCTGGGCTTTTCTTGTTTTCTTTAAAATCTTGATCTTTTCTTTGGTTTTGGTTTAAAAGCATGTTGATTTTCTTGTTATTGCTTTTGGTTCTTTGTAAATTTTTGATGTTAAGGAATGACAGCAACAATGGATTCATGGAGTAGTAGCTCACTATTTCAGTCAGATTCAAACCCATTTAGGGGTAGTAACTCCGACGCAGTAGCAGAAGGAGAAAAAGAAGAGAGGAGATGATGTAGAACAAAATTCTATCATTTTTATATTTCTTAATTTTATTATTTTGAAATTAGATTTTGACAAGGATTTTAAATAATTTAGAATTTTAGTTTCCTATTCTCTTTGGTTTCCTAATTTGTATTGATTTAAGTTTCCAAGTTTATTTTAGAATTACTTTTTTTACAAGTATTAGGTTTAGTTTATTATAAATAAGGCTACGAGCATATGTAATGGATTCATTCAATTAATAGTATTTTAAAGAGTTTTTCTTCTATCTTCTTTATGGATTCAAGGGTATTCTTGTGGATTTAAGAATTTTCGTCTATTAGAATGATATCTAATCCCTGTTTCGTCTACTAGAACGATATCTAGTTTCTCAAGACGTTGTGGTTAATAGGCTGGCCTTGGGCAAATCCCATAGCAGTTCCTATTAATGTTGTGACTAACAAGTTGGCCTTAGGCAAGTCCCTTGACTCGAATTCTATTAGATCTTTCTCTACGCTCATTGTCAATAGAGCTTGTGCTTCCTCCTTCAATAAATGACATCGAGCTAGGCGAAACCTTGCTCTGATACCACTTGACGCAGCGGTAGTATAGGAAGGAACTAGATATCGTTTTAGTAGACAAAACAGGGACTAGATATCGTTTTAGTAGACGAGAATTCTTGAATCCACAAGAACACCATTGAATCCACAAAGAAGATAGAAGAAAAACTCTTTAAAATATTATTTATTGAATGAATTCATTACATATGCTCGTAGGCTTATTTATAATAAACTAAACCTAATACTTATAGGAAAAGTAATTCTAAAATAAATTAGGAAACTTAAATCAACACAAATTAGAAAACCTAATAGAATAGGAAACTAAAATTCTAAACTATTTAAAATCCTTGTCAAAATCTAATTCCAAAATAATAAAATTAAGAAATATAAAAATTATAGAATTTTGTTCTACATCAGGAGAAGGGAAGGGGTCGTCGGGAGATGAAGAAGAATTTCGGTGGCTGTGGTGTTTTCTCTGTCTCTGTCTCTCTTCGTTTCTCTTTTCACTTTTTTTTTTTTTTTTTTTTTGGCCTAAGCCCTTGGTTCTGATTAGTGGGACAAGTGTCGCTCCCTCACCAATCCACTTCACCAGATCACTCTACCAGTTCACTCTAGAGGATCTGAACACCAAGTTATGATCCTCTCCTTGGATTCTTTACTTGCAATGGCTTAGATTCAGGCAGATTGAGCCAATTGCCCATATCAATTCATTAAAAAGAATGGGGTTAATTAAAAAAACAAAAATTTGCTGAAGCTCAAACAAGAGGCATCATCCATAAATTAAAACCAAGATACAGCCTCACCCTCACCCTCACCCTCACCCTCATCTTCTCTATCTCACCTCCCTAGCGACACTCAAAACACCGACCCACTCCCAAAACCTAACCCATCAGTTTGCCCTCACTTCGCGAGCTAGAGCTCCCTTACGAGTAGGCATGCCAAAGGGTCGGATTCGGGTCGGATTGATCAGAATTCGATCCGATCTGATTAACCATTAATCCTAATTCAAATCTGATTATTAAAAATTTGATTATGCACAATCCAATCTGATCCATTTTCCAATTCAATTCAATCCAATCCTTGCTTTTTTTTCCTTCCTTCTCACTATTTAGCCAGCCATATAAAGTTAATAAAATACCAATTATAAATAATAATAAAAAATTTGATGGTAACATCGCATTTTGAATACTTCTACTAATAAGATTATACAAAACTATTTTTTTCAATATCTAGCACATTCAATGCTTTTTCTAGAAAAAAAAAATGCTAAACCATTCAATATCTAACTTATATAAAAAAAATGCACCTAATAGCCAAAATAAAACATTAAACACTTCAATGTCCAACTCATTCAAAGTTAAATCATGAAACTTAATATTTTTTTCCGGTATCTAACTCATCCAATGCTAAACCATGGCAACCATAGACAAAAATAAAACAGTTATAATGATTGAGAATTGATTTATACATTTATATCCACATTTCACCACAAAAACAAAAGGGCGAATTATACTAACAGTCTTTATAATTTGAGACTTGTGTCACTTTAATTCTTGACTTTTTAATTATAATACATTTGATCTTAAATTTTAAATCAAATGAACAAATGCACATATGTAGCATTAATTTCAAGTTCACATGAACTGATTTATCCAAATCCGGTCCATATAAATTCAGATCCGGCAAATTGGGATGAAGCGAATCATCGAATTCGGACTTTCGAAAACAAATCGGATTAAACAGGTGGCATCCGGGTCCAACTTGATCCGTTGACACTGACAGGCAACTTTGATAAACCGAACTCATTAGACGTCCCTATCATGCTGTGAAATCTTTTTAATGAATTGATCTGGGCCGTTGGCTCAACGTAATGTAGATGAATTGGACCATTCAAGCAAACATGGCTGGTTGCTTCTACTAAGTTTTGCTATTTAGTTTTCTTGAGAGATTTAGTATTTGCTCTTTTCAGAGATCTTTCTTTGACGCAATAATGGGGAGGGTCTATCTAATTTACTTTGATCAAACTTCAGATACTTGTTTCTTCTACCTCTGCGGTGCCTGCCCAGCCCACATTGCTTTACCACAAGAGTTTCTTGGCGACTTCACAGTAATCTCTCTCTCTCTGTATAATTAATTGTATCAGTTTTTGATGGTATTGTTCGTTGTATATATACTATGAAGTTCTTGATACGTGCTCAGCCTGAATAGAACAGCATGGTAGACATGTCTTTCCATGGAATCCTCGATCTACTAATTAGGCTGTCCTTTTTGTTATTTTATTTAATTTTTTTTTGGACATGGAGGGTTATCACCACCCCACTTGGTGATTAAATTCTTTACGGCTAAACCCAGTTTTACGGCAACCAATTCATCATTTCGTTATCATACTTTTGTATAACAATCAAACACTAGATAATCTCTCATTCCCCTGTCAGTTCTACCACAGACTTGTCGATTCACCATCGACCTTAAGATCCCACAAGCAAAATGAAAATCATGAAATAACCATCAATATCATATTCAGACCGTGAAATCAACCTCCATTCCCTTCTAGTTAAACTTTCCTATGACCTCCACCGAAAATTAATGAGGTTTCCAGTGAGCTCCCCTGCTATAGTTGAGGTTTCTGGCGACTTCCACAGCTGATTAATTTATGAAAATCAATTGTCAGAACCACTTTTCGGTCCATTCCTTCCTAGTTAAACTTTCCTGTGATCTCCACCGAAAATTAATGAGATTTCCGGTGACCTCCCCTGCTATAGTTGAGGTTTCTGGCGACTTCCACAGCTGATTAATTTATGAAAATCAATTGTCGGAACCATTTTCCGGTCCATTCCCTTCTAGTTAAACTTTCCTATGATCTCCACTGAAAATTAATGAGGTTTCCAGTGACCTCCCCTGCTATAGTTGAGGTTTCTGGCGACTTCTACCGCTGCGGATCCCCTTCTGATTGATATTTCCGGCAACTATGGGCACCTTTCTAGTTGGGGCTTCCAGCGACCTACATCGCTGCAGGTACTCTTCTAGTTAACGTTTCTAGCGAACTTACCCCAAGCCCAACCTGGTTCCATTACCTCTATCCATTCATAGAGAGAGATTGAGACCAGAGGCCAGCAATGTAAAATGGTTTATGCATACATATAGCAACTTTTAAATGGTTGTCCATAAAATTGTGCTTTACGGAACATCCGTCTATAATTCAATCCCATTTCAAAGGGGAAAAGATTCTTTCCACTGGACCGTGCTGTTCAGGCCTATGGAGCTTACCACGGGTCCTGTTTCGATAATTCAAACCGTTCAATATGTAGAACTCGTCGAGTATTTCATTCCTGAAAAAAAATCACATTGATCGGATATCGATAGCTACTTAATCGAAAAAAATCACATTGATAGAAAAAAATCATATTTACCGTTGACAGAAATGTGATTTGATCATTGTGATTTTTTTCATGGATGAAGTACTCTGCGAGTTCTATACGTTGACCGTTCATTTCAATGAAACAAGTCCCATGGTGGGCCTCTATGGGCCCAACAGCACCCTCCAGTCCGATCTTGGACCGGAGAGAATTGCTTTGAGTATCTGTTTGACCTGGAAGATGTGTTACTATCGCTGACCACTTGCACCACCAGGAAATTGATATATATGCCATGATTAGGATTTTTCCATATATATAGATATATGGATAAGCATTATTATTCAAGATTAAAATTTAAATTCAATTTTCAAGTCCAATGATGTGTCAATTAATTAGGCTATTAAAATCAACTAATTATATCACTTACACGTCATTGGGATCTAAAAAATAGGCTTAGAAAGTGGGTTTGTATATCATTTTCCTATATGGATATGTGAGGTGATAAAGATTTATTACTTGCTTCCAGCGTGGAGGTTGATGATGACTTGCTCTTCTTCATTGGAAAACTTTCCTCTCTTGATATCGGGCCTGAGATAGCCACCTTAATCTGCAACTCTATCCACACATGTTGAGTCCAGCAAGCTTTGGAAGTGCTCTCCAACTTCCATGCCCATTTCTCTCTATGTAATCCATTTTCATTTTTCCTTTCCAAATCCCTTCTCAAATCTCCCAACCAAACACGTCAAAAAAATTGGTGCCAGCCTCCTTGAGTGTCCCCCTATGCACATAAAGAGGCTCTTTACTTTCCAATTGGGTTATTGATCCCACTCATTCTCTGCCGGCTATTCTGTTTTTTTATGTCCTGTGTTGTCTGTGATTGTGTTTAATTGGATTTTTAATTTGTACTAAAGTTTACTCAATTACCTCGAAACATTGTGTTCAATATGTTTTTCAGGACAATGAGTTGGCCGGAGGCATCTTTCGCAATGTGTAAGAACTCATCAATCACTTTTGACAGCAGCAATGGTTTTAATTTTGATAGATAAATTGGTACAAGCTATTTTGTTTCCCATTTATACTCTGTTGCAATTTGGTTCTGAAAATTTCCTCAAAGTTTCATAAAAATCCTTCACTGGCCGAGACCTTAATGTTGTGTTTCGATCTTGGATTTCCAGTTTTCCCTTTTCTTTCTCTACAAATCCAATACCTAAACACGTGTGTGCTTGTGGACTTGAAAAAAAGAATTGAAAAAAGTAAGTTCAAAAATTAATCAAATGACCAATATAGCTTACATTTTGCTTCAAAAAACTATGTGCATCATGTATATGCAGTGTGAATGTGCACACGCTTAGTCCAGAGCAGGATCGAACTGTTGGGGCACGCACTCTCTTAGAAGTTTACTGTAACAACTGTGGCAATCTTTTGGGAGAAAAATTTGTAAGACTATAAAAAAATTCCAAATTTTGACATTCTCTGTATTGTATTTCTGATCGAGTCTTCTAAGAAGACAAATAAAAATTGTACAGATTGAAGTTGCAAATGATGATGATGGAGCAGTGAGAGCTGGATATTTCCTCCTGTGTCGGTAAGTTTTTTATTTTTTATTTTTTACCACTATATATATTTATGTATACATTGTTTTGTTGCAGTTGATATATTTTGAGAGGGTTGTTTCATAAATTTTTTACAGGAACAAGCTCAGGGCGTGGAATGGGCAAGAGATTGTTGCTTGAAACCACTGAAGGGAAAGGGTTGTCTTGAAATTCACTGAAAATCGAAGTTAGTGACACTTTCTTTTTTTAGTTCTGTTTTGACATTCTCTTTGATTGCCTCAGTACTATCGACATGAGAATCTGAGATGTGACATAGACACAAGATACTTCATAATATTGTGATTGATGAAAAAAAGTGGATAGGTGAGGTATTGTGTTGGGTAATTAACGAATATGAAGAGACATAATAAATAATAATTGGTTAAGGAGTACGGACACGTGACATTTCGAGAATATTTTATAATTTCCCGATATTGGATATAGATATACTTGTTGTCTTTTTTGGAGTAATTATTGGGTATTTTTATGTGGTGCTTTTCTTGATTTTGATTGGTTTAATAAGGTAGCATCATCACACTTATGTTGTTGTTTTAATTAGTGCAAATTATACTAATGGTTCCTGTAATTTGGATCTTGTGTCACTTTCATCTCTAATATTTTAATTGTGATATATTTGACCCTAAATTTTAAATCTTGTTTCAAATAAGGACAATTGAAGATATTGTTGTACTATTTCAATAGCAAAGTCGTCAATTTGATAAAATATAAACTAGTTTAACAAAAATAAATATCACAAAATTATTTTTAAATTTTAAAAAATTATAAACTAGTTTGGCAAAAATCATCAATTTTATAAAATATAAACTAATCTTTTTAAATTTTAATTTAATGGATTGGTTTAATAATGACATCAAAATTGTCGCCATGTTTAACTTTTGAAAAAATAAAAACTAATTTAACGAAAATAAATATCAAAAAAAATTATTTCTACCTTCCCAAAAAATAAAATTATATAAAAATAATGTGTTTTTAATATTTTTTCACTAATTTAATTTTTAATTTCTTAGAAAAAATTTCTAAAAATGGATTTTGAAAACCAAACCAAACAGAACTTTATAGCCAAAAAAGTTTCAACATTATTCACTAACAAAAAAGTTATTATATTTCAAACAACATATAAGTTAACCAGCACAAAATAAGTTGTATGACAACTTTGCCTTTCAAATAGAGCAACAATGTGTTCAATTGTCCTTATTTAGACGAGATTTAAAATTCAGAGTTAAATGTATCACAATTAAAATGTCAGGCACTAAAGTGATATAAATTCTAAATTCTAGGGACTGTTAGTGTAATTCGTCATTTTAATTAATATAAGGAGTTCTATTTGATGATTAATTTTGAGTACTACATTTTGACCACCGAAAAAAAAAAAAGGGTAGTATATGAGAAAGTGTTCACCAAGTTGTGGGTGTCCCTGAAATTTGAAATAATTTGTTTGTCTATATATTCTGTTTTTTGCGGTCACTAATCTTAGCAGGATGTACAACACTTATGAATAGCTACAATTTATCAATAATGTTATTATTATTATTACTATTATTATAACCGGGAATCATGTTTTAGGCAGGGTTTTTTGGACCCACTCCAAGAATGTAAACCTCATAATTAAACGATATTCCCTAATCACATATTTTGAACAAACGCGAGAAGCCAATAAGAGCCTGAATTGACCATGTCGAGAGCATATATTTACAATAATCATATTGTTAAATCATATGTAGTTTATTATGTGAATTATCATCACTACATTTGTTTAATAGGTCCAAAATTGGTGGATGCCATGTTTCTTGATGGATGTCATTCGAAACATAGAATCAATTATACAAAACATGGTTATGTTCTTGATTAAAGGATTTAATTCCAAACCTTTAGACAGATCTCTAAAATGATTGCCACTTCCTAATCACTTCAACATCGATATCCTCAAAATTAATATACATTTTGCACTTACGTATGCTCTGTTATGCACACTAAAAAATTTCTTGCAATTAATTCAGGATGATATATCAAAAAATTAGGCCATATTTGCCAGTTGATTTCCTTCTTCAAGGACTTCAACAAGTAGTATTTGTTCAAAATTATGTTCAACACACGTGTTGTTATAGAGAATCTTAACGAACCACGAATTCTAAATTGGAAAATTTTAGATGTATACCATAAGCTCTAGTTATGGCTACGGATCATGTTAGTGTGTAGTTGCAAAACTTTTTAGTAGTCAAATTTGTGTCGTGCTAAATTATTAAACTTTGTGGTAGTTGGTTATGAAATTTTTGTGATATTTTTGGTTATGACTCAGTCGACGTTAGTTATGAGATTTTGTGGTGTTTTGATTATGAACCGAAGTGGTCTTACTTATGAGGTTTTGTTCTAAATTAATTTGATTTTTGTTATTATGATTAGAATTGGTAAATTGTGAACTATTATGGCTCAAATTGTAGGTGCATACTATATATGGTGTGTATAATAACAGTTGCTAATAAATAACCCAAACAGGTGGACTTGATGACTCTCCTCAATGCTATTCTAGCAAGGGTCTTGCGTGCTAGCAAGTGTAAAACATAACAAAAAAATAAAAAAATTGAGACAAAAGTCACTAAGTTCAATCTTTTTTCATTGATTTCAGAACTTTTTCAGCCATTTCATCAATTTCAAAATAATTTTTACCCAATTTCTAACATTAAGTAATGTTTTAGGGACACTTATTAACCTATACCGTCTAATTAAGAACCAAAATGTTAATAAATACTACAATCAATGAGTGACATACATGCTTTTATAATGTATTTCTTCAAAGAAAAGTACCAAGAAAGCATAAAAAACTTAGCAATATAATGACACAATTTCATGTTGAAATCAATGCATGATTCATAGCAATCTAATACATACAGGGGAGATAGAGAGGTCAGTGGACAATGAATTCAACGTCTTGGTTATGGCCAAAGTAATCTATACTATATACAACTATCTATACTATATCTATATACAAATATACTATATCTATATACAAATGTTGTGGAGTCTCACAGACTTCCAAATCCCAATTCCTAATTTTCTGTAAATTCTAAAAATACAAAAAATTATGGGGCACTTGCTTTAAGCTAATTTTTCAATCTACTGACACTCCTCTTTTATAAGTAATCTTTTAAAATAAAAACTCACGATTTTATATGTGATTTTGATTACACTCATCTCTATCTCCACAAACTCTCCAGAAACGTTTTATGTCTATCCATCTCCATAACAGAAAATAAAACTAATAGATAGATATTAAAAAATAAAAATAAAATAAAAAAACCCACACATCTATCCATATCCTCTAAAACCTTTCATCTATCCCTTAATCCCTTTCCATACATAATTATACTACTACAAATAATCCCAACGGTCCACTACTACAAATATCAATACATGTACTTCATCAACTTCTTATCAATGGTCATATGATTAGCTCAACGTGGTTGATGGTGACCACCACCCACCACCCCGCCTCTCGAATCACCAGTCAAGACTCATTGAATGCATGTCTTGGTACAACAAATTGGGTCTTGAATGACGAATTGTTTGTCCCCAAAGAACTAATTTTGTCACCACAAATATTTGTGAGGAAATATTTTCGTCATTGGTTTTGTCATTGAATGTTTGTCACTAAAAATCACCTTGAGGAAAAATAATTTCGTCACTAATAAAATTACTTCAGTGACGAAAACTTTTTGTCACCAACTAGATAACATTTTCTTGCAAAAAATCCTCATTTTCGTCACCAAATAATTACTCAGTACCGTATATATAACTTTGATGAAAAATTTTGTCAAATATGTTGATCATGGGTGACGAAATATATTTTGTGGCAATAAGATGTATACATGACAAAATTTTTAGTCACCAAATTACGAAATCATGCAACGACAAATTTTGCAACAAAAAAATATTTACATTTCAATTTAAATTTTTATTTCACAAATATCCCTACCCATATCTCAAAAGCCTGCAAAATGTACTAAAAAATCCACGAGCTATTATACACCACTCAACAAAATAATTCACTAAACAATTTATATTATAAACCAAAATATATCCATCAAACAAATTTAATAATAATCCATTAAGTATAACAAAAAGACCATCACAACTAATCCCAAAATTAACCATATAACAGTCTACAAAAAAAATCAACACTTGATCTTGATTTACAAGTAGAACTAGTATCGGTCCACAAAAAAAGAAAAGAAAAAAATTCAACATTTGATATTGATTTGCCAGTATACTTCCAAATGTTATCAAAAATCAATCTGCAAAAGAAATAAATAAAAAATAAAACCATTAATATATTATCAATTACATCTAAACTCATATATAAATAATTTTATTTTATAAACCAATTTAGCAGATATGCATTTTTTTTTAAAAATTTGACTTTCATCTATCCTAAATCACAAAACAACAACTAATCTAATTGGGGGGCAAGTTCCAGCAAGTTATATGAACACGCCAATATTATAACAATCAAGCAATATAATGACTTTTATTGTCATATAAAATGGTTCAATGAACTTGTAAATTGGAAAGTTTCTGATCTACTAGTAAAAGGAGAGAAAGGAAAGAAAAGGCAGAGACATAGGTTTCTGAACTGACTAGAAGAGCCTCTAATCTTTAAACATAGGTTGTACACACACGATAACCAAACCCTCAACTAAATAGGCCCATCCCTGCAAACATAGTGGAAAAAGTCATCGTCCCACAAAGGCCAAATTCATTGAAGCATAAAATAAAATTATCTGGTAGTTGGCCACTCTGGCAATTGGCTCCCATTTGAGATTGTCTGATTTTTTTTTGTTCTTCAACTAGAAAGTTAAATAAGAATGATGTTAGTAGAATCAACTTAAAAAATAAAAAATTAGAAGGGCAAGACACACAGATATAATAAACTACCAAAAAAACAAATTATGAGGACTGTTAAACATGAAATTGTACATGTAGTTAAGCAGAAACAAGGACACAAACTGAAAATAGCTGGAGATGGAACTTACAAGAAGCTGTCACTCCATTACTTTGACACATTACCTAATTAACAGCTATAAGGGATAGCAAGGATGCAAATCACTGCTATTATTCCTTAACAAGTGATTGAATTCTATATCTTTAATTGACATCTTATTGGCAATATATGAACTTGAGAAAGATAATATCAAAGCATCAACAAATGCAAGAAATGCCCTAAATTCCATCCGAAACTAGAAATTGATGAACTTAATCCAGTCAAACATTAGCACAAAAATGATCTTATCAAAAACCCACCAACCCTAATACAAGAATTAGAGTAACAAACAAACAAAGGATTCTAACAGGTCAACCCAAAACTATATTTTTTCTCATCAAACATTCTCACCCACAACCCCAAAGAAGAAAAAAGAAAAAGAACAAGAAGTTAAATAAAACAGTTTCTAGACAAACAACAAAGAATCAAATCTGATTGAATAAACAAAAAATTGTTGTTTTGTTCTTCGATATGGCTCAGGCCAGCTTAGAAAACAAAAGAATATGCTTTTTTATCTTCTTTATTAAGTGCCACTGAAGTGCTCCCTTGCAAAAGAAATCTCCTAAGCATAATCTTTGTATGAGTATTTAACCGTCTTAGTTGCTCCATAATTTAGAAATGAGATGCTAAAGTTGAATGCTATGATTTGCTCTAAAATGGATATGACTTTGGTTACATGGAATATAATGAAAACCTTCACAAGTATTGGAGAAGGGGTTGACAAAATATACTAATGACCACGAAGATATTTATGTGAGCCTAATAGATATTATTTCATGCATTTCACATTTGATACAGAAACAGAGACCACCACTGCCCAATTAGTGCCCTGTTACACAATTGATCTTGTGCATGTATTTTACTCCATGTTTTATACTTTAACTAACAAAAACTTCATTAAACAAAATCCAGCTGGTGCTTCAATTCAACTAAAGATTCTGATTGTCAAATAAATTTTCCCATTTTTTTGGTAAGAATTCAGTGTGTATAATACAGAACAGGGAGGTGTAACTAATCTGTGAGAAGAGATACATAGCATCAAGGAGGTGTAGCATTTTTCCTCTTTACTATTGCAATCATAGTAACCAGAATACGTGCGAATACGTACACAATCAATGACAAGATATACATGCAAATACATACACAATCAATGGATTAGGGCTCTGCTCTGTTCTTTGAAACTGATTAAGTCTTGGAAATTGATGAGAGAGAAAGGAAAAGAGGGGGAAAGGAATCAAACCACTCAAATCAAACCCATTTATGACATCAAACCCATAAAACCCAAAAAAATTGAACCATTTAAATCAAACCCATTTAAGAAATCAACGAAGTCAAACTCAAGAAATCATATATACATGTATAAGAACGAATGAAGATGGAAGGGACCTCACCACCACCTCACCTCGTCACAGCCGCAGCCGCCAGAGTCGCCGTCACCCGCCCTTCTTTGCGTTCGAGTTCGCCTTGCTCTTCTCTCTGTTCGCCTCTCTCTCTTGACGGGTTAGGGCTTTCTCAACAAATGGGAGAGAGGGAAAGAAGGTGAAGGGAAAAATGAATTATCAAAAGGGCGTCTTTTAGACCATCTCCAGCGTTGTACCAAATCTGATATTAAATTTGAATTTTGATGAAAATGATACTGTTTATGGCTCCAATCGTTCACCAAAGCTGGCACCAAAATGAGATTTCACCAAATCTTTCATCAGATCGACGAGGAAGAAATAAATTCACCAAAACACTGTTACGGACCGTTGGAGGGGGACCCGGGTCGACCAACCGGTTGCCCACCCGGTTGACCAACCGGTCAACCAGTAAAAGGTTCAAACAGTTCAGCAAAAAATTCAAAAAATTCAAAAAAAAAAAAAAAAAAAATTTTTTGCCTAACCGGTCGACCGGACCGGTCGACCACCCGGTCGTCCCGAAAAAAGTTCAAAAAGTTCAAAAAAAAAGTTCAAAAAATTCAAAAAAAAAAAAAAAAAAAAAAATTTTGGGCAAACCGGTCCACCGGCCGGTCGACCACCCGGTTGTCCCGGGACAAATTTGATAAATGGTGAACCGTTGGAGCATCTGTTATAAAATTTGATGAAATGGATGCTTTTTGACTCAGATTTGGTGAAAAATTTGAGTAAGCGTTGGAGATGCTCTTAGGCAATTTTTTGAAAAACTAGTAGCTTATATTTTTTTGCATTACCGCTCAATATCTCAAAATTATCCTTTTAAAATTGATGACAAAATTATTTTCTCATAAAAAAGTCTTAAAATATTAAAAATGATTAGTGACGAAAATATATTTCTCATTAATAATTTTATAATTAATGACAAAATTATTTCCCCACCAAAAAGTCTAAAAATATTAAAAATTATTGATCACGAAAATATATTCCTCACCCAATGGCATCAAAATATTAAAAATCATTAGTAACGAAACTATATTCTTCATTAATAATTTTATAATTGGTGACAAAATTATTTTCTCACCAAAAGTTAGAAAAATTTGGCGTTACCCAAAAAAATTAGTGCGAATACCTTCGGTAACGAAACTTAATTTTTCTTTACCTAAAACGAAGTATTTATTGACGAAAATAAATTTCCTCAACTATTTTTTTTTATTATTTATTATATGTGACGAAATTTATAACTCCGCCGAGGTTGTTAACAACTCCGCCGATCCCAAGCCCGGGTTAAGGAGGAGGGTTGTGTGTTAGGTAGCCGACAGCCAACACATAAAAAAGCCGCTCGGATCCCTTATGAAAATGAATCCTACTTTGCATTGTTTAAATGCTAAGTCGTTCCCCTCAAGTGACGCGTTGCGCCTGCCTCCGGGTGTTTCAAAAAGTGAGCAAGAGACGCCGCATCGACGCTTGGGTGCAATGAAAAATGAGCAAAGGTTTTCACGTTTTTCTAGGCGAACGCGAGTAAAGAAGATAGTCCATGACTATAGGTTTAGGGTAGCCACTTGGAACATGGGAACCTTAACTAGTAAGACGATGGAATTGGTAGATGTTATGATTAGGAGGAGAGTTAGTATAGCTTGCATACAAGAAACTAAGTGGACGGGAGAGAAAGCTAGGGAAATTGAGGATACCGGTTTTAAACTATATTATAGTGGTAAAGATAGACGCAGGAATGGGGTAGGAATCATAATTGCCAACGGTCTTGTGGAGAGTGTAGTGGCGGTCACTAGGAAAGGAAATAGGATTATGCTAGTTAAACTAGTTATTGGAGGGAATATAGTGAATGTTATTAGCATATACGCCCCTCAAGTAGGATTAGATAATCAGACTAAGAGGGATTTTTGGGAGCAAATGAATGAGATCTTACAGAAGATACCCGTAGAAGAGAACCTGGTCATAGGTGGAGATTTTAATGGCTATGTGGGCATAGATAAACTAGGCTACGAAATGGTGCATGGTGGATACGGTTTTGGTGACAGAAATGAGGCTGGAGAGAGTATTTTAGATTTTGCATTGGCTTCTGACTTGGTGGTGGCCAATACTATGTATAAGAAGAGGGATGAGCATTTGATAACCTTTAAGAGTGAATTAGTTAAGAGCCAAATAGATTACTTCTTAGTGAGAAAAGTGGACCACCTAAAATGCAATGATTGTAAGGTGATTCCTGGAGAGAGCTTGGTCTCTCAACATAGGATTTTAGTACTAGATTTATGTTTTGGAGGGCAATACCAAGCTAGGAAGGATGGTGAGCGTCGTAGGACGAGATGGTGGGACCTAAAAGGGAATAAACTAGAAATATTTAAGAATCGAATAGATAAGGAAGGTACTTGGGACTTAGAAGGTGATGCTAATACTATGTGGAACTCGATGGCCAATTGTATGAGGAGAATCTCAAGGGAAGTGCTTGGAGAGTTAAAAGGAACGGGACCCACCTCTAGGGAAACTTGGTGGTGAAGGGAAGAGGTTCAAGAGGTAGTTAAGGCAAAAAAAGAGTATTTTAAAAAGTGGCAGAAGGATAGAACTGAGGAAAACCTTAAAAGCTATAAATTGGCTAATAAGGAGGTCAAGAAAGTAATGAGAGAGATTAAGTTGAAGCTTATGATGACCTATACACTAGATTAGATAGTAAGAAGGGAGAGAAGAGGGTATGCAAACTTGCTAAGATGCGGGAGAGGAAAACAAGAGATTTTAATCAAGTAAAGTGCATCAAAAGTGAGGATTCTAAGGTATTGGTGAAGGATGAAAAGATCAAGGAAAAATGGAAGAATTATTTTGAGAAAATATTAAATGAGGAACATGGAGGTATGGCAATAGGGGAAGAAATAGCCAGTAATAGGATAAACCTAGACTATAGGTTCTATCGCAGGATTAGGAATTTGGAAGTGGAGATTGTACTTAAGAAGATGAAATCTAATAAGGCTTTAGGACCCAATGATATCCCTATTGAAGCTTGGAAGTGTTTAGGTAAAAAGGGAGTTGCTTGGTTGACTAGATTGTTTAGCAAAATTTTGTTGACTAGGAACATGCCAGATGCGTGGAGGAAGAGTATTTTAGTGCCAATCTATAAAAATAAAGGTAATGTCCAGAATTGCAACTATAGAGGAATCAAGCTAATGTGTCATATAATGAAAGTGTGGGAGATGGTGATGGAACGCCGATTGCGAGAAATAATAGAGGTGTCAGAGAATCAATTTGGGTTTATGCCTGGTAGGTCAACAATGGAAGCGATCTATCTTTTGAGGAGAGTAATAGAAAAGTATAAAGAAAAGAAAAGAGACATTCATATGGTGTTTATCGACCTTGAGAAAGCATATGATAGAGTGCCCCGGGATATAATATAGTGGGTGTTAGAGAAGAAAGGGGTGATAAAAGGTTACATTGACTTGATTAGGGACATGTATGAAGGGGTTGTGACCACTATTAGATCGCTAGCTAGAGAGACAAATAAATTTCCTATCACTGTAGGGTTACACCAAAGATCTACCTTAAGTCCTTATCTTTTTGCTTTAGTTATGGACGAGTTGACGAGAAATATTCAGGATGACGTGCCATGGTGTATGCTTTTTGCAGACGATATTGTGCTAGTGGATGAGACTAGAGAAGGAGTTAACACAAAGTTGGAGATTTGGAGAATAGCTCTTGAATCTAAAGGATTCTGGATAAACAGAACTAAAACAGAGTACATAGAGTGTAAATTTAGTAACAATAACAATGAAAGCAGAGAAGAAGTGAAGATTGAGAACCAAGAACTACTTAAGAGTGAACATTTTCGTTATTTAGGGTCGATTATCACAACAATGGGAGAGATTGATGCAGATGTAGCCCATAGGATTAAAACGGGATGGTGTAAGTGGAGAAGTGCGTTTGGGGTATTGTACGATAAACGAATACCCACTAGACTAAAAGGTAAGTTCTATAGAACGGCTATTAGACCAGCTATGTTGTATGAGACGAAGTGTTGGGCAACCAAAAAACAACATGTAGATAAGATGAGTGTGGCAGAGATGAGGATGCTAAGGTGGATGTGTGTTAAGACTATACAAGATAGAATTAGGAATGAGTGTATTCGAGAATGGGTAGGAGTAACACTGATAGAAGATAAGTTAAGAGAAAATCGTTTGAAATGGTTGGTCATATTCAACGGAGACCAACAGAGGCAGTAGTGAAGAGATCCGATCCTGTAACGGTAGATGGAAGTGTTAGGGGACGGGGTAGGCCTAGATTAACATTGGCTAGCATTATAAATAGAGATATGAATCTACTTAATTTGACTAATGAAATGGTCTTTGATTAGGCCGCGTGGAGAAGAAGGATTCATGTAGCCCACCCCATTTGATGGGACTTAAGGCTTTGTTTGGTTTGGTTTGGTTTGGTTTGGTATGTGACGAAATTTATAATTCCTCATGGATTATTCTTATTTAATGACAAAATTTATTTTTTTCACTAGTTTTCGTCACTCTAAGTTACTTTTGTTGTAGTGCGTTTTTCTTTTTGTTTTTCTTTAATAATTTATTTTTTATTCCAAACTTTTGTAATTTTGTATTTTGATTATAAAGATTGCAAAGGATTGCACACTTTTTAAATGTATACAATTGATTACATATTCAAATTTATATATACAAACACCTGTATTTATATAGATATGCAAACCGTGAAGTATGTTTTTTTTTTTTTTTTTTTTTGAGAGTAGGACATTTGAAGTCAAATTGTCAATCTATGCTGTAGGCACCCCATTTTTGACCGTTCTCAAGACTTGAACGTCATCGTTTGAACACTCGATGATCATCCATATTTGTGTTGGTTTTGGACGCCCGAAGTTCTTGGCGGAGTGCCTTGCCTTCGAACCTCTCAACTTTTCTATTTTGTGCTTGGTTGTGGATCAAGAGCTTGTAGCTTTGCTTCTGGAGAAGAGGGTGACCTATCGGCCAGCCCTACAACCCAAAGGCCAGGGCTTGTACCCATCGGCCATCAATGGTGGCCGTCGGCCACATTGATGGCCGGTCAGCCACCAATGATGGCCGGCGGCCATTTTTCTCCTTTTTCAGATATTTGTTTGCCAGTTGTGCCAGCTGTTGGTCACTGAGTGTATCCTCCATACACGTGTATGGAATGATGAAGCCAAGCTTTTGGCTTGTTTTTCTATACAAGGGGAGGTCCCTCCCCCATTTTGAGGATTACAAAATTTCAGAGCAAATTTTTTTCTCTCTCTCTCTCTAGAATCCTCTCTCTCTTCTTGTTTTATGCTTGAAAGTGAGTAATCTCTACATATTTTCATACAACCCCTAAACCAAATTAGACTACCTTGTATCTGAGATTGTTAGAGGTCTTATTTGAGCTCTCAAAGCTGGTTTTGGCTCAAATAGTGGCTGTTTTGCTGCTGTGCTTCAAGGGTGACCACTTGTCCCTTTAAAGCTTTGTTTTAGTTGCTTGTTCTGCCACCCTTGCATGCTAGTTTTAGGCTGGTTTTAACTTCTAAAAAACTCTATTTTTATGGTTAAAATGGTGGTTTGAAGTTTGTTTTGGAGTCAGGAGTGGTCCACCCTCTTTTGTAGCTTGTTTGCTAAGCTTTGTGCCATCTTTTAAAGCTTTTAAAACAATCTTTTCTTGGCCTTTTAACCACTGAATTCCAGGGGAATTTCAGTGGTAGAAAGTTGGTTTTGAGGTCCAAAATAGGAGGGGGTGGCCTCCCCTCCTTGTATTTTGTTTGCATGTGTTGATGGCCTAACATGTGAGCATGTATTTCTCCCTTTTTAAAGCCTAGTTCAAGCATGTTTTAGGCTTTATTTTGACCTGCTTTAACTCTGTTTTTGGCTGGTTGGGTCACTTGTTGTTTGCTTTTTGTACTTGTAGTGCAATCATGCTTACTAGCCTAGCATACTTGATGATTTAGCCTATTGTTCTAGCTTGTGTTGACTTAATTCCAGCACATTTTTGCTACTGATTTAGCATGCTTTAACTCTTTTTTGAGTGGTCTTGGTCCTTTGAGGCTTGTCTTGCATGGCTATAGAGTAGTTGGCCTCACTAGCTTTGTGTTTCAAGACCTCCAACATGCTTTGCATGAGATGATTGCATGACATAGCATCATTTAATATGTGATTTCAGTGCATATGCCTCTGTCACACTCTCACATACTTCACTTCTTTATTGCTTTTGAAGGTTGTGTGTTGCGCCTTGTTTGTGGGCTAACATGTGTACATGTTTTCCTAGTCTTTTGAGCTTCTATCTCAGCATATTTAAACCATTGTTTTGGCATGTTTAAGCTCTGTCCAGAGCTGGTTTGGCTATTTGAGCTTGATATTGCATGCCTCTAGTGTTGTGCTCTTCACTAGTTTGTTCATTATGGCTTTTGAATATGTCTTGCATGCATTCTTTGCATGATTTAGTGTCTTTAGCATAAGGTCTGCAACCTCCATCATTTCTTCAATTTTCCATTTGTTTTGAAGGTTGGCTAAGCTTAAAGTTGTGTTCAAGCTTGAGATTGAGACTTATGCTCAATGGTTTTAACCTTCTTTTGAGGGTTTCTACTAACCAAAGGCATGATCTCTCTCATGTCTTGAATCATTCTTTAGTTGGTCCCTCTCGCATTAGAGGACTTTCACATTGGACTAAATTGGTTAAAGGACTAATTAGTAAGCTAAAATGCGTAAACAAGAATTGGACAAGTAAAACATGAACAAGATAAGCATGTTGTTTGCATTCCTTGTGTTTGGATCGGACGTTAATCCAAACACAAGAAATGTGGGACGTTTTATACTCAAAGTGATGAAACGTGTCACATTTCTTGGTCGCCGTCACCCTTGATCATGCATAATAGGGTGATGGCCTTTTGGGTTTTACTTGTGCATTTATTAAGCTTGGACAAGCTTGGTCCTTTGGCCATCATGCATTGAGATGCTTGATTGGTGGCTTGAGAGCCAAGCGCCACACTCCTTTGAGCTTGAGAAATGATAAGGAAAGTGGCAGTACATACATTTCTTGCAAAATGCCTTGCTTTGCCTCTATTGTTCTCTGTTACAGCAAAAACAACATTTTGGAAAAGCAGGTGGCCGACCGGCCACCTACACTAGCCGATCGGCCAGTTAGGGTGGCCGACAACCACCTTTTGTGGCCGACAGGTCACCAGTTCACTTCTATGCAAGAGGGTTCCTGTTTTGAAGCAAAGGCAGTCTGGAGATTGGCACAATTTTTAGAAATCAAGGCGAGTGCAAACAGAGACAACCGAAGGCAAGGCAATGGATTTTCAGGATAACGCCAACAGAGTATGCATGTCTCCCTCGCCCGCGAGGCCACCTTACTTGCTTTAATTAGTTAGTTGTAGCTAATTATTTGATTCGAGTATTGTACTTAATTAGTTTATGTAGCTAGTTATTCAATTCCAATTCGGTTTGTAATTAATTAGCTAGAATAGTTAATTAGTTGATTTGTAATAATAATTAGCTTAGCTTATTCATTCGGATCCTCCTTCAAGAGGGCGCAATTTTGTAATAAGGGTGCGTGCGTGTGTACATGTCTTTCAACCCCACGTCTTTCTCCCTTTTATTTAACTGCTTTTGATGGTTAGATTAGGGATCACGTTTTGGATTAGCATACCTTATGCTTGCATGCGTGCATCATTCATTTGTCTTACATGCACCGAGGCTTGGCGCATCATTCAAACTGCATCGTATTTCAATACACTTCTTTGAATATGTATTTAACCGTATGCTATCAAAGTGTTGCAAATGCCATCTTAGATAGACGAGCCTATTTAGTTGCATTTTGTATGTGTTGCATTAGGTATTTTAACATAGTTAGGATCACGCATATTTCTAACTAGCTTTTGTTTTGACTTGGAATACACTGTAAGTGTTACGCTTTAGCATACTTGCATGAGTGTGAGTGTTTCCATGTTTCGCATGCTTGCCATGAGGCTATTTGCTTATATGCTTAACTGCATGAATGCCTGTGGATGAAGGCTTTGTTGCTTAAATTGGGGCAATTCAACGATTGTGAGTTTTAAGCCCACTTTGCGAAGTGGCAAATTATGTTTTAAAGCCCATCTTGTGAGATAGCAAATCCACGCTTTAGCCCACTTGAAGGTGACATTTTCAAACCATTTTCGAAAACAAACATGAATTGATTTGTTCCAAGTCTTACGACTTAGTCTATACTTGCTTGTGCGCATTACATAGTAAGCTAACTAATAACCGGAATAAGAACACATGTGTTTATAAAACAACATATCATGCTTAGTAGAAGCCGATCTTTGATCGGGCGAGTGGGGGTGCTCATTTCAGAACCTTCCCCTCTCGTACCCAAGTTCCTGAGCCGAACAACTTTGGTGATGATAGACACGTGGCCTTTGGCACGAGTCAGGGTTTCCTAAATTTCCCCAAAACAATATATTTAAGTGGCGACTCTGTAATCTGGCAAAGCAGTCCAGTTTGGCATTATTTGATTTAAAAATCTGATTTTCCAAAATGATTTGCCGGATTGGACTCTTTGGTATTTATCAGTCTCACATTGCACTTTGTGAGATTAGATTCAGAACCATGACAGGAGTCCGAATTGTAGGAGACCAATTCGTGCCTTCTCTGAAAGGGGGGCGCGCGAAGAAAGTCGAGTCTACATATGCACATCTTTTTCTTTTTCTTTTTAATTTTTTGTTGTTTATTTTGGCTCCAAAATGTCCAAATTGAATCAATTTACCAAGAATTGAGTCTCCTCTGTGATCTATGCCGCCATGGATTATCATTCTACAGTCGTAAAATTTATATAACTACAAATATTTCTAATAATTGATGCTAGGAGTGTAATCATACTACGTATGGAATAAAATATATATTTAAAACGAATAAAATTATAAAAGATATTGTCTTTAGTTATACAACTATTATTAAATTTTTTGAATTTTTTGATTAGGTATAAAGGAAAGCAAAACTTAACAGAAAATAGTTTTGGTAGTTAATGAAAAAAAAATTTATTTGGATACTTATGAGAAAATAGTATAATTATATATCTGAGGTGTGTTTACATATTTTGATTGAATTTACATTTGATGATTGAAAAATGCTATACATACATACATAAAATTTATATTAAAAATATCCCAAGAATGATGTGACAATGTCATCGTAGTAAATAAATTTAAATTTTAAAAAATTATAAGTTGCATTTCACTCTTTTCTAATTTTTAATCTATTACCTCAGTTCTTCTCTTATTTTTGAGTTTTTTTTATTATTTATAAATTAAAAATATATATATATATATGGCATTTCACTCTTGTCCAATTTTTAAGCTACTACCCTCTCCTATTCTTTTATTATTAGAATTATATTATATTATATTTTATTTTTTAAGTTTATCTTATTTTATTTTTCAATCTCCATTTGACGTTTATTAAACTTCTCTCTACCTCTTTTTTTTAAGGATTCATCTAATTTTTTCTTCCTATATTTTTATAATTTATCTTCAAATTTAAACAAGATATTTTTTTTTTATACATAGTGAGATCAGTCAAATATAACCATCTAAATTAGTATCATAGTATTTAATACTTAATTTTTAACATGTTTAGCATTGTTCATCGCTTTTTATTACTTACCCGTGCATAGCACGGATTACCGCTAGTCTATCTATCTATTTATCTATCTATCTATCTATCTATCTATCTATCTTCTATACTATATCTATATACAAATGTAGTGTAGTTTCTAAAGCTTCCAAACTCTTAAACTTGGCATCTCATTTAAAGTTTAGACTATCTCTCCTACTTGGCAGTCTTAGAAATTTTCCATTTCATTTTTTCTAATTTCTAATAAGAAGTCATTTTTTATATGTAAAAAAAGTAAAATTTGAAATAAAAAAGCTATGGATATGCATATAGAACTCAAAATATGATCAACTCTAATTTAAGATATTTCAAATCTAAATATTAAAAAATAAATGACATAGTCCACTCTCAATTCTTCGAAAATATGATCAAATCTAATTTAAGATTCCAAATCTAATTATTAAAAAATAAACGGAATATTTTACTATCAATTCTTCTATTATTAGAGTTTGATTTGATTTGCTTCCCCCTCCCCTCCCCCCCAATTTATCTTATTTTTATATATCTTTAAATTTGAAATTGAATTTTTTTCTTCTTCCAAATCTAATTATTAAAAAATAAACGAAATATTTTACTCTTAATTCTTCTATTATCAGAGTTTTACTGATTTGTTCCCCCCCTCCCCCCACCCCCACCCCCCCCACCCCAACATTTATCTTATTTTTTTGAAAACTCCTTCCTCCCTCTTCCTTTCTTAGAAGATTTTATTTGATTTTCTTTTTTCATAGTTCTTAGAGTTTATCTTCAAATTTAAACTATTGAGTCTATTCGATTAAAAGTTATATATTATCCTTTTGTGATCATGCTGATCAAGTATTGCTACTTTTTTTATTGTGATTTTTGGCTTTTTAATATTTTTATGTTTTCCATACAAATGCAGTGTAGTTTCTCAAGCTTCCAAACTCTTAAACCTAGCCTCTCATTTAAAGTTTAGACTATCTCTCCTACTTGGCAGTCTTAGAAATTTTCCTTTTCATTTGTCCTAATTTCTAATAAAAAGTCATTTTTTATATGTAAAAAAGAGTAAAATTTGAAATAAAAAAGATATGGATATGCATATAGAATTCAAAATATGATCAACTCTAATTTAAGATATTTCAAATCTAAATATTAAAAAATAAATGACATATTCCAATCTCAATTCTTCGAAAATATGATCAAATCTAATTTAAGATTCCAAATGTAATTATTAAAAAATAAAGAGTTAATTACCAAAAAGTCCTGTTTACATATTTGGTGGTAGCTTAGGTCTTGTCAAAAAGTTTTTGAACCAATAAGTCCCATTTATAGGTAAAAAGACGTTTTGCCCTTTAATCCCAAAACTGAGAATGTTCTCAATTTCAAAACTGAGAATATTCTCAATTTTCAAACAGAGAATGATTTCAGTATATAATTATCAAAATTAAAAAATTTCTGTTTGGCTTCTGAGAAAAATATGGGATTGAAAAGAAAGATAATTCTACGAATATTCTAAGAAATTTATAATTATCAATTTTGAGAAATTTCTCAATTTTTTCATGATTAAAATTGAGAATATTATAAATTGAGAAGGTTCTCAATTTTAAAAATCTCTCTCTCTCTCTCTCTCTCTCTCTCTCTCTTCATCACTGCATCTGTATCTTTCTATCTATCTGCACTAACAACCCTCACCATACATACCTAAAACAAGCAAAAAAACAGAGGAGAGAATTTTCAACTCATAAAATTTCTATATCTTTTAATTATAAAACATCTGTATAGCAGATTATAAAGGGATCTATGATCCAAGCATATTACAACACAAGACCCAAAAAAACAAAAAGTCGCTTTAATACGGGCTTGAAACTGCAGCTTGAAATTTAAGACTTTTCATGGCAAAAGGAACAACATGAGCTCATGAAATTTCTAAATCTACGATGTTAAAAGACATAGAGCTCACGATCCAATCAATTTTTTCCATCTGGCATATCCTAGAATGAGCAGGAAAAGTAATACACAGGCAGCAGTAATGACTCCAACGAAGATGTTGAATATCCCGCACCCGTCTCTCTCTCCACCTCTCTCAGTCGTCGACTCAGAACAAACGGCAGCCTCAAAGGCGGCCAATCTCCCATGTTCCCCACCGGAGCCAAGAAACAAGGCTGCGCTTTCGAAAACCTAGAGCCTTCTTCTCCCAAAGTCACCTGTATTGGGCAAGTTCGAGTGAAGACGAAGAAACAGGGGAAGAAGATGAGGGGGTTTGGATGGGTAAATTGGTCTATTAAAAATTAATGGGACTTGAAAGAGCAAATAATTTTATCTAGGACTTAATGGAGTATAAGTTCACAAAATGAGACTTGTATGTAAATGCCCCAAAAATAAATGAAACATTTTACTATCAATTCTTCTATTATTAGAGTTTTATTTGATTTGCTTTTTTTTCCCCACATTTATCTTAGTTTTATATATCTTTGAATTTGAAATTTCTTCTTCCAAATCTACTTATTAAAAAATAAACGAAATATTTTACTCTCAATTCTTCTATAATCAGAGTTTTATTGATTTGTTCTCCCCTCTCCCAAAGCATTTATCTTATTTTTTTGAAAACTCCTCCCTCTCTCTTCCTTTCTTAGAAGATTTTATTTGATTGATCCTGAAAAGGTTTTGGGGTAAATACGTTGGTAAGTCTGAATAGGGAGTGTAGATTGGTATTGTTTAAGTTGGCTTGAGTGTATAGGGTGAAAGACCAAAAACACGCGAGGAGTAGGTATCACGTGTCTTCCGATTAGGAGCCGGTAAAGTAAGAATTAGTAGTACTTGATCACCTGAATTGTATTTACCACCCCGTTGTGTATTATGAAAGCTGATAAGATGATGTATTTTTGAAAAAGCATTGCATATGATTTTCAAAAAGGAATAAAGATATGGATTTTTGGAGCATGGCAATGCATGGCAAGCATATCGTGAGACTACTGAAGCATATATACTTTGTTAAGATCTTCCAACTGAGTTTTGTGCCCACCCCTATTGAATTTGCGTAAGAAATGATGTGGTGATTCTGCCTAGCTAAAGGCAAGGAAAAATATTTTGAGAGCACGAGGCTCTTTTATTTTTATTTTTATTTTTATTTTTTGGTATGTTTTGACAAGTGAAGGGATTTAATTGTATGGGTCTTTGGACAACCATCTTTTCTGTAACCGGGTTTAAGCCTTAGAACTTGTAACCTTAAGGGCATTTATTTTACGTTATTTCTGTTGTTTTCATCATTGCACATGCTATGGATTCACCCTTTAAGAAATTTGAATATGTATTACATGTGGACTCCTTTTATAAGTCCCTCACATGAATGGAATACAAATATAGAGATTTGACCATTTGATTTGAGATTAGTGTAATAGAATGAATTAATTATACTTATCATTATGTCAATTATTTGGGGGCGTTTGTAGCACCTATATCCTTCAAAGCTTATAGGAAAGTGTATTCAAATCCTTTATTTTTATTTTGAAAATCTTTGGTATTGTTATGGGTTGGTTTTGGTAGAGTACAATCCAATTTAAACTTGCTGGGTTTGGTTGTTCACACTTATTCTTGTCAAAAGTTCCTTGGAGACTTAGAAATTCTATTATAGGGTCGACACCAGCCTTCCTAAGGGTCAACCCTTACCTGTTGGTGAAATTTCTGGAAGTGTTGCTGGAAAATAAGGTAGACACCAGACTGGGGAGGGTCGACCCTCTTATATCTGTGTGTTAGTTGCTGGAAAATAGGGTCGACCCCCTCCTGTTTAAGGGTTGACCCTCCTTGCTTGTGCAGATTGTCTTTTCTACCTAAAGGGTCGACCCCCATGCCCGAAGGGTCGACCCCTGCGTGTTTTTTTCAAATTTTTGAGGTCCGACTGGGCCCTATCTAAGGGGGTTTTGGGGCCTATTATTTTATTTGACCTTAAGGCTGTTCCTTACTACCAATAAATAGGCCCAAACCATTTTTCTCTCATGATTTTCCTTCCCTTTTTCTTCTTAAACCGTGATTTCTCTCTTCTCTCTCTAAAACTCAAACTTTGTCATTTAAATCTCTAGATCTACTCACCTAGAGTGATCTTTTCACCTTGCTCCTTTGAGATTAAGTGTAGAGCTTGTCAAGGGCTTCGTTTTGATCAGGGGCAAAACGTGGTTTCGTCACCACCGACTTTTGAGCTTTTCCTCTTCTCTCTCATCTAAGCTTGAGATAGGGATATTTTACTCTTTAATATGGGTTTTAACCTAGATATTTGTCATTTTGCATAAATGGTGGGTTTTGGGACGATTTGGATGAAGTTAGGGTTTGGGTTTAATTTTGAAAAAGGGGTTTCCAATATTTGGCTTCATATATATAGATGAAGGCTTGATTATGGTATTATAAGAAGATAAATGGTGAGATTGGATCTTGGGGATGATATTGGGAAAAGGGGAAGGTTTTGCCCTAATTTACGTTAAATGACTATTTTGAATAAATAATGAAATTGACATGGGAAATATGAAATTGGAAGGGTGTATGATTGAATGGTGTAGTTGGATTTGTTAAATCACTCACCTATGGAAATTTGATAAATTATCTGTTTGATAGATTGTATATCTATTTAGAAATATCTATTTTGGGCTATCGGTAGAGGATATCTATGATTGTTGTAGAAATTGCATGTGGATTAGGTGAATTGAAACTAATCAATTGAATTATGTCATTAAATATGACAACGTATTTAAATACATTGTATATATATCATTGTTTGAGAGGAGATAGGGGATGTACTCCATTGTTTGGGAGGAGATAGGGGATGGACTCCATTAATAATTAAGTTGGCCGGAGTGTCCAGGGTGAAAGTCCCGAAATCTTATATATTTATGGGTGCCGGTTCCCTCAGACGTGGTTCCGTAAAATGGCAAGAAATAGAAGTGTTGGATTTGATAAATGTATTGAATTGTAGACCATTAAGTTGTAGTCTCATATTGGTTGCGTGATAATAATGAACTTGGGTTAATTGATTTACCTGAAATGGAAGGATGGAAATGAATTGAGATATTGGTTATCTATATTGAATGACCTTGAAAAGAATATGTGTGGTTAAGAATGTTGCACATTTATCTGATGCTCATATTTTAGTTAATTCTCATATATTGTTTAGCATATCTCTACTGGGCTTTGGCTCACCCTACTAGGGAAACCATTTTCAGGTACAGGTGACATATTACCTCCAAGGACATAGCTTGGGAGGCTTAGGGGCTGAAGGCTCCACTTTTGTGATTTCGTTTTTGTGTTGAATGTTTATTCAAGCCGAGGGCTTTATATGTATCGAGTTAGGACTCTTCTTTTGTTGTAACCAAGCGAAGTCTTAGAAAGATGTAAGATTGTAGGGCACTTATTCTGTTGCTAACATTTAGAGTTACATACTATAGTTTCAGGATGAACATTTATGAAAGTGTAATGCATGTAATGTCTTTTGTAATATTAACTCTGATGAATGAAAATACAACATTTCTATCATGTGTATGGATCCCATGAATGGTTAACTTATATAATATTTTGAGAGCGTTACAGCGTTACACTTTTCAAACCCTAAAACTCAACCACCATATCTTTCCAATATAGGAATGTCGTTGGTGGCGAGAATGTCGATGAGGTCAGGGTCACTAGAGACAGGAATGATGGCGCAGAGACGGTGAGTTGGAAGGCAGTTTCGTCTTTGTTGAATCGGACCTTTTCGACTTGAATGGGATGGGTTTAAGGGCCTTTGGCTTAAATTATGGGTGGAGGATTGGATGGGTTAGTGGTGGTGTCTAGGGCTAGGATTTGTTGTGGGGTGATTGATGAAAAGAGTAAAGCAGCCAAAGTGGCCAATAATGGTAGATTATTGAGATTAGTACTAGTGGGTCTTCTGTCACGCCCTCAAAATAATACATCAAACCCAACATTCTTAACATGCATTGATATAAAGAAGTAAACATCTTTCTATTTATCAGAGTAGTTCGTACAAAAGTATTACATGTTGACAACAAAAGTAAATGCCCTATGGGCTTACAACTTTCCAAGCCAACACTTGGTCACAAAGAAAAGAGTACTAACTCAATTACATATTAAGCCCTTGGCCTGAATTTACATGTAATACATCAAAAGATAACAAAACAACAAAAAGTCTTTCAGCCTCTAGCCTCCCCAGCTACGTCCTTGGAGGTGGCATACCATCTGTACCTGGAAATGATGTCCCATATAGGGTGAGCCACAGCCCAGTAGAAATATACTAAACCAACTATAAGCAATGACTAAAATAATAGCATGTGATAGGTGGTCAACACTTATACATCCACTTACATCACATTACAATTCCATGACAATCATGTCCATGTTACATTTCACTTTTCCTTTTCTTATCAATTCATTTCAAAAACGTGGCTTAGAACTTGGCCAGATAATTCGACAGAGATTACATCTCTTATTAACAATATTTCCAATTCAATTGGGATAACAACTCATGTTAAACATTTCTTACTTCATAATAGATACACATTTCGGTGCTGTATCAGTCTCAGCCAAAATCACTTCCATACTTCACAAATGATACATATTTTAGTGTTGTATCAATGTCAAACAAAATCCGGTTTAGAGGTCCATCCCTTATCTTTCCCTAAACCGTGGAGTACATCCCCTATCTCCTCCCATATAATACAATGTATATAAGCAATTATCATATACATGTTCACTCAATCAATACACAATTTCGATGTATTGTACCAACCACCATATTCTATGGCATACTCAATTGATTAGTTTTAGTTCGCCTAATCATCATGCATTGTCTACAACAATCAAGACTATCCTCCACCGATAGCCCAAAGCAGTTATTTCTAAACAGAAAATAAATGCACCAAATGGATACGTTATCAACATTTTGACTAGGTGAGCGATAAATTAATCCAACTACATCCCTTTAATCCCATAATTCCCCAATTCCAATATTCTCAATTCAATTCCCATATCTCAAAATTAATTATACAAATTAATTTTACCAAACTAATTAGGGCATTTTCCCATAATTCACATAACAACCCTAAGGTTCCATTTTCATCAATAATCTAACATTAATTTCTTTTCTCAAAGTATTACATACACATGGGTTTATATATATGAAAACCCCCTCTTTTGTAAATTACACAAAGACCCCAAACTTTTCCAATATTACCCAACAACCCCAACATATCAAAATGCCAAAATTTAAAGACAAAGCTCATAAGATGGACTAGGATATCCCTACCTCGAAGTTAGAGCTCAAACAGAAATGAAGACAAAAACCCAACGTGCTCCAAATTCAATAATTTTCAGATTAAAACAAAGCCCTCAACACCCTCTATCTTTTATACAAAGAGGCTAGGCTAGGAACTCACTAGAAGGAGATGAAACCTTAGAGAGAAGGTTTGTAGAGAGAGAGAGAGCTCAGATCTAGGGTTTGTATGAAGAAGAGAATGAAAAATGATAAGTGTAACCCACTGCTGCCTGCTGATATACAACAGGGTCGCTCGAGCGAATAGTTGGTCGCTCGAGCGACCAGACACAAAGAACTCTCGCTCGAGCGTAGAAAACCTCGCTCGAGCCAACAATTCGTAGCTTCAGGTCTGCAACCCAGAAGCACGCTCGAGCGCAAGAATGTTCGCTCGAGCGAAGAAACCCAAAACATACACCTCGCTTGCTCGAGCGAAGGAAATCTCGCTCGAGCCAAGAAACACAGCTCTCAGGTCAAAAATGAGACGCAGACGCACGCTCGAGCGCAAGACCTCTCGCTCGAGCCACCAGACACAAAAACTCAACTCTCGCTCGAGCGAAGGAACCCTGGCTCGAGCGAAGGATCTAAAACACAGATCTCGCTCGAGCGACAAAAGTCTCGCTCGAGCGAAGAACCAAAATTCTGGGCAGCAACCATTTGCTCCCATTCACTCCCAACCTGTAACAATCCTGCCCATAACATCCTATAACTCAAATACAAAGTATAAAAGGACAGAAACAAGAGATACATAACATCAACTCTACGGAACCTAAGTCCGGAACACAATAATCAATGGAGGGAAAACCGGAATCGCTATAACTTCCCCCCTTATGGAATTTCGTCCCCGAAATTAAGCACAAGTTTTCAAAAACAAGTTTTTCTCAATTTTCGACAATGTTACCAACCAACATTTCACAACTTGACCCATTACCGGTCATCCCATCTCTATTCAAGAGGCATCTTACAATATATGTTCCAACATGCATTATCAACATGCATCTTTTTCAATTCCAACAATTTTCAATGTACATGGTTCACAATTCCATAATATATTCAATGCCAATATTACATTTGCATTTCTACAACATATTTAACATATAAAATGCTAAAATAAACTTCCATTTTCAAGGCATATACAATAATACCTCCACAATATTTCCATAAACCAAACATATACAATGTTTTACAACTTAAGACATACACAATGCTCTTAAGGTTTATCAATACAGCAAAATATACAATACATGCTCAAACATCCACAAATAGATCCGGATATTTCTCTCGGACCTCCAATTCACGTTCCTAAGTGGCTTCTTCCACTCCGTGATGTTTCCACAAAACCTTTACCAAGGGAATGGTCTTGCCTCGCAAGACTTGATCCCGTCTATCCAAGACCCGAACCGGTCTCTCCTCATACGAGGCATTCTCATCTACCTCCAAGTTGGTCCAATCTAATACATGTGACGGATCCGGCTCATACTTCCGAAGCATACTAACATGAAACACGTCATGCACTCCGGACAACTGCGGCGGTAAAGCTAAATGGTAAGCAACCTCGCCAATCCTCTCAAGGATCTCAAAAGGGCCAATAAACCGAGGGGACAACTTCCCACTCTTCCCAAACCTCATCAAACCACGTCTAGGTGATATCTTCAGAAAGACGTGATTACCTGCCTCAAATGCTAAAAGCCTCCTCCTACGGTTGGCATAACATTTCTGACGACTCTGGGCTGTAACAAGCCTCCTACGGATAAGCTCAACTTTCTCCGTCATTTCCCGGACCAACTCCGGGCCCAACAAAGGCGCATCACCCACCTCGGCCCAACAAACAGGAGACCTACACGGTTAGCCATACAAGGCCTCAAACGGTGCCATACCGATACTCGACTGAAAATTGTTGTTGTAGGCAAACTCCACCAAGGGCAGGTGCTTCTTCCACGACCCACTAAAGTCAAGAACACAACCTCGAAGCATATCCTCAAGGATCTGAATAGTACGCTCGGACTGCCCGTTAGTCTAAGGATGATAAGCCGTGCTAAAGGTCAATCTGGTGCCCAAGGCACTCTACAAACTCTGCCACAACCTAGCAGTAAAACGTGGATCTCTATCTGAGACGATCGACACTGGGACCCCGTGTAACCTCACTATGTCCCAAACATACAAATCGGCAAGATGATCTACCGAATCTCTGACGCGCATAGGGATAAAGTGCGCCGACTTAGTCAACTGGTCTACAACCACCCAAATAGCATCACTACCTCGCTGAGTCCTCGAAAGACCTACAACGAAGTCCATAGTGACATGCTCCCACTTCCACTCGGCAATAGGCAAGGGTTGTAACAAACTCGCTGGCCTCTGATGTTCGGCCTTCACTTGCTGACAAGTAAGGCACTTCGACACGAAAGCTGCCACATCTTTCTTCATACCTCGCCACCAGAACTGGCGACCCAAATCACGATACATCTTAGTGCCTCCCGGATGCACCGCAAGGCGTGAATGGTGAAACTCTCGGAGTACCTCCTCTCGGCAGGACTCCGGCACAAACAAACGGTCTCCGTATCTCACACTCAAGTCAGGATACACAGTCAAACCCTTCTTAGCTTTCCCACTGGAGATCTTCTCTCGGAGGGATTCTACCTCAAGGTCACCTCTCTGTACCTCTGACACTCGAGTCACAAGTGTAGGCTTTGCAACAACAGTAAACAAGGCCGCAGCCTCAACAGATTCACCCAGAAGCAAATCAAACTCCCCAAGTGCCCCCAACATCTCCCACTCCCGGATGGCTATACTAGCGACATCACTAATGGATTTCCTGCTAAGGGCATCGGCCACAACATTGGCCTTCCCCGGATGATAATGTAACTCGAAGTTGTAATCCTCAATAAACTCCATCCACCTCCTCTGCCTCAAGTTCAAGTCCTTCTGTGTAAACAGATATTTTAGACTCTTATGATCCGAGAACACCTCGAATCTCTCACCATAAAGGTAGTGCCTCCAGATTTTCAAGGCAAAGATCACAGCTGCTAGCTCTAGGTCATGTATAGGGTAATTCTTCTCGTGTATTTTCAACTGACGTGAGCCATAGGCTACCACTTTCCCCTCTTGCATCAACACACAACCCAAACCCTCTCGTGAGGAATCACAGTAAACAGCATAACCTAAACCTCTCTCTGGAATAATCAACACTGGAGCGGTAGTAAGTCTAACTTTCAGCTCTTGGAACGACTTTTCACAAGTCTCACTCCATACAAATTTGACCCCTTTCCGCGTCAATCTAGTCAACGGCGAAGCTAGCCTGGAGAAATCTTTCACAAACCGGCGGTAATACCCAGCTAATCCCAGAAAACTGCGGATCTCAAAAACACTCTTAGGTTGTGCCCAATCTTGCACTGCCTCAATCTTGGATGTATCAACAGACACCCCTTCTCCGGAAACCACATGGCCTAAGAACTTGACTTCTCCTAGCCAGAACTCACACTTCCCAAACTTGGCATACAGCCTATGGGCTCTAAGCAACTCAAGTACCACTCTCAAGTGTTCCTCGTGCTCCTCCTCAGAAAGTGAATAAATCAAAATGTCGTCCACGAAAACGACCACAAAACGATCTAAGAATGCCCGGAATATCCGGTTCATCAAATCCATAAACACTGCCGGTGCATTGGTGAGCCCAAAAGGCATCACCAGAAACTCATAGTGGCCATACCACGTACGGAATGCCGTCTTCGGAATATCCTCCTCCCTGACCCTCAACTGGTGATAACCCGATCTCAAGTCTATCTTAGAGAAACAACGGGAACCCTTCAATTGGTCAAACAAATCATCGATACGAGGCATAGGGTACTTATTCTTAACCGTAGCCCGATTCAATTTCCAGTAATCAAGGCGCCATCTTTCTTTTTAGCAAAGAGGGCCGGTGCTCCCCACGGCGAAACACTAGGACGAATAAAGCCCTTATCTAGCAATTCCTGGAGCTGAACCTTCAACTCAACCAACTCGGCTGGGGCAAAATGATATGGTGCCATAGAAATCGGCGCCGTGCCGGGCACAAGATCAATGGAGAACTTAATCTCTCGGTGAGGTGGCAAACTGACAAGATCCTCGGGAAAGACGTCCGAGTACTCACAAACCACTCTCGGCAACACAATTTGGGTCTCACCACACTCACTACTCAAAAGGCTAGCAAGAAGACCACTAAGCTCACTCCGCCCTCGCGGATCATACACCGGTGGCAAAACACTACCAACCCGATCTCCCAAGAAATGAAAACAATCCTTGCTCAAGGTACATACTGTGACCCTCTGGCGGTAACAATCGATAACAGCCCGGTATGACGATAGCCAGTCCATACCCAAAATAATATCAAAACCCGACATGGGCATAACTACAAAAGGAAACGGGAGCCGGCGATCGGCGACTTCTATATCACAACCTCTACATCCTTGTTTCAAAATCAATTCACCCCCAACAGGTGATACAACACATATAGGAGATGCTAATTGTGCCAACTCCAGTCCCAAAACAGATGCAAATGTAGCAGATATAAAAGAATGGAATGCACCCGTATCAATCAACACATTAGCGACCGAGTTACAAAACAAGAAGGTACCTCTCAGAACAGATGGAGCAGGTACAAGATCCTGCGCGGTAACAGTATACATGCGCCCTGAAGGTCTCTGCTCTACCTGCTCACCCCTAGGAGCAAAAGATTGCTGCACAGACTGAGATGACGAAGCTCCCGGATTGGCCCTCGAGGCCTGCACAGACTGAGCTGGCTGAAAACTCCGCGTCTGTCTGGAACCAAACGCACCTGATGTGGCACTCAACTGCGAGCAGAACCTCTTCAGGTGCCTCACCTGACCACACTGATAACAAGACAGTGGCTGACCCCTGCCTTGACTCTGGCTCTGTGGTCTAGCTGAAGATGAAGCAGCTCTCTGACCTCCTCCCTTCTATGGGCAAGCTGGAGACTTGTGACCCAGCTGGCCACATTTAAAACAAGTCACGTCTCCCTGACTGCCTCTCCCAGAGCCTGCACTCGGCACTGGAAAGGTAGATCTAGCAAAACCTTCCTGAGACTACTGAGGGTGTGAACCCTTCTGTCTCCTGCCATCACCCTGATCACTCTGACTCCTCTCGGAGCCTTTCTGCCCCTCCTCCTCCTGCATCATGATCTCCATATGGGCTGCAGCATTAACCAGACGCCCATAGTCTCGAGTCATAGATCCGTCAACTCTCATTTTGAGGCCGCGCCTCAACTTCTTCTCGAACTCGATACAACGGCGTTCCTCGGACGCCACAAGTTTAGGTGCAAACCTAGACAAACTAGTAAATGCAGCCTCAAACTCGGCCACTGAAGAACTCAGCTGCAAAAGCTAGCAGAACTGGTCTCTCAACTTCTCCCTGACAGCTGGAGATAAGAACTTCTCTTGGAAAGCATCCACAAAAGCCTCCCAAGTGCCACCAATACGACCCTTCATGAATTTCCACCACTGACCCGCATCCCCCTTAAGCTGGAAAGATGCCAAGGTCACTTTCAAAGCCCCGTCATCGATGCCTAGCATCTCAAACGTCTTCGTCATTTGTTCTAACCACTCATCCGCCTTAAGTGGCTCTTTTGGGTCACCGACAAACTCGTCCGGATTAGACCGGAAGAACTCCCTCTTCAAGAAGGAAGGCCTTGCATCAACAACCTGGGCATGAACCTGATTCTCAGCCCTGAGAATGCCCATGGATGCCCTCAAAGCTTCTGCCATCTCGCGTGCTAAGGCGCCCATGGCCTGCTGTCCTACTGGCTCAGCCACATTGGCCTGGCCAACCCCCTCCTGCTGTGCCGGAATATCATCTGGTAAAGGCATCTCCTGCCTACCACGCCTACCACGTCTACCTCCACGTCCTCGTCCTCATCCTGACATCCTAATAAAGGTAACGAAGAACATTAGCACATTCAAAAATATGCCGAAGCTATAACACTCGCGTCCTAATACATTGGACAACTGTAATTCATTCCACGTAAGCACATAATCACATAAGCACTTACGAATTTCATTTCTGGATAATGATAGTCCTAAGGCGTTGCTAGAGTTCCAGTTAGAAATAGCATTGATCAAGTGTTTTTCCAATAGGACTCCCAGAAACCCAAGGATCCAATCAACATCCTAGAAATTAAATCTCATACCCATATGGTCACGTAAGCATGTTATCAAATAAACACATACTATCATACATAAGTCTCTAACAAGCGAGACAAACCCATTGTGATACTAATCACTTCCCACATATCCAAAGTATTCGAACCCGGTACGCTCTGATACCAAGTTGTCACGCCCTCAAAATAATACATCAAACCCAACATTTTTAACATGCATTGATATAAAGAAGTAAACATCTTTCTATTCATCAGAGTAGTTCGTACAAAAGTATTACATTTTGACAACAAAAGTAAATGCCCTATGGGCTTACAACTTTCCAAGCGAACACTTGGTCACAAAAAAAAGAGTACTAACTTAATTACATATTAAGCCCTTGGCCTGAATTTAAATGTAATACATCAAAAGATAACAGAACAACAAAAAGTCTTTCAGCCTCTAGCCTTCCAAGCTACGTCCTTGGAGGTGGCATACCATCCGTACCTGGAAATGATGTCTCATATAGGGTGAGTCATAGCCCAGTAGAAATATACTAAACCAACTATAAGCAATGACTAACAGAATAGCATGTGATAGGTGGTCAACACTTATACATCCACTTACATCACATTACAATTCCATGACAATCATGTCCATGTTACATTTCACTTTTCCTTATCTTATCAATTCATTTAAAAAATGTGGCTCAGAACCTAGCCAGATAATTCGACAGAGATTACATCTCTTATTAACAATATTTCCACTTCAATTGCGATAACAACTCATGTTAAACATTTCTTACTTCATAATAGATACACATTTTGGTGCTGTATCAATCTTAGCCAAAATCACTTCCATACTTCACAAATGATACACATTTTAGTGCTGTATCAATGTCAAACAAAATCCGATTTAGAGGTCCATCCCCTATCTTCCCCTAAACCGTGGAGTACATCCCCTATCTCCTCCCATATAATACAATGTATATAAGCAATTATCATATACATGTTCACTCAATCAATACACAATTTCGATGTATTATACCAACCACCATATTCTATGGCATACTCAATTGATTAGTTTTAGTTCGCCTAATCATCATGCATTGTCTACAACAATCAAGACTATCCTCCACCGATAGCCCAAAGCAGTTATTTCTAAATAGAAAATAAATGCATCAAATGGATACGTTATCAACATTTTGACTAGGTGAGCGATAAATTAATCCAACTACATCCCTTTAATCCCATAATTCCCCAATTCCAATATTCTCAATTCAATTCCCATATCTCAAAATTAATTATACAAATTAATTTTACCAAACTAATTAGGGCATTTTCCCATAATTCACATAATAACCCTAAGGTTCCATTTTCATCAATAATCCAACATTAATTCCTTTTCTCAAAGTATTACATACACATGGGTTTATATATATGAAAACCCCCTCTTTTGTAAATTACACAAAGACCCCAAACTTTTCCAATATTACCCAACAACCCCAACATATCAAAATGCCAAAATTTAAAGACAAAGCTCATAAGATGGACTAGGATATCCCTACCTCGAAGTTAGAGCTCAAACAGAGATGAAGACCAAAACCCAACGTGCTCCAAATTCAATAATTTTCAAATTAAAACAAAGCCCTCAACACCCTCTATCTTTTATACAAAGAGGCTAGGCTAGGAACTCACTAGAAGGAGATGAAACCTTAGAGAGAAGGTTTGTAGAGAGAGAGAGAGCTCAGATCTAGGGTTTGTATGAAGAAGAGAATGAAAAATGATAAGTGTAACCCACTGCTGCCTGCTGATATACAATAGGGTCGCTCGAGCGAATAGTTGGTCGCTCGAGTGACCAGACACAAAGAACTCTCGCTCGAGCGTAGAAAGCCTCGTTCAAGCCAACAATTCGTAGCTTCAGGTCTGCAACCCAGAAGCACGCTCGAGCGCAAGAATGCTCGCTCGAGCGAAGAAACCCAAAACATACACCTCCCTCGCTCGAGCAAAGGAAATCTCGCTCGAGCCAAGAAACACAGCTCTCAGGTCAAAAATGAGACGCAGACGCATGCTCGAGCGCAAGACCTCTCGCTCAAGCCACCAGACACAAAAACTCAACTCTCGCTCGAGCGAAGAAACCCTGGCTCGAGCGAAGGATCTAAAAATCTCGCTCGAGCGACAAAAGTCTCGCTCGAGCGAAGAACCAAAATTGTGGGCAGCAACCATTTGCTCTCATTCACTCCCAACCTGTAACAATCCTGCCCATAACATCCTATAACTCAAATACAAAGTATAGAAGGACAGAAACAAGAGATACATAACATCAACTCTACGGAACCTAAGTCCGGAATACAATAATCAATGGAGGGAAAACCAGAATCGCTATACTTCTGTTAAGGATTAATTGTGGAATTAGAAGCTTTGAGCATTTGGTAGTTTTGGGGTTGGAGGAGAGAGAAAGACTTGGTTACCATGGAAGCTTAAGGAGTGTAAGGGATTGGTGAAAGCTTGCTTACTAGGTAAAATTAATTTGAATTTTTCTTCACAAAGAAATTTGTTTAAAATTTCACTAGACATATACCGGAGAAATTACTTTGTAAAGAGATTTTTTTTTTTTGAAATTTCATTAGACCTGTACCAGAGAAATTTCACTGCATCTATATCATAAAAATTTCACTAGACTTGTACCAAAGAAATTGTGTATTTTTTTAATTTTCTCTGGATAATTTTTTTGAATTTTCTAAGTGTATTTTTGAAATTTCTTTGAATTTTTCTTCAAAAAGAAATTTGTCTCAAATTTCACTAGACCTAAGTCAGTGAAATTTCACTGATATGTATCTCATCTTTTTTTTGATTTCTACCATCTCTCCATCCCTCAGTATGTCTTTCTTCATCTCTCATGGATCAATGAAATTTCTCTGATTAAGTAAGAAAAATTTCACTAACTGAAGATAGTCAATTCAATGAAATTTTGTCAAATTTTTCTCTCGAAATTTCATATTTATCGTGGATCTTGTTTGATAGATCTTGACGAGAGCATTCCAAAAATATAATTTTTGTTGAAAATAGACATCTAAATCAAAAGTTGTTAAATTTTTAAGTTCTTCAATTTCCAGTCCCAGCATTGTCCATTTTTCTATGTTGATTGTGGAGCGTATTTTGGTCCAACAACTAAATACAAAGCACGCGATTTTCTTTCATGGACCTGAGGTATCATGTTTTTTTTAGTGTTTTTTATTCTTTAAATTGCTATTATTTGGGACCTTAAAAAAAATTCTCTAGATTTAATAAATTTACTTGAATATATAACAAAATTACAATAAAAAAAGAATCAAAATAATTCAAGCACAAGTAACAAAATAAAAGTTAACAAACTCGAATAAAATATTATTTTAATTAATTAAATTTGAATAATTTAACTTATCCATTAAATCATTTTCGATGGATAAATCGTTACTGATTAGATAGTTATTCTCCTGACTTTCTTTCTTTTTGCCTTCGTTTGGTATGCCAAAAAATCTGATTTTTTGGTTATTTTAGTCATAAAAAAATAAAATAAGCTAAAAGGCCAATAAAACAAAATGTTACATATAAATCATAATCACTTTATTTTTGTATCAAAAAAGTCAAAAAAGTCAAAAAGTCTATCCCAAACGAAACGTTTTAGCCCCAGGCTAAAATAGTCAAAAAATTAAAAAGCCAAAAAGCTAACTCACATCCCAAACTAACCCAAATTTTAGATATAATTGGAGGATGGGGATGGATGAATAATATTGCCTTATTTTTTAGCCTTGTATTTCGGGGTTTTTTAGTGAATTATTTTCATGTTCTAGTTTTTTTTTTTTTTTTTTTTTCCGAAGTTCTAAATGCCACTAAAAAAAAATATTTTTGCAAAATCTTTTTAAAAAAATCACTAACGATAGGGGGGGGGGGGTTTAATCTTTAGTGATTTTAATATTGTAGTCAATTTTGGGGGATAAATTACGCTGACCTCCTTTAAATTTTGGACAAAATATAGCAACTGTTTTGAAATAATTACACTAATCTCATTTTTAGAAAAGCTTAAAGAATCAAATTAATACAAATCTATATATTATATAAGGAAAGGGAGTTTCTAACTCACAAGTTTTGTGGAAGTTTTAATATCCTAATCTTAATTTCTTAATTTTTTGATTTTTAAAAATTAAAAAAAAAATTCTATTGACTAACTCTTATTCAAGCAAAAAAATTATATAAGGAAAAGGGAGTTTTTAACCCACATGTCTTGTGGGAGCTCTAATATTCCAATCTTAATTTCTTAATTTTTTGATTTTTAAAAATTAAAAAAATCTTCTATTGGCTAGCCCTTATTCAAGCAAAAATAAAATAAAAATTAATATCCTTTAATTTATGACTTTCTTAAATTCTTTTTTTAAATTATGTTATTGCAATTAAAATGAGATTAATATTCTCATATGTCATAATGATGTGTCATAATATTATTGGTCTAAACATAATATATTATTAAATACATGTATTCAAATTATTAATCACCATTAAAAGTTTATATTTTTATTTTTTGTCATTTTTTATTTTAAATTTTATAAAAAAAAAATTATATCTTTCTAAACTATAAGGACGTAAATAATAAATTTTTTTAATACAAATATTTTTTTTAACAGAAGACCAAAATATTATAAAAAAAGGGTAAATTAAATTTACCACTCCTGAGGTTTCTGACAAATATAGGGACTTCCTCTATAGTTTGAATAATTACAGTAACCTCCCTTGCTTTACCTAACAATGTCAAGATTCCCCCATTCCATCTATTTTGTACAAATGACGTTAGTATCCTATAGAAAATGACCATATTACCCTTGCTTTTGCCTGCATAAAGACGAAAAAACCTTTGTTCAAGACTAACATCACTGCTCGTGACTAACCAATACAACCATGACCCCCACTCTCTATGTTCCAAGTCAATAAGGACTTGGTCTCTCTCTGTCTCTGTCTCTGTCTCTGTCTCTTAGAGAGTGGAGAAAATGAAGCCATTGTTGTCAATCGTCTTTTTGTTCTCTCTGTTTTTCATTGTTCGCTCACAAAACATTCAACTTGGTTCAACCCTCTTGGCTTCCAATCTAAACCAGTCATGGTCATCCTCAAACAACACATTCTCTGTAGGTTTCATCGCCGATGGCTCCGCATACTTCGTCGCCGTCACCTACAACGGCATCCTAGTCTGGAAAACCGACGGCGATTCCGGCATCGCCGATTCCTTCGCCTCCTTCCAGTTTCTCAGCAACGGCAACCTCCACCTCGTTAATTTCTTTTGCACCGTCGTATGACAGTCCAACACTGCAAGCCGCGGCGTCTCCTCTGCCACCCTTGACGACTCAGGTAACTTCATCCTCCAAAATTCCACCGGTTTGGTTTGGTCCATTTTTGATAACCCTATTGATACTCTCTTGCCTAATTAAAAATTCACTAGTAGCAAAAATTGGAATCTAGGTTGTACTCTTTCAGACTTTTAATCTCTAGAAATTTGACCCTTCAATGAAATAACTAGATTGTGTATTGGAATTCGGGTGTGAATTCATCGATTAACATAAATTTTGCATCACCCATTTTACGACTTCAATCAATTGGGTTATTATCACTCGCAGATCCATCATCTTCTGCCCTTGTGATCATGGCTTATGGCGGTGATTATGCTGAAGGGACTGATATACTTTGGTTCTTGAAGTTAGACAGTGATGGAAATTTAAGGATTTATAGCTCTCCTAAGAGTAGTGGATCAACTGCAACTAAGAGATGGGTTGTTGTTAGTGATCAGTGTCAAGTTTTGGGTATTGTGGGATTTGGGTATTTGTAGTTACAACGATACGGGTCCAATTTGTGGATGTCCTTCGGAGAATTTTGTACTGATTGATTCGAATGATAGTAGGAAAGGGTGTAAGAGGAAGTTGAAGATTCAAAATTGTCCTGGTAGTGCAACTATGTTGCAGTTGGATCATGTAATGTTCTTGACATACCCTCCTGGTTGGTTTCCCAAGTTTTTTTTGATGGTATATTAGCTTGTAGGTTAAATTGTCTTGTGCATGGCTCTTGTATTGTCTCTACCTCGTTGTCAGATGGGACAGGGTTGTGTTATCTGAAAGTCTATGAATTCATAAGTAGGTATCAATCGCCTACTCTTCCAAGCATTTTGTGTTTGAAGGTTTGTGGCCCCATAGTGCCAAACTCTTATGCGTCTTCGCTGGGAAATAGAAAGGGCAATGGTTGGAAGTTGCAAGCTTGGATTGTTGTTGTTGCAGTTATAGTCACCATTTTGTGTTTGGCCACATTGGAGGGAGGTTTGTGGTGGTGGTGCTGTAGAAACAGCCCCAAATTTGGGGGTTTGTCTGCTCAATATGCTCTTCTTGAGTACGCCTCTGGCGCTCCAGTCCAATTCTCATATAAAGAACTACAACGTGCCACGAAGGATTTCAAGGAGAAGCTTGGAGCTGGAGGATTTGGGTTTGTTTACAGAGGCGTTCTTGCTAATAAAACTATTGTTGCAGTCAAGCAGCTTGAGGGAATTGAACAGGGTAAGAAACAGTTTAGAATGGAGGTTGCAACTATAAGTAGTACCCACCATTTAAATCTTGTGAGATTGATAGGATTCTACTCTGAAGGTCGTCACAGGCTTCTGGTATATGAGTTCATGAAAAATGGATCCCTCGATAATTTCCTCTTTACAATAGAACAACAACCTGGGAAATTCTTAAATTGGGCACTTGAGGGCATTATGGGCATTTTAGTGTTTACATTTGATAACATCAGCAGAGTCTGTTAGGTGTATAAACGGCTGTCAAATTTTGGAGAAATCTTGACATTGTCAGGTAAAACAAGGGAGGTTACTGTAATTATTCAAACCACAGGGCAGGTCCCTGTATTTGTTAGAAACCTGAGGGGAGGTAAATGTAATTTACCCTAAAAAAAATGAATGACTTTTTTAACAATTGCCAAACACAATGGATTCTATTTATTTTTTTTTCCCAATTGTCAATTAAACAAATTAAAATAAAAAAATAAATTTGTTTGGTTTAAATAGTCAAGAAGTGACTTTTGTTAAAATCAAATAGAAATAAACATTTTTTTTTCTATTAAAAGTGATAGTTGGTGAAACTTTTTTTTTATATATAATAAAAAAAAAATAGAAGTTACACTTGATAATTTATTATTCCAGCAATGCTACAGACTCACAGTTTCACCCACAATGATGTGGTAAGGGAGTTGGGCCTCATGTCATTAAGTGTCTAGCAAATCAAGAGTTGACACATATGATACCACATCATTATGAGTACAATTGTGGGGATTTTTATGGGTCTTAAACATTTTCCTTATTGTTCATCTAGACTTTTTTAGCACTAGCGAAACATAGTAGATCATGTTAAATTTTTTATTTAATCTCAATTGTCAATTAATCAAACTAAAATAAAAAATGAAAAAATTTTAGATCAAATTGTTGAAAAGTGACTTTTGCAAAAACAAATATAAATAAAAGTTATTTTTATAATAAAAGTGATGGTTGATGAAATATCTTTTTTTATTTTAAAAAAAAAAAAATAGGTTTAGAGGTGATAATTTATTGGTTATCTAGAATTATTTTCCGATCAAATGAGAATACCATTCTAAATTTTCTTCTTACTTTTTTTTGTCCAGATATTTTATTTTGTAAGAAATTTAAATTTAAATTTTTATTGTAATTTTTAAATTAAAAATATTTTTTGAAAAATCATATTTAAATTATTTTATGCCATTATAAAATGTAATTTTTTTTTAATTTCAACTTATTCGATGATCTGTTTCTAAAAAGTGTATTTGCTTTCGTTCATTAATATTAAATTTTTAATTAATCTTATTTATTATTGAAAAATAGATTAGCAAATAATTTTATATATTTATATATACAATTTTGTTTCGATTGCTCAGGTTATTTGGTGTCTCTGTCCAAGTTCATTCAAATTTATTTGAATTTTTAAATTTTACAAAGGTTCTCACTGAATTAAAAATTTTGCCCAATCTTTAAAAATTTACAGGCTTGACTTGAGTTGCTTGGGTTTAACTCACCCAAATTCACAACTCTAACAGGAGGGTTGAAAGTTACATGATTGAAATTGTGACAAATTAAAAAATTGATACATAAATTGTGATAAAATTATGAAATTTAAATTGTAGGTTTCAATATTTTTTTTATTTTCATAATTTACATACAAAAATCTAATTATTTATATTAATTTATATAAATATATTTTATTAATTTTTTCACATCCTGTTTATAGCACGGGTTTTCACTAGTAATGTAAAACACAAAGTTAAACAAAGTAAAATATACATTTAAGTGTAAAAGAGATGATATAATTATTTTTCTATCTATATTAAAAGAGTTTAATATAATATAATTATATCAAATTTGTAAGGTTATAGTATTTTCTTCAAACATTTGGGAGGTCATTGTAATTTTACCCATTAATTTGTTTTACTTTTTAGATGTAAAAATAAAAAAAATAAAGATAACAACAACAAAAAGGTGGCAAAACAGTTTTTAAAAAACCAAATCATATATATATGGTATTTTTTAGTTAGAGTAGAATAAAAATAAAAATAAGATTTAAAAGAGTTCCTGAAATATTTGCTTTATGGGTTTTGTACCTGACAGCATCATTCTTCAAATTGACACAGAAGCATATATCAGTTGGCATGGTTATGTATAAGAAAATGGGAAAATTAGCCTAGGGTCCCTCTCCCACTTTTCGTAATGAAAGAGATCCATAAAATTATTTTTTGATGTCTAAGGTCCCTAAACATGTATCAGAGAAATTTGACACTTCCTCTCAAACCTGTGCCACATCTCCCCCTCAATCTCCTTCTCTTCCTTCCTCTCTCCTCCGATCCTCAACACCCTGTTCTCCTCCACCTCGATTTTGATATCTTTCTTTGTTAGCCCCGGAACGTCGAGCGTGATCACGTGGGATGTGGGGTTTCTTTCCAATCGCAGCGTGTCACGACCCAAACCCGGCCCTATGGGTTTAGCACCGTAACCGGCCAGTAATCCGAGATTACCGAAGGCCTACTTAACAGTATTACAGTAAAACAGAGTACAGGGCCTGGCGGAAGCCAATACAGTAATAAAATAATGTCCAATGAGCTGTGACAGTCTGTATGCCAAAAAGATTTTTCATACATATTTACAGAATAGTACATATATATACATGTCATTCAGTGAAACAGGGACTTAATCCCCACTCAACAGTACAGTAAACATTCAGTCTATACAATCCATTCGGTTATTACAAAGCAGTGAGACAGTGCAAAAAGGGGAAATACTAAAACACCCCTAAGCCTTAGCATGATAGGCTCGGAACCTCGCAGTGAGGCACATTGGTTGGCTTGACAAAACTGGAGTTTACTCCGGTGCTTCTAGCTTTGATCCGGTGCCTGTACACCTACATATATATATGAGCAGTGAGCTAAAGCCCAGTGAATAACATAATGCGTAAAGGAGTTAAGAATGAATGTCCTTACAGTAATGAAAACAGTTCATTGATTCAGTATATCTGTCATTCAGTGATATGTGGTACATCCATTAGCATAGCAGTACAGTAAACGATAGTTCTTAAAAGACCGAACAATAATTGATGGCCATCAATCAGTAAACAGTAGTGGTTCCAACATGGGAACCGAGTCGATTAGACAAATCCACCCGTTCATAGACCGTCGGTGGGGCCATCCGTTCACAGACCATCGATGGCAGAGATTTCTCAAACAGTAGCAGTAACAGTAAACAATAGTTGCTAAGGATGCCACAGTATAGTTCAGAATATAGGACATACATTCATACAGTCAACAATATCAATTCAATATTTCAGAAGATAATCATTTGAACATATCTTTACACAATTGTTACTCACAGAGTTCTAGGCTACAGTATGCTAGAGCATGTCTCCCTGGAATGCCAACCCTATACAGTTAACAGAGTGAACACACACTAAGTTCATAGTTGGGAAAGATAAACATTAACTCCCTATTATACCTCGGTGTGTTCTACACCTATATCCTCATTAAGATGTCTAAAACTAGGCCTAGGAATGCCTAGGATGGAATGAGGATGCAAAGATGTATTCAAAAAACATTTGCAGAATTTTCAGTGAAACAGAGTCCCGCTCGAGCGCAGGTTTCCCCGCTCGAGCGTACAAGCAAACAAAGGTCCCCGCTCGAGCGCCAACTTCCCCGCTCGAGCGTGTCACTCAATACTCCGCTCAAGCGTACATTTCTCCGCTCGAGCGGACTGTAAAACAGGTCAAAGTACTGGGAGCTCAATTTCTCCACTCGAGCGCTACTTTCCCCGCTCGAGCGGGAAGCAAAAATCTGGAAAACCCAGGTTTGTGTTCTAAGTCCAAAACTCAAATTTGATGCTCCCAATTCGATCCTCTTGGGCCCATTTCCTGGAAAACTCTTTTAAACACATAGAATAACATGTTTCAAAACTCAATTTAAGAAATCAAAGCCTAAGGGTGTTTCAATTAAACCCATTTTCAAACTCAATTCTCATGAACAATGTTCAAACATGACATGCATGCTCTTTAAACAATTTAAGGCTTCAAAACATGCTCTATTGAGCTCATTCTTTTCAAAACAAGGTGAAATCATGGTTCTTAACATTAACATGGACATGCATGTGAAAATCTTTGAAGAATAACCTCAATAATGTAAGATAAGTACATGCATGCAACAATTGAGTTCCAATTCAACATGTTTGAACTTAAAACATGCCTTAACTCTACAATGAAGCATGAATCATGCAAGAATTAGCTCAAACACAACATTAAGAAGGTAAAATCCTTACCTAAGTCTTGGATTAAGGGTAAGTAAGCTCAATTGATCAAGAACTCTTCCAATCCTCTCAAATTTCAAACATGCAACATGAACTCACTCTAGCCTCCTACTCTCTCTCTCTCTAATTTCGGTGGGAACTCAAGAATGAGAGCTGATCAAATGTTTGCCTAAGTGTATGTAAGGCTCAAATGTGTTGTCTACATGGCCCACTAACAATGGCAATCATGTAAATAAGGCAACTCTTATAATTGGCTCATTTAAATCTAATTTACTCACACCAAATCACAATTCAGATAGATATACCATAAAGTCACATAAGTTATGACGGTCCTAAAACACCAATCAATTTCTGGTTCGGCCGCCGATAAGGCCTTCAATTAGCAGTTTAAACATAAAGCATGAACAGATAAATATTCAATCAAACAAATAGAATATGCAATACAATAGATATACTCAATCAATCAGTTTCAATTTTCAGTCAGTCAGTTCAGTGATCCAGTCAGTTCAATTACCAATCATAATCATTCTCAGTTTAGCAGTAATCGGTAATTAATCGGTAAGCAGTATGAGGGTTGTTACACAGCGAGCGAGAGCTAGGGGTTCAATTGATTTGGGGGAGGAGAGAGGGGTTTGTTCGAGGATGCGAAATGGGTCATCTGGTGGGAGCATTAGGCCCTAGAGGGAGGTTCATGTATAGGGCATGAGAGTTGTGGTGGTTTGGATTGCCATTGTTGTTACCACGAAGAGGCAGATTATAAGCTTCTTTGGAATACCCATTTTTGCTGTGGCGTTGAAGATGAAGATAGTTGATGTGGTTTATGTAATATATATATATATATATATAGGTTGCTATTGTTGCTTATTTACTCAATGAAATGATCTTCTCTCTCTGCTTTGAACTGAAATTTCTCTGGATTGGTGAAGAGAAATTTTCTTGTTTGAATTGAAATTTCTCTGGGTTGGTCCAGAGAAATTCTCGGGTTTAAACTGAATTTTCTTTGGATTGGTCCAGAGAAATTCTATGGTTTGAACTGAAATTTCTCTGGGTTGATCCAGAGAAATTCTCTGGTTTGGATTAAGCATGTATGAGGTTTACTAATTCATTCACACAAAGGGCACAAGTAGTGTACAATTTTGGTACTAATGTCAATATAAACCGAAAATCATTAAATTAAAGTAAAAAAAAAAAATATCGAACACAAGTGTTTATGATTCTAAATGTGCATAATCGTTTTGTTCCTTGTTTGACCTTTTGTATTTGCTTGCAGAGAGCACACTTTACCATTTTGTTCTTCTTCTTGTTTCATTTTCTGTTCTTGTGTTGTTCTTGTTCTTGTTCTTGTTTCATTTTCTGTTCTGATGTTACGTACTTCACAATCATGCCTTGTTGATAGTATTTACCTAGAGGGTAGGAATTTCATTTTGTCAATAATCCACAAAGATCTTTGTACATTTGCATTGAATTTAACATTGTTAAACTTTATGGTAACCGGTTTCAAGAATGAATTGATTTTACATTTTTATACACTCTGATTTTAGAGTTTCAGTTTATTGCTCCCTTTGTTGATAATAAAACATGCTGGATGTTGTTGGCTTTTCATTTTTACTCGTTTCTTAAGAACACAACCTTTGTAATTGTAGGTCTAGGCTGCTGGATTTACTGCTACCCTGCTAAAAAAGCACAGCTCATCAACATATCCATCTACCGAGGCTGGAGAAGGAACAAAAAGTGAAGCGAGTCTCTCCAAGACACAACAGAAGGAGCCTTTGCTAATTGAAACGGTGCTTCTAGTAGTATTTGAGAAGCTCTTCTCTTTCCTTCTTAACTTTCCTGATGTAAATGAGTGAGTATTTCTGTTTATGACCCAACTATATTTATGTTTTGATTAGTTATCTATTTCAGAAATTTGGCAACCTCTTCTTTTCCAACTTTCTCTAGATTTCCAGCAAGAGCAAAGGTTGCTTGAAGAAAGAGTTGCTACGTTGTCTGGAGAAATTTTCAAAATTTCTCTGGACCAATTTTCTCTGTGACGTGAATTTTCTCTGGAGTAATTTTCTCTGGACCAATTTTCTCTAGACTAATTTTCTCTGGACCAATTTTCTCTAAATCAACTTGAGGGACCTTAGACATTATGAAAATATAAGATGTCCTTTATGCTATAAAATCTTAATACGAGGGACCTTAAAAAAAAAACCCAAAGAAAATATAGGGAAAATTACCCCCAAAAAACTTGTAATTTGACATTTATAATAAAATAAATTTTGTCAATTCATACCATATTCTTTTGATTTGTTTTTAATCTAAATTATCAACCTATTTTTGTTAAGTAAAATCGATAAAAATATAAAAAAATATAAAAAATATATATTTTAGTCATCAAACTCAATATAGGTGTCTATGAAAGGTCTAAAATACCATTTTTCATTGAGTGTAATGTCTAAAATATCATTTGTTTTTGTCAATTTTACTTAACAAAAATTGTCAAATGTTTAGATTGAAAACAAATCAATAACTTAGGGTTTAATTTGATAAAATTAAAAAGTCAGGGTTTATTTTATTACAAAGGTCAAATCTTGGAGAATTTTTTATAATTTCTCCCAAAATATATTATAAATCAAACAGTACATATAGAAGGCTAGAAACATAATGCAGACTTTATACATTAACAAAAATATTAAAAGAAAAATAAATTACTGTAAGTGATATATATATATATACTAGGTTTTTAAAAAAAAAAAGAGTCCAGTGCAAGACACGAGTCAAATGTTAAAATAAAAAGTTTGTGTGAAAAAATGTAAATTAATTAGATTATTTAAATTAATTATTTATGTAGGCATAGATGACTTAACCTTCTATAAAATTTAAAAATTAAAATTTAAATGAAGCATTTTTGTATATTTTATACATCTTAATATTTTAATTGAACGCTTGTTTTTTGATTTGTAAGCAATACTAAATAAATAAATAAATTATTAAGTCAATTAACGATTTTTAATGATATGAAAAATATCTTTCAATGACCAATTTTGATAATTTTATTATTACATAGGAGAGTAGTTAGAGTTTTCTTTTTTCTATTTGTTCTGTTAAATTACAAATTTTAAGTAGTTGTAATTTCTATTATTATAGGGGCATTTTATATTTTCAAAACATTTCATGGACGTATTTGTAATTGTTTCAAAAATAAAAGATTTATGTTTTATAACCGACTAAGATTTTGTGCATAATTATGATAAAACATTCATCTAAATTAGAATTACCAAAAATGATAAATATTTCAAATAGAAAAGAACAAAATAGAAAAACTAAAATACAAGTTATAATGAGTAAATAATACAAAATAAAAAGGTAAAATGAGAAAATGAAAAAACAAGTATAAATCACTGCTTAATTTTTTGGAACCTTTAAAGTCAAAAAATTACACTACCTAATTTGTTTTGGAACCTTTAAAGTCAAAAAATTACACTACCTAATTTTTTTTTGAAGGGGACAACTGAGAAACTTCACCTAGGCAATGATAATTCATACTGTGATGATGATGGGGTTGGGACAGATGTAATGTGCACACCTTGGCGAACTGCTCTATTAAATTAGTTAAAATTTTATTATATTTTAATTTAAAATTTATTATTTTTATTTTAGTTATACATCTTTTTACATGTGTTGTTTAACAAATTCTTTATTCTTTTTTTTATATTATTTAAATATTATTTTTATTCATTTTAATTTAAAATTATTTTTTATAAACTCAGCACAATTAATTTCAAAATATGAAAAGTAATATGTTTTAATATTTGACTAGGTAAAGTCATTAGTTCCATTTATTGAGCTAAAATCACCAAAATTAAAATAACTAACTTTATAGGTAATTTGATGAAAATAAAATTTAGTGATTTACTCACTATTTTAGCTAAATAATGAAAATAACTAATTGATAAAGATGCTCTTGCACGTGAATGTATCTTTTTGGATACACATGGATGTTTCTTCTCATTTTGTGATTTTCTTCATATTAACCTTAGCATTTAAAACATAGATTGATATTGTTAAATAAAATTTTACATAAAATTTCTGGATATTAAGTATTATTCATATTTTTTTGTATTTACAAATCAAACAGTATATATAGAAGGCTAGAAACATATTGCACACTTTATACATTAACAAAAATATTAAAAGAAAAATAAATTACTGCAAGTGATATATATATATGTACTAGGTTTTCAAAAAAAAGTCTTGTGCAAGACACGGGTCAAATGTTAAAATAAAAAGTTTGTGAAAAAATGTAAATTAATTAGATTATTTAAATTGATTATTTGTGTACTATCTTTTATGAGAAGCATAGATGACTTCACCTTCTATAAATTTTAAAATTTTAAATTTAAATGATGCATTTTTATATATTTTATACATCTTAATATTTTAATTTAAAACTTGTTTTCTGATTTGTATGCAATACTAAATAAATAAATAAATAAATTATTAAGTCAATTAACGATTTTTAATGATACGAAAACTGTTTTTTAATGAACAATTTTGATAATTTTATTATTACATAAGAGAGTAGTTAGAATTTTTTTTCTATTTGTTCTGTTAAATTACAAATTTTAAGTAGTTGTAATTTCGACAATTATAGGGGCATTTTATATTTTAAAAAAAATTCATGGGTGTATTTGTAATTTACTCAAAAATAAAAGATTTATGTTTTATAACTAACTAAGATTTTGTGCATAATTACGATAAAACCTTCATCTAAATTAAAAGGGTTATGCTAGAGATTCTAAATAATTTATCAAATTTTCTACCAAACATCCCATATGGATATGGGACCTACACACATGTCGGTTTGTATGTGTCTCATACCCATGTGAAAGGTTTGATAAAAAATTTAATAAATCATTTGGAGTCTATAGCATTTTTTAAATTACAACTACCAAAAATGATAAATATTTCAAATAAAAAAAGGACAAAATAGAAAACTAAAATACAAGTTATAATGAGTAAATAATACAAAATAAAAAGGTATAATGCGAAATAAATACACTACCTCACTTAGCTCCTCTTGTTTTGTTTTATTTTCCGTTGTACCAAAAAAAAAAAAAAAAAAACAAGGGGGAAATAACGGCGGGACCACAACGTAAGGCAATTGTTGACTGCCTAATTCATACCGTGATGATGGGAATAAATATAATCCTTGTCACCAGACAATTTGCTTGGGTCAACAAAATTTTTTTTTTTTTGAGTCAAGGTCAACAACATTATGGGGTTGTTTGAGGTGTCCTAAATAAGTATACTTTTTGTCTTTTTGGACTAAAAAATTGAGGAAGAAAATATAGATATTTAGATTAACTTTTTGACTTTTTATAGAAAAATGTATAATAAAAAATTATAAAAATTGGTTTGTAGGAGAAAATTAGGATCGAGAGTTGTGCAGCCGTAATTGTTGACTTTTGATGAATAGTGTTAATTTTTTAATTTTTTGAATAACTTTTTGACTTTTTGATTTTTCCCGAACATGTCAAACTTGGCCTTAATGAGCCCATCAACCTTCTGCCGGGAACACCTCTATCAAATTGGTTAAAATTTATTATATTTTAATTTAAAATTTATTATTTTTAATTTAGTTAGACATCTTTTTAAATGTGTTGTTTAATAAATTCTTTATTCTTTTTTTATATTATTTAAATATTATTTTTATTAATTTTAATTTAGAATTATTTTTTATAAACTCAACATAATTAATTTCAAAATATGAAAAATAATATGTTTTAATATTTGACTAGGTAAACTCACTATTTACATTTGTTGAGTTAAATTCACCAAAACTAAAACAACTAACTTTATAGTTAATTTGATGGAAATTGACATGGAGGGGCCCATAAGAACCACGGCCCATGGTGGACAAACCCAAGCCCACCATTTATACCCCATTGCATAACCCGGGTAGCAGAATCCAAGACAGCTGGAGGCCAACTGAGCATAGGAGGCCAATAGTACTCGGACACGTGGCGGGTGCAGAACAGGCCACGTCAGCAGACAAAGATCTGCAAAGTTATTGCCACAACACATCACCATTAATGCAGCCCATCACAGCATTTATGGCGACAACACCTCTCAGCCAGAATGGCACCCCCTCACCCTGAACAAGACGAACCACGGCATAAGCTTTCGGCGGTGAGAACAAGACGGCAGGGACAGTGAAATGATTACCAAAGGATATAAGCAAAGCTGGAAGACAAGAAGAAGGTTAAGTTTTCTATCTCTCTCTCTCTCTCGCTACGTTGTCTACCACCTCTTCTAATTCACACACCGGAGGGTTCGCCGGGGGACTACCCCGTTCCCCGTTGAACTTGTTTGCAGGTTATCCAGCGGGCTTGAGGAGCTTGGATCGGTCTAGCCCATTCACCAGGACGAACTGTATCATCAGTTGGCGCCGTCTGTGGGAACTGGTTTGTCCGTACGCCAGTTGTGTTCATTGCCGTCGGAGACCCTGTTCCAGTAACCTTCTCACCTCACTCGTCAAGTGTATGGTCACGACACGATCCATGGCCTCCCACCATAATACTGCCAATCATCAAGATGACCCTCCTAATCCCAACAACCCGCCACAATACTTCATCGAACTTACTAACAGTATCAACCGCATGGCCGAGCAAAACCAAGCCTTGATAAACGCTCTGCTTCAGAGAAACCTCCCCGTTCCTCCACCACCACCTCCAGATGTCCAGCCCGACCCAGAACGAACTCCCGGTCATACTGCCCCACTACCCAATCCACCCAACTTGGACAGTTTGCAATCTCCCCATCCACATGTAAATCAACCACCACCACCCCCATACCCATCGGTTATAGCACCAGCCCCCGAGGGAGAAGCCAACAGCATCCAACACCTGTCTCCCTCTGGTGGTGACAACATCCCCCTCTGGGACGTTGAGCTCCGAGCCATGAAGCTCCAGCTACAAGGGGTTATGCAGAATATCCAGCATAAGCCCTCCACCACTGCAAACTCGCCATTTGTCGCCTCCATCCGAGACAAGCCCCTGCCGGTCAAATTCAAAATGCCCACCATTAACTCCTTCAATGGCACAACTGACCCGATCGACCATCTGGAGACCTACCGCACCCTCATGATCCTCCATACCTTCCCTGACGAGATCATGTGCCGAGCCTTTCCCGTGACACTGAAGGGGTCGGCTCGGCTGTGGTTTAGCCAGTTACCACCGGACTCGGTCTCCACTTTCCAGCATCTCAGTGACTCTTTCTTGAGCCACTTCATCGGCGCCCAACGCCAACGACGCTCGGCCACCCAGCTACTCAACATCCGTCAGACCGAAGGGGAATCACTGCGCAGCTTCGTCACTCGTTTCAACACCGAAGCCCTGCAAGTTGCCGAAAATGACGACAAGGTCATCCTCACAGCCTTCATGGCCGGTCTGCGGTCCTCTGATTTCCTTTTCTCCCTCTCCAAGAACCCCCCGACCTCCATGGCAGCCCTACTCTCCAAAGCCCAAAAATACATGAACGCCGAGGATTCACTAGCCGCTCGGCAAGATCCACCAGCTAAAACCCGACCCCCCGAGAAAAGAGAAAAGACCAAGAACCCAGCAACACCCAGTATCATAGCCAAACACCCCGCTATACCGATCGACCCCCTCGTCCCGACCGGTCAGCACCAGCCCGACCTCCCGGTCGGTTCGAGCGGTATACGCCTCTCAATTCTCCCATGGAGCACGTCCTCAACCAGATCCAACGGGACTACCCCCTCAAGTGGCCTCCCCCTCTACGGAACCCTTCCAGCCGGAAAGACCAATCTAAATATTGTCGTTTCCACCAGGACCATGGCCATAACACTGACGATTGCATCAGTCTCAAGGATCAGGTGGAGACCCTCATCCGCCAGGGGCGTCTAAGTCGATTCACAGACACCCGCTCTCAGCAGAGGCAAAGAACCGAACCCCACAGAGATAATCGCCGACACACCCCTCCGCGACAACCAGCTCAACCAAACCAGGGTCATGACCGACCCCCCCAACAGCCTCGACCTCAAGGTAATCCACCTCCACCAGTTGGTGAAATTAGAGTTATTTCAGGTGGTCTTGCTTGTGGGGGACCATCTCGCTCAGCTCAGAGGGCATAACTTAGAAAAATACGATAGGGCTCAGACAAGGCAGTCGCCACAATAGACCGACCCCCCAAACAGCCCAAGCAGTGGACAGAACCCATCACCTTCACCGACACCGACTGTGCAGGCATCCGTTATTCTCATGATGTTCTTTAATGCAATTGTAACAAACAAGAACTTTTGATAATTCCATAATCAAAGAAAGCCTTGTACTACAACAAAGAATTAAACCCTCAAAATTGGAACAACTTTAACAACAAAGACAGGCCAATCTTGTAAGTTTAGAATGGAATTATGATGGTTCTGTTCTGTTATTACCAACATGGACAGTAGAGAAATTCATGTATAATTCAAAGCAACAAAAGCACAACAAACAAAGAAGAGAGAGAGAGAGACAGAGAGAGAGGAATTTAAGTAGCTCCGAATGGGATTTGTAAAGCCAGAAGTGTATATATATATAATAGACTGAGTAAGAACTAAGGTTAAAGAGAGAGAGAGAGAGAGAGAGCAGGGTTCAGTTAACTGTCGAAATGACTGTTTGAGGTGTGGACTCTATGGTACAGTGTGCACCATAATTGCTTAGTTGTACCCTCAGAATTATAACCCCCAATTTTACACATTAATTTTTCTTAGTGTACACACTTAATATTCTTAATAAACCCATCAAAAAAATATAAAATCTCAAGTACACATCTCTTTATTTCAATAATACATTCATCTTCAATTTCAAAATCTTAATTTTCTTCCATTCACCCACACTTTCTACACCATCTTTGCTACCACTCTTAGTTTCAATCGCCATTGTCATTGCTGCTGCCACCACTCCTAACTTATTCCCTTCCATCGTAGACATCTATAGTCAATCTTGAAAATGGGGTGGTTTGCGGCAAAAGTTTTGTGTGAGAGTATATGGTTCATAACGAAAGGTGGTGGCAAACGAAAGGATAAAGAGGTGATGAGAGAGGATGATGTATGAGAGAGGTGGAGCTGGCGATGGAGGATGATTGTGATAGTTTAAAATTAGGGTTTGAATAGAAGAAGATAAGGGTATTATGATATTTTTATCCTATGACAAAATTATATTAAGAAAGAATTTCATTAAATGTGTGAATTTAGAAGAATTGGTGTATGAAAATAGAATTATCTATTTTTTGGGGGTTCTTTTCCGTTCTTTTCTTTTCTACTTTTTTTCCACTCCGCTTTTTTGCCCAAGTATGTCGGCTGGCCTTGGGCCTAAAATGTAAGCCCAGATCCTGTCCAGAAATCTTGGCCTTGGGCCTACATAGTGGGAGCCCATGATGTCCGAAAACAATGAGAAGTCTGGTTGATTCTATTTGCACTCAAATAGCAATTTAGTACCTTCAATTAAAATTTTAAAATTTTATTTCTTATTACATTTCAATTTAAATTTATTAATAAGGACATGCATATTAAATTCTAAAATAATTTTTTTTTCTCTTGATACACCCTAATAATTTATACATATTCTTTATATTCATATATGTTCATCTTTTTTTTCTAAATTTCAATTATTTTTTCTTCATCTTCTTCATCCCAACAAAACTCCAATCCATACTACTAAAACTCACCATTATCATCAACAACATTGTTTTCTTAACAATTTGCAAATAAAATAAAGTTTGAACAAAGTCAAACAATAGATTAAATAATAATCAAAAGTATTTTTTGAAATAATCCATCAAAAAAGAAATACATATTCACATAAATATTAAAATAAAATTCTTAATTTCAGGTTTGCCGACGTCATTCTCCATCGTAGTTCTCCTTACCCTGTAAATTGCTTATCTTTGAAAGGATTTTAAGTTTCAACGAAGAATTGGAGTTTAGAGCCAAGAAATTTTAACTCTGATAAATAATTAAAGGTTTCTGAAAGGAAAATTTAAAAAAAAAAAAAAAAAAATAGATTCATTCAAAGTAGACGTAGATAACGCGAGACCCACCTTTCATGAGCACATGTTGCAACTACACAGGACAATGGATATTATTAAAGAAAACCTCATCTCCATCAGTGCCAAACCTTGCCAAAGAGTGAGCCACACTACGAAATTGAAGCATAGGAATACCGACCACAATCTGCGGCAAATCATGAAGCAAAATATCAACTTCTGATTGCACACAAACCTCACCATTAATTAAAGTGGTGTAATTTGAAAATTTTGATTTATTTATTGTTTGGATATACTATAAATCATAATTTTATCTAGAAAGATAATTTATAAAAAAAAAAAAAAAAAGTGTATTGAGAGTAAATTATAATTTTAAATAATTTAATAGAGTACTGAGAAATTGGCATAATAAAATCATGTTTGTTTGGCTCTTTTGGGAGGGGATGAACTAATAGTCCATGGAACTTACCATAGGCTACGTTTGTTTAGCGAATTAGTTTGGATAAGATTGTTAGTGAGGGGATGGTTAGTGAGATGATGGTTAGTGAAGAGATTGTTAATGTGGGGATTGTTAGTAAGGAGATTAAGTAAAAGTGTGTTTGTTTTAATAATAGTATGAGAGATGGTTAATGACGGGATTGTTAAATTATTTTTATATAAAATAAAAAAAATTATTTTTATAAAAAAAATGAAAACAAACAAGTGCACTTGGTAAAAAAAAAAAATTAAATTTTTTTTTAAATATAAAATAAATTTAATCCTTTCACTATTTTCTTAATCCCATCCAAAACCCAATCAAGCTTATCCCCTTACTGAGGGGGATTACTCTGCCCTTTGGAGTATCAATCCGTTCTCCCATTTCACTACCAAACATACTGTGGGTGGGACCCACAGCCATGATAATCCAATCCGGCCACTCAAGCCGTGAAACAAACATGGTTTAGTTAGAGTCATGATTTGGGGAATTAACTATCCCTTTGGACTGGTAATCCCCCTATTGATAGGACTATCAATTCCATGGTGGCGTTGGAATTATTAATTAAGTGGAGGGATTAGTGAATTTTTAAATAATTTTAATGCAAAATCTATATTTTTTAGAACAAAAAAAATAATAAATATAATATTAAAAAAATACTAAAAATTAAAATATTTTAACTAAAATATGAAGTGAAAAAAATTAACTGTTTGAAAATAATTTTTTGACTTTGTATAACAAAAAAATAGATAGAATGGAAGGAATCTTTTAACTTTTTTTATAAGATTTTTTAAACTTTTTGTGATTTTCAAAAAAAAAAAATTTACTATCTTTTTTTTCTTCCCAAACACACCCTTAATATGCTCAAATGAAGACTTAGGGTTGGTTTGGGATGTTCTAAAAAAGTGTACTTTTTGACTTATTGGCTTATATGGGTTGGGTTTGGGTTGAGTTTGATGTGATGTATTAGAGATGTGATGTGATTTAAATAAGATGATGTGACTTAAATAAGATAGTGACTTTTTGATTTTTTGTATTATTTAGTAGATGCCAAACTTGGCCTTATTATGTGTCTAGTTTTGGGAAGTTGGTTAAAAATTGATTTTTTTAAATTTTTTTTTTTTAAAATATAAAAAAAAATAGAGAGGTGATGTGACCCAAAATAGGTTAAAAGCTGACTTTTAGCTTTTAGTCAAGTTCCCAAATTTTTATGATTTTAATTTTGGATAAATTATACTCACCTCCCTTGAAATTTGAAAAAAATATAATTCGTCTCACAGTTTTGACACAATTAGTCTTTCTTGAGATTTTAATTTATATAACAATAAGCCTTTTTTTTTCTATTAATAGTTCATTAGTCATATGAATAAAAAATAATAATAATGTTATTATCTTTTTTTCTACTAAAATACATTTTTTTTTATCTTTATTTGTTTTAGTGTCTACTTACCTACCATCTACATTAGTCTCAATCTTTTTAGTCTTACTAAAAAGGAGATTAATGTAATTATGTCAAAAGGAGATTAATGTAATTATGTCAAAAGTATAAGATTAACTATATTTTTTTCTAAATTTCAGAGAAGGTAAGTGTAATTTACCCTTTATTTGTTTGGTGAGACTTCATGGAGGATTCTATTTACACCCAAGAAATCATTTAGGCCATGTTTTTTTGGTTTCACAAGATGGAAGGAATTAAGAGTACGGTAGGATTGAGTGAGTAAATCATTAATGTGGTGGTATTAAGTTAGAAATGTAGGATAAATAATATTTGTTTGTACACTACCAAATTAATATAGATGGTATTAAATTCAAGTGAGCTCATCTGTTTGAAAGATGGTACATTTTAACACATTTCAATAAAATTCTTAAAATTTATCCGTAGTTTTTAAAAATATTGGAGACATGTGACCGACGAGCCGTGAAAAATTACTTCTCGTTACGGTTTTAAGAATCCTTTATTTCCAAAGTAATAATTTATGACATATATGTTAGGTTATTATGTGATGTCAACATTTTTATTTTAGAATATTATTTAGCGTGTTTGATTTTAATTTTTTGAATTTAAATTTTTGAAAATTGAATTTTTTTATTTTTTCTGTTTTCTTTTGATTTTAGTGAATATTTTTAAAATTTTAAATAATTTATTTAATTTTTTAGATGCACCTCACTTAGATATATCTAAATAGTAAAATATTTGTGAAAAAATATTTTAAAAAATTAATGAATATACAAAAATACAAAAAATGTATTGAATTTTCGTCTTTTTTTTTTTATTTTTACTATTTAGTAAATTTTTTAAAGATTTTTTTCACAAATATTATATTTTTAAATTAAGTATATTTATATTAGGTGTGTCTAAAAATTAAAAAAATTATTTAAAATATTAAAAAAATTAATAAAAATACAAAAAATAAAAAAGTAAAATCTTTTGAAAAGTGAATTCTAAAAATAAAAATCAGTGATAATTTTTTTTTTTTTTTTTTTTTCTGTTTTTTAGGAGTATGCATTCAATAAATACAACTAGCTCACCTTCCGTGTCCTTTCTCTCCCATCATCAACTTGGGTTGCCCTATGACCCTTTTCCTACCTTTTTCCCCCTCGTTCACACCATCGCTCATAGGAAAAGCAGAGAGGTAAGGAAAAGCAGTGAGGTAAGGGATTCATCGTTTTAATTTTTGTAGTAAGGAAAAGTAGTGACGTAAGGGATTCATCGTTTTAATTTGGGGTACTTACCAATTAGTCCTATTCACTAGACTTATTTACCTACAGGTCCTAACTAATAAATTTAACACTATAAAAATAAGAGAGTGATAAATTTATCACTAAAAATTTATTCATAAAAACAAAGAGACTGATAAATTTATCACTATAAATTTATTTATAAAAAAAAAGACTGATAAATTTATCTTTATCACTTAATAAATTTATCAAATAGGACTTAATGAGTATTAAGTCTCCAAAGTAGGACCTATTGGGTAATAAGTCTCCAAAATAGGACCTATTGGTAGTTTACCCTTTTAAATTTTTGTAGTAGGAAAAGTAGTGACGTAAGGGATTCATCATTTTTCATCATTTTAATTTTTGTAGTAAGGAAAAGTAGTGAAGTAAGGGATTCATCATTTTAATTTTTGGGGATAAAAAATAAGTAATTTTTAATAAATAAATTACAATACTGATTTTCATCAACATATCAAAATAATAATAATAATAAATAAATAATATCACTATTACATGGATCATTTTTTACTAACATCAATATATATATTAGCTAAATAGTTTTTATTAATATAATTGAGTATAAAAATATAATCATAGAATTGAATATAATATTATTCAACATGATTTTTTATAAGTAATTCACTTACAAGAATTTTAATAATCCATATAAGAGCCAATCTTTGAGCATTTTAAGGGTGTGTTTGGGAAGAAAAAAAAGATAGTCAAAAAGATTTTTAAAAAATCACTTAAAAAAATTTTAAAAATCATATAAAAAAGTTAAAAGATTCATTTCATTCTCTCTATTTTTTGTATTTTTATTTATTTTTTGTTGTAGAAAGTCAAAAAGTTATTTCTAACCATTTTAATTTTTTTCACCTCATATTTTAATTAAAATATCAAAAAAAATATTTAAAAAACCACTTCCCAAGTCACTCTTAAACCATGATTAAATTCAACTGGGTTCATCTGTTTGAAAGATGGTACTTTTTAACACATGTCAATAAAACTCTTAAAATTTACCCATACTTTTTAAAAATATTGCAGAAATGTGATCAACCAACCGTAAAAAATTATCTCTTGTTACGGTTTAAGAATTCTTTAATTATATATATGTTAGGTTATTATGTGACGTCAAAGATTTTTGCTTTAAAAGATTGATCAAGAAAAAAACATTTTTATTAAAAATATTATTTAATGTGTTTGATTTCAATTTTCTGAATTTAATTTTCTGAAAATTGAATTTTTTATTTTTGCATATTTTTTTTTGTTTTTAGTGAATATTTTTAAAATTTTAAGTAATTTTTTTACTTTTTTAGATGCACCTTACTTAGATGTATCTAAAAAATAAAATATTTTTAAAAATCAATAAATATATAAAAATATGAAAAATGTATTGAATTCTCGTTTTTTTTTTTTTTTTTGTATTTTTAGTATTTAGTGAATTTTCTAAAGATTTTTTTCACAAATATTATACTTTTTAAGTATATTTATATTAAGTGTATCTAAAAAAAAATTGCTTAGAATATTAATAAAAATCTGTAAAAATAAAAAAAATTAAACAAGAAAAATAAAAAAATTTAATTATCTGAAAAGTGAATTTTAAAAATTCAAATCAAACAAACTAATTATTTTTTTCTTTTTCTAGGAGTATGCATTCAATAAATAGAACGAGATTACACTTTCCACGTCCTTTCTCTCCTCCCATCATCAACTGAATTGCCCTATAATTGTTTTTTCCTTGCGGAATCTTTCACCATCGCTAATTAAAGTTCAGGCTGGAATGTGACTTCGTTTGAAGAGCGGATTGTTTTTATGGCTTTTTAATTATTTTAATTTAGAATTAAAAAGTTGGTTTTGGTTAAATTTTTTAGCCTTTTGACTTTATGAGAAAAAAAGTAAAATTATTATGATTTGAATGTAATATTTTATCTTATTAATTTTTTAATTTATTTTTTTTTTATAACTAATTTAGTAAAAAAATCAAATTAGCGAAACCTATGCATATGACAAATGTAATGTATTGGAACGAATATCTTCCGTTACCACCGCCAATCTCAATCAGTGAGTTGGTCTTGGGTTTGGGTGTGGTTTTTTTTTCCTCACGTGGTGTGTGTTTCAAAAGACTTTTGAGTGTAATGTATTGGAACAAATATCTTACCACCGCCAATCAATCAGTTAGCCTTCTGATAAAAAAAAAATCAGTGAGTTGGTCTTGGGTGAGGTTTTTTTCCTCAAAATACTATTTGAGTCGCAGATTTAATACAGTTTGATTATCTTCTATAATTTGTTTTGAAAATAATTTATTCATCTATTTAGTAAGATCTTTCTTTTTAATTATTTGTAAATATTTAGGTAACGTTTACGTTTTTTATTTATGTTTACAAAAATTTTATAAATTGATTTTTGTTTATTTTTAGAAAAACATAAATTATAAACACGTTTGGTTTGAATAAAATGTTTAAAAAATTTTAAAAACATAAACTAAAAAATATGTTTGTTCAGGCCTAAAATGTTTATATTCATTTTTATTATTTATGACAATGAGATCACACACATTATAATTGAAAAAAAAATAATTAAAAAAATAATTGAAAAAAAATTTTATTGGAAAAAAATTATTTGAAAAAACGTATTTGAAAAAAAAATTAATTAAAAAAATAATTGAAAAAAAAGATTAATTGAAAAAAAAAATTGAAAACTGAAAACATAAACTCATTCTCAAATTTATAAACTGAGACAACCATTAATAAACCAAAAAAATTATCAAACAAGTTTTTATGACAGTTTTTTAAATTTTTATAAATATAAACTGAAAACGGAATGGTTACCAAATAGGTCCTAAGAATTTATCTAAGGATAATTTTGTGAGATTATTCGTGTCTCATTTGTAATCGTTTGAAAACTTTTTGGTTGATAATGTAATCGAATTTCGATCATGTAAACGTACCTCACATTGAAGAAACTACGTAAAATTCTTATATCATTGTTGATTTAATTTTTCTACATTAATTTTTATTCTCATTAATTGATTTAAATGTGAAAAATCCTTTATTTTCCCTAATACAAGCGATCGGATGGTTGGTGTTCTGATGTAGAGACTGTGAACGGAAAAAATAAGGAAAGACACAGAAGGTGGTGATGATGGGATGGAAGGATTCATGATTTTAGTTTTTGGGGATAAAGAATATGTAATTTTTAATAAATAAAGTACAATATTGATTTTCATCAACATACCAAAACAATAATAATAAAAAAAATTAAATAATATCACTATTACATGGATCATTTTTTACTTACATCAAATATATATATATATTAACTAAATAGTTTTTATTAATCTAATTGAGTATAAAAATATAATCATAGAATTGAACATAATATTATTCAACAGATTTTTTATAAATAATTCACTTACAAAAATTATAATAATCCATATAAGAGACCAATCTTTTTTTCTCTAATAAAATTTCACTGCTTTTAGAAAAGGAAAAAAAAAAAAAAATCACCTTATTTAGTTTTAATTTTTTGAGTTTAATTTTTTTTAAATTAAATTTTTTTTTTTTTTTTTTTTTTGTATTTTTAGTGGTTTCAGGTGTTTTCAGAGATTTAGTGTTTTTCATTCATTGATTTCTATTTTTTTAAACTTTGTTTTTGTTATATAAATTTTAATTTTACCAAATCACCTAGGAGGGTAATTTTTGTAGCTCCCAAGGTTGGTTTTTTTAGATCTGGGCTAAAAATCTAAAGAGAGTGATTTATTTACAAACCTCTTTTGATTCTTTTGTATTTGAACAAAATCTCCCCCCAAAAGAAAATTTCAGTGAAAAATTCATCATGGCAGACAAACCAACAATTCCCTCAAGGTTCTACCAAAAGTGAAGAATTAAGAATCTAATAATGACACTATCACCTCTTTCTCCGTCTCTGTCTAATTCTCATGCCTGGTATTGCTTTGCTTGGTTAGAGTTTTATAAAAATACTTTTAAAAAAAATTTAGTTTTTTATTTTTTGTATTTTTTATTTTTACTGAATTTTTTTAATATTTTAAGTATTTTTTTTAATTTTTAGACATACCTAACATAAGTATACATAAAAAGTAAAAAGATTGTGAAAAAAACTTTTTAAAAATTCACTAAATACCAAAAATACAAAAAAAAATACGAGAATTCAGTATATTTTTTTTATATTTTTATGTATTTATTAATTTTTTTAAAATATTTTTTCATAAATTTTTTATTTTTTAGATATATCTAAATAAGGTGCATCTAAAAGAGTAAAAAAAATATTTAAAATTTAAAAAATATTCACTAAAAACCAAAAAACACAAAAACCAAAAAACTCAATTTTCAAAAAATTAAAACAAAAATTGTAATTATTTTTCTGAGTTTTTCTTGTTTTCCTTAAAATCTTTTTTTGGTTTTGATTTTGATTTTGGTTTTGATCTAAAAACATGTTGATTTTCTTGTTAGTGTTTTTCTTTGTCACTTTGGTTTAAAATCTTTTTTTTTTGGTTTTGATTTTCTTTGTCAATTTTTGATGTTAAGAAATGACAGCAACAATGGATTCATGGAGTAGTAGCTCACTATTTCAGTCAGATTTAGACCCATTCAGGGGTAGTAACTCCGACGTAGCAGAAGAGCAGAGGAGATGATGTTGAACAAAATCTAATAATTTTTATATTTCTTAATTTTATTATTTTGAAATTAGATTTTGACAAGGATTTTAAATAGTTTAGAATTTTAGTTTCCTATTCTCTTAAGTTTCCTAATTTGTGTTGATTTAAATTTCTTAATTTATTTTAGAATTACTTTTCTTACAAGTATTAAGTTTAGTTTATTATAAGTAAGCTTACGAGCATATGTAATGGATTCATTCAATGAATAATATTTTAAAGAGTTCTTCTTCTATCTTCTTTGTGGATTCAAGGATATTCTTGTGTATTCAAGAATTCTTGTCTACTAAAACGATATCAAATCCCTATTTCCTCTACTAGAACGACATCTCTCTCTCTCTCTCTCTCGATTCTTGACTGATCCGGGTGAATAACAACGATGGTGGCTGTCGTGTGGGTCCCCCGAATAATTATTTAGTAATTCCGAAACATGGACATGTGGTATTTCATAATATTATGATTGGTAGAGAATGTGGGTAGGTGGGGTCTTGTGTTAGATGATTGGAGAATATGAAAAGACATATTAAATGATGATTGACTAGAAAATACAGACACGTAGTACTCTGAGAATATTGAATAATTTTCCGTCCCGCCCTCTCTCTCTCTCTCTCTCAATCTCCTTTTTTAATCTCTTCTTTTGTTTTCGATCTCTCTCGCTCTCTATTCATCAAACGTCTTATCATGCTTTAAAATGGTTTGGCATCCCAAAATAAATACACACTTTTTATCTTTTTTGGATCATATCAATCAATATCTCCTCTCTATTTTTTTACACATCTGTTTATAAAAATTCAAAAAATGCACTGATTTAGAACATCCCAAACCACCTCTGAATTTCTAATTTTTTAAATTATAATGAATTGATCTGGGCCGTTGGCTCAATCTAACTAAATCTGAGTCGTTGCATAGGTGGCAGTGTGACAATACAAGCAAACATCTTATATACTTTGGGTGTGTTTGATTGAATGGGCTGGATAATGAGTGATTAGAATTTATCGGATTTAAATCCTGAGACTGTGAATTCCTCAGACTATTTGGTTAGATTGGATGTGTATCCTCGTATTTGTTTTCTCAGGGATTAGATGTCTGGAAATGATTATTTTTAATGAATTCAATGTTTGGTTGGACGGACTGGATACGAATAAATATTCAAAAGATTATTTTACTCTTGTAATTTATAATTTATATTTTTTATTTAATATATAATTTTAAATTAACAACACTAAAAAAATAATTTTATTTAATACATAAAATTATTTTTTTAACAACACTAAAAAAATTTAATTTATAAGGTCATAGTTTTTAATTTTTTATTTTTTATTAAATTTAATTTATAATTTATATTTTTATTTAATATATAATTTTAAATTAATAACATTAAAAAAATAATTTATAAATATTGAAAAGACTATCTTATCCTAGAACGGCAACTCCCTCGTCCTCACCCTAATCTCCTCATTTGAGGGTCTCGTTTGGGAGTAGGTTATTTTAGTAATTTTTTAATTAAAATATAAAGTAAAAAAATTAATATTTTTTAGATGACTTTTAAATTTTTTATAAAAAGATATGTAAAAAGTAGAGAAAAAATAAAATTTTTAATTTTTTTGATATATATTATAAACTTTTTGATTTTATTAATAATTTTTGAATTTTAAGGCCAAAGAGGCTGCTCACACCTAAGTGGAAGCGGGTGTCGTGTGGGTCCCCCCTCTCTCTCCGGGCGGATTTGGCCCTTTTTCTTTTCGACTCTTTAAAAGCATTTTATCTCTCTCTTTAAAAGCATTTTACCTTTCTCTTTTGGAAAGATCTCCCACGATTTCTATTAGTCCGACGTCCTATCATGCTTTGGCATTGAATTTCTGATTTTTTAACGAATTGATCTGGGCCGTTGGCTGAATCTGAGCCGTTGCATGGGTGGCAGTGTAACGATACAAGCAAACATGGCTGGTTAGCTGCTCTTTACTTGAGAGATTTAGGATTTGCTCTTTTAGAGATCTTTCTTTGACACACTAATGGGGAGGGTCTATCTAATTTACTTTGATCAGACTCCAGATACTTGTTTCTTCTACCTCTGCGGTGCCTGCCCAGCCCACATTGCTTTACCACAAGAGTTTCTTGGCGACTTCACAGTAATCTCTCTCTCTCTGCATAATTAATTGTATCAGTTTTTGATGATTTCTTGGTATTGTTCGTTGCATATATACTATGAAGTTCTTGACACATGCTCAGCCTGAATAGAACAGCATGGTAGACATGTCTTTCCATGGAATCCTCCGTCTGCTAATCAGGCTGTCCTTTTGTTTTTTTTTCGTTTTTTTTTTTTGGATATGGAGGGTGTCACACCACCGCACTTGGTGACTTGGTGATTAAGTTCTTTACGGCTAAACCCAGTTTTACGGCAACCAATGCCATCATTTCGTTATCATATTTTTTTATTACAATCAAACACTAGATAATCTCTGATTCGCCTGTCAGTTCTACCACAGACTTGTCGATTCACCATCGACCTTAAGATCCCACAAGCAAAATGAAAATCATGAAATAACCATCAATATCATATTCAGACCGTGAAATCAACCACTTTCCGGTCCATTCCCTGCTAGTTAAACTTTCCTATGATCTCCACCGAAAATCAATGAGATTTCCGGTGACCTCCCCTGCTATAGTTGAGGTTTCTGGCGACTTCCACAGCTGATTAATTTATGAAAATCAATTGTCAGGATCACTTTCCGGTCCACTCCTTTCTAGTTAAGCTTTCCTATGATCTCCACTGAAAATTAATGAGATTTCCGGTGACCTCCCCTGCTACAGTTCAGGTTTCTGGCGACTTCCACAGCTGATTAATTTATGAAAATCAATTGTCGGAACCACTTTCCGGTCCATTCCCTCCTAGTTAAACTTTCCTATGATCTCCACCGAAAATTAATTAAGATTTTTCCATAAATAATATTGTATGCACTAATTAGTGTATTAATTGATAATGTGACATAATTTGAGAAGTTTTTGATATTTGTAATTTGTATAATGAGTGAGATCAATAATAATATCATAACTAATGTTAGTATACTAGTTGGTACATTAATTGGTGCATGTAACACCACCGTTTTCCATATATATATATATACACTAGTGGTAACCTGTACTATGCACGGCTTGTAAAAAGATTAATAATATATTTTTATACAAAATAAAATAAATAATTATTAAATTTTTGTATGCAAATTTTGAAAACAAAGAAGATTGAAATTTACAATTTAAGTCCCACAATTTTATCACAACTTATTTATTATTTTTTAATTTGTCACAAATTTAATCACGTAACTTTCAATCTCTCTTGCTAGAATTACATACTTAGGTGAGCTCAACTCAAGCAATTTGTGTCGAGCTTAAATTTTTTTAAAGATTAAATAACATAATTTTTAATTAAGTGAGGACCTATGCAGAAATTCAAAATTTAAAATTAAATTTTGAGTAGACTTGGACAGAAACACCAAATAACCAAAGCAATCAAAACAAAATTATATATAAATATATAAATTATTTGCTAATTTATTTTTTAAAATAATAAATAAAATTAATTAAAAATTTAATATTAATGAACAAAAGAAAAGGCAATATACTTAAGATTTTCAATCAAATTTTTCTTTAAAATATTTAAAAAATACACTATTTAGAAAGGGATCATCAAATAGTTGTTTGGAAAGTGCCATATTAGCTCACTTTTTTTTATCTTTTTATCATTTTTGCGTCACATCACATCTCTACTTTTCTACATATTTTTTCATAAAAAATAAAAAATATATATACTTAATTATCTCTTTTTATCACATCACATCTCTACTTTTCTATACATATTTTCGTAAAAAATAAAAAATAAAAAATAAATAAAAATAAGTATAATTATCACTTCTCAAACTACTACTAAGTTGATATTAAAAAAAATTACTTTTTATAATAGCATAAATAATTTAAATATGATTTTTTAAAAATTCTTTTTAATTTAAAAACTACAATAAAATATTAAATAGAATAAAAAAATTTCTTACAAAATAAAAGTATTTGAATAAAAAAAAATAATAAGAAAATTTAATATAGTATTTTTATTTAATCTGAAAATCATTCTAGATGAATAATAAATTATTACCTATAACCCTCTTTTTTTTTTAATAAAAAAGTTTAACGAACTATCACTTTTAATATAAAAAAAATTAATGTTTCTTTCTAATTTATTTTAGCGAAAATAACTTTTTAATAATTTGAGCCAAAGATGTCTTTATTCTTTATTTTAATTTCTTTAATTGACAATTGATATTATAAAAAAAATTAACAAAATCCACCATGTTTGGTAAGTACTAAAAAAGTTATGTTTTGTTCTTTTATTAAACAAAAAAATTATATTAAAAAATATTATTGTTTATATATATATATTTTATAAAATTTAAAACAAAAAAAGAAAAAAAATTAATAGCGATTAATAATTTGAACACATGTATTTAAAACAAATTATATTTAGACCAATAATATTATGACACATCATTATGACACATGTGAATATTGATTTCATTCTAATTGTAATAATATAATTTGAAGAAGAATTTAAATTTGAAATTTTATTTTATAATTTAATAAATGATGAAAAATTTAAGGAATAAATATTGATCTCATTTCAATTATAGTAACATAATTTAAGTAAGAATCCCAATTTGAAATTTTATTTTAAGAATAAAAAATTAATTTATAGACTAATTATATTGTAACACGTATTAACAAAAAATTAAACAAAATATTAAAAAAAAAATCAGAAAAAAGAATTACAACTTTCAACCTTAATGAAATGACAATATTTTACAATTATAATAGTATATAGATATATAGATATATAGATAAATCATGGAATATATTATTATTTAAAACTTATATATTATGGGATAAATCATAATATTTAGTGCCCTTCAAATTTGAATTTTGAAATGGATTAGTAGGCTTTCTATTTTTATCTTATATATTTGATATACTTTTCATTTGAAAGTCATAAATCAAGAGATATTATTATTATTATTATTATTTTTATTTTATTTTTTTTTGCTTGAATTAGAACTATAGTGGATTGTTTTAATTATTTAAAATCAAAAAATAAGAAATTTTTGTTTGAGATATTGGAACTCTCACAAGACTTATGGTTAGAAATTCCCGTTTTACTTATATAATAATAATAACTATACTATACATACATACATACATATACATACATACATACATACATACATATACATACATACATACATACTATAACCAAATGTAGTGATCTCTTAAATACTCTAAATTCTCAATCCTAGCATCTCATTAAACTCTTTCCTAGGTGGCATATCTATTCTTCCCTCATTCTATTTTCCTATTTTTTCGTCTTTTTAAATATATTTTATTTCACTTTTTAATTACTTAGAGCATGGATATATATAATATCATATGGATAGGAAATTTTCAAAATATTTATAGATAAAAGATGAGTTTGACTCTAATTCAAATTCCTTCATCAAATTTATATCCTACTCAAAGATATTTCAAAAAATAAATTAATTAATTAAACTATAAATCTCAAAACCTTACTTCCATGACAATATGAAATAAGGCAAAAATATTAGAGAACAGAAAAACTCAAAGATATTTCAAAAAAAAAAATTAATTAATTAAACTATAAATCTCAAAACCTTGCTTCCATGACAATATGAAATAGGGCAAAAATATTGGAGAGCAGAAAAACCGTGCAGAGAAATTAAACAGGTGATTTAACCAATTTTGCAAGATTTTTCTTATGTGAAAAGAAATATATATTTGAAATCTCATATTATGTTTTTTTCTCTATTTTTTCTTTTGTAGATTTTTTTGTTTGGTTTAGTTTTGGTTTATTTTGTGTATTTAATTTTTTTTTCTTCATAATCTAAGTTAGCTGTTGAAATTATAATAATGTAGTAGATGTGCTTATGCCTCCAAAATTTATTATTCATTTTTTTTGAAATTTTACAACTACAAGATACAGGAAAAAGTTAGTAATGGCAACAAAGGGCTAAAAGACCAATACAAAGAGTGATGTTTTGTGATGGAATTGGAGTTCACCCTTCTTTCTTTTTTTAGAAAAATTGTACCAATCGACAAGAGTATTGGAACACATTCACGAGTTTGAAAGAAGTTTTTATTCAATCTCATTTATTTTTTATTATATTTTGTTCTTCAATTATATTAATTTATGTGTTCGATTTTGTCATAATATATAAGGAGGGCACTCAATTTAAATTCAGACGTAAATAAACTTAATTATATAGTAGCTCTAAAATATTTTTGCTTATATTCATGAGTTTAAATTTGTTTATTTGCATATATGTAGTGAGTAAGATTAAGTTTTTAAATGATAAGTTTTTCTTTTGCAGTAAAAAGTCAACTGCACAAAGGAGTATTTGAAACACAAGATTGAATTTCAAAATCCTTAATGAATATACGAATAAATTACTTCGTTTTCAACTCATAATACTCTTTATATATATATACATATAACAAAAACCAATTATAGACAAGGTCATTTGAATCCATTCGAAGAGCAAAAACTCAGTATACATGTTTTTTACTTAATTAATATTTAATCGTTAATTTCAATTACATTATTGAATGTCATGCAATTTTTAAACAGATTGGATTCAATATATAAATACTTCAATAAAAGTTTGGTTAATTTCTTATAAACAAAATTATTATTCAACTATGTTTGTGTTTAAATTATAAACACAATACATATTAATGATCAAAATTTTAAAATTTAATTTGAATAAATATGTTTTATGTATTTAGACAAAAATCACAGGTAAGAAATTTTTTTCTATGATTGTTGAATTTTATATTCATGTGTCTCTGCCATAGAAATATTCATGTTATGCGCGTTCTATGGTGAAGACTTTATTATTTAAAATGAATGATTATATTATCATATAACATAAAGTAAAAATAAAACTAATTAAGATGTTAAAAAAAAAGTGATGCTATTTTTTATTTTATTTTATTTTATTTATTTACATATACCATCTAATTAAAAACTAAAATGTTAATAAATACTACAATCAATGAATGACATGCATGCTTTTAGAAAAATGAGTGAGACTACTAAAAAGAGGAGCACTAATAGCTCTAAAGTGGTGTGGGTCCCACATGATGGGATGTTTTGCTCGTGTGTTTTTTTTTTTTTTTTTTTTTTTTGAATTTCCACCTCATTAGTGGTCAATTAGTGCTCTCAAATTAGTGGGATGAATCATTGTTGTTTTATAAATTCTAAAAATACAAAAAAAATTACATGGCACTTGCATTAAACTAATTTTTCAATCTACTGGCACTCTTCTTCCCTAAGTTTTCTTTTAAAATAAAATTGGAACTCTCTGTTTTTTTAATAAAAAAAAAAATTCCTAAAGTTTCTTCGCACTCTTTATTTAAAGCTATACTACAGATAAGTCTTCGATTGTTTTTTTACTAATTTATACATATATATATATATATTAATATACTTTCTAATCAATTTCTTAAAATGATTTTTTTTTATGTATTTTCAGTTTCTATTTATCTCTTAATTAAAAATAAAATAAAAGAATTAATTCAATAATTAGAATTACTCTTTTATTTTAAGTTATTAATTATTTTTCAAATTTAATCAATTTTTCTAGTGTCAGATTGAGTGTTACTTGCTATTTTAAATTTAACATTATATAAACTATATTATATATTTATTTAAGTTACATTAGACAGTTGGTTCAAAATTATTTACTTGTATTGCATAAGTTTAGCTTTTAAAATAATTATACATACGTACACATAGATATATACACATAAATAATTTAACTAAATTATATAAAAATTTTCTTTCACTTGGGGATTGCATGAGTTAATTGTTAGTATAAATAAAATAAATAATTAAAACATATTTTTAAGCCTCCGTTTGGGAAGTGGGTTGGCTTTTTAGCTTTTTGGCTTTTTTGACTATTTTAACCTGGGGCTAAAAAGCCTAATTTGGGAAGGACTTTTTGACTTTTTTGGCTTTTTGGCTTTTTGGTGAGGCGTCTTTATGGGAAATTACCAAACTGCCCTTGACACATGATTTTCATGGCAACTCACACTCAAATGGTCCTCCACGTCAGCGCCATGTACAGGACCGAAATTGTTTGAATTTTTTTTTATTTTGGGTTTGGATTTGGCGTATTTTGCTTAATTTTTTTTTATTATTTTTTTATTTTGGGTTTGGATTTCGCGTATTTTACTTAAATTTTTTGTTTTTTTTATTTTGGGTTTGGATTTGGCGTATTTTTTTATCTTTTTTATTTTTATTGGTATACAATAACTTTTTTTTATTTTTCAAAAATGAGTTTTCATGTGTTTTATTTATTTTTAAATTACGTCGCGAATGGTAATTTATGTTTTTATGTTTTTTTTTTAAATATTTTTTAATGAGGCGTATTTTTCACGTTATTTTTTTTAATTTACGTTTTTGTCATTTTTTAATTCGTACACATTAATTTGTTTTTATATTTCAAAAATGAATTTTCATGTGTTTTATTTATTTGTACATTACATGGCAAATGGTAATTTTTGTTTTTTTTTTTTTTATCTTTTTAGATGAGGCGTATTTTTGTCGTTCTTTTTTTTTTTTGAATTTACGTTTTCGTAATTTTTTAAATATTTTTAAATATTTTTGAATGAGGCGTATTTTTTTTTAAATAATTTATGTATTTTAATTTTTTTTTTCTTTTTTTTTTTTTGCAAATTGTTTTTTCATGTGTTTTTTATTTTTATTTTTATTTTTTTTTCATTTTCTGTGAAATGATAAAAAGTGAGGTTTTATTTTATTGTCCTGTGTATTTTAAATAATTTAATGTTAATTTAATTTTAAATATTTAATTTTTATTTTAATTTTAATTTTATTTTAAATATTTAAATAATCTAAATAATCTAAATAATTTAATAAGAAAAAATTTAAAATAAATATTCAAAAAATTTAAATCGTAAAAATTTAAATAATTTAAATATTCAAAAAATTATTTTAACAAAAAAATTTAAATAATTTAAAATGTTAATATTTTAAATTTAAAAACAACTCTACACTCAAATCGTAACCAAACACATAAAATAAAACTCAATTAATAAATTATTTTTAAAACTCATAACCAAACACATAACTCGAAACTCCATACTACTTTCACAACTCTACACTCAAATCATAACCAAATACATAACAAAAAAATTAAAATATTTTAAAAATATTTTTATAAAATAGAGTTCGAATTTATTTTTATAAAATATTTTAACAAAAAACAAAAAAAATGTTTTTAATTATTTTTTTCAACTTTCTTTGTTTTTTCTGGAAAAAGATGTTTTTTGGAAAAAGGTTTTTTTTTTTTACTTTGAATATTTCTGACGCTGAGGCTAAATTAGCCCCTCTTTCACGTGGGGGTAGTTTCGTAAATTTACCTGTGAAATGGTTGTTGCCAAGCTCCTGCCATGCTTTTGTCTCCATGTGGCTGAATTAGTCACTTTTGTCCGCATGTGGCTAATTTAGCCTCAAACTGCCTTCCCAAACATAGGCTGAGAATTGGGTATAAATTCACTTTTAGTCATTTAAGTTTATAGATTTTTCTATTAATATTTTTTAACCAAAATAATTAAGTTTTCAAGACCTAAGACTAACCTAATGGGTGATCTGAACAAGAACATGTATGTCCAAGACATACACATAACTTTTTAAAGAAAATGGAGCGCGAAAAGTAAGGGTTAGATGAGGACACAGAAAACAAATAAATAATTGTAAAACATATTGCATAGCAGGTTGATTGCAACAGCTGCCCCAGTTGATTAGATTAGAAGATAACTTGGAAATTAAAAGTTATTTTAAAAATTGCTGACTTTTCCGGTAGTCAAAGATTGTTTTAAGTGAAAATTCTTTAATTGGAAAGTACAAAATCTAGACATATTGCAAAGATACTTTTTTTTTAAAAAAATTAAAAGTGTATAATTACAAATATCTATCTATTTTTTAATTTGAAAGTGCATACAGATGCATATTGGTTTCAATTTTTAATTTCAAATATGCATATATATTCTTATTTTTAATTTGAAAATGCACAAATATAAATATAGAATCTATTTTTTCTTTTCATAATGATCTAAAACTTAAATTATTTTTAATTTAAAAATGCAAATATACACATGTTTGTCCACGTTTCTGAATTTGAAAGTATGCTATAAACAAATATAAATATGTCCTTATGTTGGCTTTGAGGTCACATTTGAAAGTAATTCAATAGTTGGGCCTGTGTTGATTGTGTCAATTTGCTGTCAACACTTGCTCGTCACATGGTACGGTAGGTCCTATTTCGAAATAAAAATGATTGGGAATTAATATTGTGATGTGATGTTTTGATTTTATTTTTTTATTTTTATTTTTTTGATTTTTCACGTCACTAGAGCTAGAACTAGGTTTAGAGCCCCAGCTCTAAAGCTCTCAATCACTACTCATTTCGAAAATAGTCGGCCACAAGAATGCCAGTGACAAGACTCGACCTACAATGTTACTCCCCTTTCTTCTTTTCTTGTTTTTATTTAATTGTAAAGGATGTTCGGATCAATTTACGCATATCTCGATTAATTCTTTTCCAATCTAGTCTAATGAGAAATTCCCCATGACCTGACCCTAAGAATTAAATTCTGAACAATTATGTGAATAAAATGTAAACATAAATTTCAGAACATGAAACTTCATGTTTCGGATCATCTACCATGTATATCATCAAGAAATCAAGACAAAAACTTACCCGAATCCATCGATGAACGGTTAAACGGAAGCGTCTGATTGTCAATAAAACCTTTGATATTGACTTTGTTAGTGCCTTCTAATCCTTTCCCTTTTGGTGCCTTATGTTTCTCCTTGAGAGGATTTAGAAGAAGAATGGCAGTTTTTCACCATTGGAAGGAATAGGGACCATAACAAATCTTAAGGCTGAAATTGGTTTTTAAACCATGAAACGGTGTGGCAGTTTGTTTTCAAAAGGAAAACCAACTTAACTAATTTGTTTTAATTTCTATTTCTGCCCCTCATAGAAATAGAAATTACTCAACTAGTATCTACACATTAGGTCCATGACACATATACCCTTAAGCCTATTAACTAAATTGAATCACTTAAATTGTAGGCTTCTTATAAATGATAACACCACATTTAAATATGTGGTCCCATTGAGATATTATCTAACATAAAATACCCACTAATCACTTAGTACAACCCTCAAGGTTACTTCCTTTTTCAATACTGGTGCTATAGACACCTTGAAAAAGTCAGAACCCGCTCTCGACACTTAGAGCTAAAGAAAAAATTTGGACACACGTTACTCATAATGATATAAAATGATGGAAAAGTTAATCTAACATCCCTCTTCAACTTTAGGTAATAGGAAAGGTCTACAAAAAAAAATTATGTTAGATAAGGTCACTTATATCCTTTACTTCGATTTTATTCAAAAAAAATACCAACTTTACCCTCACTCTTCTCTCTTCTCTTTTCTCTCTCTACATATTTGGGTCTCTCTCTCTCTCACATCCATTTCTCTGATGTCCGGGTATATAACTCATCTTGTTCTCCTTTAATTGTGTTTATTTTACTCGTGTTAGGGATGTCAGGAATTAATCTAAGGCCTCATCGGCTGTTTAGGTCTATCGGTCTTGAAACCTTTCTAGGATTTACATCTCCAATTTTGTTCCGGAGTTGAGTTTTTCTTGTTTCGAAAGTATAGTTGGAATCGGGGTGGTCATAGGCTTGTAGAGCTTGCAAAATCTAGGTTGTAGCAAAATCGCACGTGCGAGGGTTGGAGCTGCACGTGCAGAAAAGGTACCGCATGTACAGGAGAGTGAGTCGCACATGCAGAGAAGGGGAGTTTTTGGTAGTTGGGGACTGAAATAACCACACGTGCAGGGGGGTACCGCACGTGAGAATAGGCACCACACATGCAGAGGGGTGGGGTTTCTATGAGGTTGGTCCCTGAAAAAACCGCACATATGGGGGTGAGTGTCACACGTGCGGAAGAGTACGCTCCGCACGTGCAAAGAAGGTACCGCACGTACAGGAAATGTTGATGTCTGAAAAAAAAAATTTCCTTTGCTTCTCCTTAGGCTGAGTGTATCTCATTTTCTCTCATCTCTCTTTCTCTAAAAACATATGTCCTCTCCCTTCTCTCTACAAACACTATTCACTACCATAAATTCTTGATTTCTTTAAATCTATTGAATATTTGACCCACCCAATTTCCTTCATTAATTTTGGAGAGCTCATAGAGGCTACATTTTGTGCAGTGGAGATCGGATTTCAACACCGTCAATTTTGAGATTTCTTCTCTCTTCTTCTCCAAATCTTGAGGTAGGGAGTTTCTTTGAGTTATATATATGATTTTGGCATGTTCTAGTCTTTTTCTTGATGTTATCTTTGGGTTATGAGCTGGGATTTGAGTGAAGGTTTTGAATGTGTTTTAAAAATGGGTATTTCTCTTCCCTCCCATGAAATTGATTCTTATTTATGAAATGTGTGACTCTTGGAAGTCCATTGGTTAAAACACTTCTTAAAAATGAAAGAGATTCATGTTGGGTGAAAACCCTAGATTTTGAAATTTGGGGAAAAGGTTGGAATTATTGAAGAAAGATCATATGTTATTATGTTGCTAAATTATCTATGTAATGGATGAATTTTTGTTGAGAAATTGCCATGGATAATATGATGAGAATACTTGGATCATGGAATTATTGGAAATTGTGTAGCATTTGTGAATATGGATTGTGTCATATGTCACAAGGATATGATTATTGGTTATTAAATTGAGAGATGTTGATAATTGCATTACATTAAAAGCATAATGTTGAAAAATATGGAAATTGTAAAATTTCATTTACATATATTCATTTGCATAGCTTTGAATACAGATTATTAAGACTATGTTTTGAAAATAAATTTGTTGTTTTGAGAAAACAATTGATTGATCTTGAAAAGGTTTTGGGGTAAATGCATTGGTAAGTCTGGATAGGGGATGTAAATTAGTCTTGTTTAAGTTGGCTTGAGTGTCTACGGTGAAAGACCGAAAACACGCGTGGAGTATATACCACGTGCCTTCTGGTTAGGAGCCGGTAAAGTTGGGATTGGTAGTGCTTGATATGCCTACTTGCAAACACTAGCCTAAGGATTATCTAAGTTGTATTTACCACCCCACTGTGTATTATGAAAATTGATGAGATGATGTATTTTTGAAAAACCATTGCATATGATTTTCAAAAAGGAATAAAGATATGAATTTTTGGAGCATGGCAATGCATGGCATGCATACTGTGAGACTACTTACACATATATACTTTGTTAAGATCTTCTTACTGAGTTTTGTGCTCACCCCTATTGGATTTGTGCAGGAAATGATATGGTGATTTCGCCTAACTAAAGGCGAGGAAAAATATTTTGAGAGCACGAAGCTCTTTTATTTTTTATTTATTTATTTATTTATTTTTGTATGTTTTCACAAGTGAAGGGCTTTAATTGTATGGGTTTTTTAATAACCATCTTTTGTATAACTGGGTTTAAACCTTGGAACTTGTAACCTTTAGGGCATTTATTTTGCGTTATTTCTTTTGTTTTCATCGTCGCACATACTATGGATTCACCCTTTAAGAAGTTTGAATATGTATTGCATGTGGACTCCTTTTGTAAATCCCTCACATGAATGGAATAAAAATATAGAGATTTGATCATTTGATTTGAGATTAGTGTAATTGAATGAATTAATTAGACTTATCATTATGTCAATTATTTGGGGGCGTTACACTTTCCAAACCCTAAAACTCAACCACAATATCTTCCTAATATATCAATGTCGTTGGTGGCAAGAATGTCGATGAGGTCAGGGTCATTGGGGATAGGAACGATGGCGCAACGGCCGTCAACGGCAGTGAGTTAGAGGGCAATTCTGTTTTTGCTAAATTGGACCTTTTCGACTTGAATTAGATGGGGTTGAGGGGCTTTGGCTTGAATTATGGGTAGAGGATTGGATGGGTTAGTGGTGGTGCCTAGGGCTAAGGTTTGTTGTGGGGTGATTGAAGAGAAAAGTAAAGCAGCCAAAGTGGCCTGTGATGGTAGATTCTTGAGATTAGTACTAGTGGGTCTTTTATTGAGGACTAATTGTGGAATTAGAAGTTTTGAGCATTTGGTAGCTTTGGGGTTTAGAGGAGAGAGAGACTTGGTTACCATAGAAGCTGTAACGCTCCGAAATTATTACAATGATCCATCCACAATATCAATAAACGACAACAATGGTAAAGTAATTATCTTCTATTTTATCCAATTGAGTTTAGAAAAGAGAGACATGTGCGGTATACATTCATAATGCCTAGCCTTAAATCTATAGCATATGTTGCAAACAAACAAAAAAAAATTTGAAAGTTAAACAGATAAGAAATGTCCTAAGGACTTACAGCTTTCCAAGACGATACTTGGTTACAATAAAAGTGGACTTAAGTCCAATATAGTTTAAGCCCTTGGCTTATACAAAAAATAAATATAGCAAATAGACAAAAAAAGCTCTCGCCTCAAGTCCTCTCAAGCTATTGCTTTGGCAGAGGCATATCATCAGTATCTGAAATGTTTTTCCTACATAGGGTGAGTCAAAGCCAAGTAGAGAAAATCCAAAAGCATATCATTAGTATCTGAAATGTTTTTCCCACATACCCAGTAGAGAAAATCCAACACAGTATATGAATTTTAACGAAGCTATAAGGTGAATGCATTTGCAATGCTCATGCCAAAACATTTTATATCTCTTTTCCAAAACCATGTAATGCCAAATGAATATCATACTTCATAAGTCATTTCCTTAACAGTAGAAAATAGAACGGTGAATCAAACTCTTGGACTTTCAAAACAATACAACCTTTCCCGAAAATTTCGTCTAAAGGAAATCGTAAACCAGGACCCACGTAAACGTAGGCTATACAAGCACTACTATTGCCATTTCACGAAAATTTCGTCCGCTGGATCGGCACCCATGTATACGTGCGGTTTTCGGAACTTCACCCTGGACACACAAGCCAACTTATTTGATGTATCAACAATTGCTTCCCAGATTCACTCGCATTCTGCAACAATATACATGTGCGATGTACAAATGTGAAATAATGATCGATGCAAATGAATTGAGAAAATAGTTTAAATTCTCCTAATTCACATGCAATTTTTACAACAATCATAACTATCATCTACCGATAGCCCAAAACAGATAAGTTATATTCCTTAAAGATAAACTTTCCAAATTTCAATAGGTGAGTGATAATACATATCTAACTTCACCATCTATATCAATAGCCATCCAATTTTACATTTATAACATCATCCATTTATTTATACAAAATAAACATATGAAACGTTTAGGGCAAGATCCCTTTTTCTTCCAAAACATATTCCTAGTATCTAAATCGATAATTTTATCACAACTTAACCTCATTTCCACTCTCACAACCATTTTCCATACATCCATTTAAAAATCCCTCTTTTGATTTCAAACCAAAACCCTAGGTTTGTTCAAAATCCTCTAAAATCATAAGACTCTTTTATAAAAACAAAAAAAACAAATAGCTAAGTTAAAAATCATAAAAGTGTGTAGAGAATCCCTACCTCGAAGCTAGAAGACGAGAGAAAGAATGAAAAGACTCTAACCACGCCAAAACCCAACTTTGTTCGGATCAAAACGAAGCTCTAAGTGAACTCTACTTTTTTAACAAAGGCACACGAGGACAAAAACCGACATATCTAGATGGATTCAAGTGAACTAGATGAGTTTTAGAGAGAGTGCGAAAAATATCAATGTTTTGAATTGTTTAGAGAGAGAGAGAGAGAGATGGAAAAGTAATATAAAAAGTGACTTTACGAATTAATATACGCACAGTTCGCTCGAGTGCAGGAGGTGTCACTCAAGCGACCAGACACAATAAGTTATTCCGCTCGAGCGCAAGAATCTTCACTTGAGCGTAGAATACAATCTCCCAGAAGTTTTACAAATAGGAGACCGTCGTTCAAGCACAAGAAGTTTTGCTCTAGCGAAAAATACAAACTCCCAGTAGTTTTGCAGACAGAAGTCATCGCTTGAGCGCAAGAAGCTTCGCTCGAGCGAAGAACAATAACTCTCAGTGTTTTTTTACAGACCTGCAAAAGTACTAAAGGTTCACAAAGACCGCTCGAAGCAAGAAACTTCGCTTGAGTGAAGGGACAAAAATCTTGGCAACAAAAGTTTGAAAAACAAGCTACCAACCTGTTCCAAACGCAATCAACACATCCCAAAGCCAAACTCAAAGAGATATAAGAGGAAACAAAACACGGATAACTATATATGACAATGAAACCCAGATCTAAAACATCAAATGGGTCGGGTCTGAATTAGAAACGCTATAATGTCCCCCCTTAAGGAATTTCGTCCCCGAAATTTGAAACAAACATTAAAACCAAGTTTAAACCAGTTACAATAATGATAGTAATTTAAATTCATCACCATGACCCATCCACTGGTCATCCACTCTCATCAACACGATAAACAAGTTTCAACACTGAATATACAATTCAGATTTCCAAAACATATACAATATTTATATTACATTAACATAACAAGGTTTTCAATACATGCTCAAACATTAACGAATAGATCCGGATATTTCTCACAGACTTCTGCTTCATGCTCCTAAGTGGCTTCCTCAACCCCATGGTGTCGCCACAACACTTTTACCAATGGAATCGTCTTGCCTTTCAAGACTTAGTCTTGAGTATCTAAAACCCTAATAGGTCTCTCTTCATACGAGACATCCTCATCCACCTCTAACTCAGTCCAATCCAACACGTGTGAAGGATCCGGCTCATACTTTCAAAGCATACAGATATGGAACATGTCATGAACCCCAGAAAGCTATAGCAGCAATGCCAAACGATAAGCTACCTCCCCAATCCTCTCTAGGATCTCAAAAGGCCCAATAAACCTAGGAGACAAGTTTCCGCTCTTCCCAAACCTCATCAAACCCTGTCTAGGTGATATCTTCAGGAAGACGTGATCTCTCACCTCAAAGGACAACGGTCTCCTCCTACGGTTAACATAGCTCTTCTGACGACTCTGAGCTGTAACCAACTTCTTACGGATAAATGTAATTTTCTCCGTTGTTTCCCTGACTAACTCTAGACCCAACATTGGTGTATCACCCACCTTGGTCCAACACACAGGAGATCTAATTGGAGGATGGGGATGGATGAATAATATTGATTTATTTTTTAACTTTGTATTTCGAGGGTTTTTTAGTGAATTATTTTCATGTTCTAGTTTTCTTTTTTTTCAAATTTTTAAATGCAACTAAAAAAAATATTTGTGTAAAATCTTTTTAAAAGAATCACTAACGATAAAAAGAAAAAAAGGGTAATATGTTGATTTTTTTTTAATCTTTAGTATTTTTAATATTGTAGTCAATTTTTGGGGATAAATTACACTGACCTCCTTTAAATTTTGGACAAAATATAGCAACTATTTGAAATAATTATACTAACCTCATTTTTAGTAAAGCTTAAAGAATCAAAATTAATACAAATAATGTAAAAACACAAAGATAAACAAAGTAAAATATACATTTAAGTGTGAAAGAGATGATATAATTATTTTTCTATCCATATAACTACGAATTACTCAAAAATATGCTTAAGTGTTATGTAAATTAAAATTTTAAGAGAGTTTAATATAATATAATTATATCAAATTTGTGAGATTATAATATTTTCTGCAAACATTTGGAGAGTTCATTGTAATTTTACCCATTTGTTTTACTTTTTAGATGTAAAAATAAAAAAATAAAGATAACAACAACAAAAAAGTGGCAAAACAGTTATTAAAAAACCAAATCATATATATATATATGGTATTGTTTAGTTAGAGTAGAATAAAAATAAAAATAAGATTTAAAAAATTATGTTCCTGAAATATTTGCTTTATGGGTTTTGTACCTGATAGCATCATTATTCAAATTGACATAGAAGCATATATCAGTTGGTATGATTATGTATAAGAAAATATAGGGAAAATTATCACCAAAAAAAAAAAATCTATAATTTGAACTTTGTAATAAAATAAATTTTATCAATTTACACCATATTCTTTTAATTTGTTTTCAATCTAAATTATCAACTTATTTTTGTTAAGTAAAGTCAATAAATAAAAAAAAAATTTAAAAAAAAGGTATTTTAGTCATCAAACTCAATAAAGATGTATATGAAATGTCTAAAATACCATTTTTCGTTGAGTGTAATGTCTAAAATATCATTTTTTTGGGGGGGGGGGTCAATTTTACTTAACAAAAATTGTCAAATGTTTATATTGAAAATGAATCAAAAACTTAGGATTTAATTTGATAAATTTAAAAAGTCAGGATTTATTTTGTTACAAAGGTCAAATCTTGGAGAATTTTTTATAATTTCTCCAAAAATATATTATAAATCAAACAGTATATATAGAAGGCTAGAAACATATTGCAGACTTTATGCATTAACAATAAAAAGAAAAATAACTTACTGCACATCTTTTCGTTTGGGGACTGACTATTTTAGCTAAAAAGTCAAAAAGTCAACTAAAACTAGTTACATCACCTTTCTACTTTTCTGCACATCTTTTCGTAAAAAGCCAAAAAGTTATTAAAATAGCCTGTTCCCAAACGAAAGTTACTAAAATAGCATGTTCCCAAAAAGTTACTAAGTGATATATGGACTATTTTGGAAAAATGGTTATAATCAGCTTTTTGGTGAAAAGCAACTTATAAGTAACTTATAAGCAACTTTTTTGTGAGAGAAGAAGTGGGTTATAATCTGGGAAGTAGATTATAACCCACTTCCCAAAATAGGCCATATATATATATATAGTAGGTAAAAAAAAATCATGTGCAAGAGACGGGGTCAAATGTCAAAATAAAAAGTTTGTGTGAAAAAATGTATATTAATTAGATTATTTAAATTGATTATTTGTGTAATATATTTTATGAGAGGCATAGATGACTTAACTTTTTATAAATTTTAAAAATTATTATTTAAATGAAATATTTTTATATATTTTATACATCTTAATATTTTTATTTAAGACTTGTTTTCTGATTTGTATGCAATATTAAATAGATAAATAAATTAGTAAGTCAATTAACGATTTTTAATGATATAAAAAATATCTTTCAATAAATAATTTTGATAATTTTATTGTTACATAGGAGAGTAATTAAAAAAAATTCTATTTGTTTTGTTAAATTACAAATTTTAAGAAGCAGTTGTAATTTCTATTATTAGAGGAGCATTTTATATTTTAAAAAACTTTCATGGGTGTATTTGTATTTTTCTCAAAAATAAAATATTTATATTTTGGCCTATTTTGGGAAGTGGGTTATTATCCACTTCCCAGATTATAACCCACTTCCTCTCTCACAAAAAAGCTGTTTATAAGTAACTTTTCACCAAAAAACTGATTATAAACCATCTTTCCAAAATAGCCCTTTATAACTAACTAAGATTTTGTGTATAATTACGATAAAACCTTCATCAAAATTAAAACTACCAAAAATGATAAATATTTCAAATAAAAAAGGACAAAATAGAAAAACTAAAATATAAGTTATAATGAGTAAATAATACAAAATAAAAAGGTAAAATGGGAAAATGAAAAAAACAAGTGTAAATCACTGCTTATATATATATAGAGAGAGAGAGAGAGAGAGAGAGAGAGAGAGAGAGAGAGAGAGAGAGAGAGAGAGAGATAATGGCGTTTGGAATCTTTACAGTTAGCAAAATAAATACACTACCTAATGTCTTTTGAACGAGGAGGAAGCAAGGGCTGGACCACAAAGAAACTTTACCTAGCCAATTGTAATTCATGCCGTGATAATGGGGACAAATATAACAACATTTTGTTTTTTTCGTTTCAAGGGTCAACAGTATTTAATGAGCCCATCAAATGTTAAAATTTTATTATATTTTAATTTAAAAATTATTATTTTTATTTTAATTATACATCTTTTTAAATGTGTTTTTTAATAAATTATTTATTCCTTTTTATATTATTTAAATATTATTTTTATTCATTTTAATTTAGAATTATTTTTTATAAACTCAACACATTTAATTTTAAAATATAAAAAAAAATATGTTTTAATATTTGACTAGGTAAAGTCACTAGTTACATTTATTGAGTTAAAATCATCAAAACTAAAATGACTAACTTTATAACTAATTTGATAAAAATAAAATTTAGTGATTTACTCACTATTTTAGCTACATAATGAAAATAACTAATTGATAAAGATGCTCTTACATGTGAATGTATCTTTTCGGATACACGTGGATGTTTCTTCTCATTTAGTGATTTTCTTCATATTAACCTTAGCATTTAAGACATAGATTGATATTGTTAAATAAAATTTTAGATAAAATTTCTGGATATTAAATATTATTCATATTTTTTTTGCATTTATTTTAATTTTTTATTGAATTTGTTGTGTAGTTGTGATTATCAGTTGAAGACTTCTTTCATATTAAAACGTTCAATCTAATATAATTTTCTTATTTATAATGTATCTCAAGAAATCATTACAGAGACGTAAAAAAGAAAGTCTAATTTTGTTTCTTCATTGTTTAGCAAAATCCATTTTACACAATTGGCAAAAAACAAAACAAAACAAAAAACCTTCATATTCTTTATTATGAGGATGAAATCTAATGAAATTTGAGATTACAAACAAGATGAATAAATAAAATCAGAAAATTAGAAGTCTCAAATAAAAAAATTAATCTAAAACTTAAATATATTTCATTTACAGTAAATAAAATTTTTTGAAGGATCAAGTTTATAATTCGTTTTTGACTTTTTGTTAGGATAAGATTTACATAAATAACCAGAGTTAATGGTGAGACTTCCTTTCTTTTTTTAATTGCTTAGATGTTTTTTTTCTTTTTCTTTTGGGCCTTCACCTTTAATTTGGGCTTTAAGTGAGTATTTTGTACTAGAATTGGAAATTTTGGGCCCTAAATTCAGTCTAATTTTAGGAGCCCAAGCGATTGTTTTGTGACTAGTCGAAAAAATTAGTTAAACATCCTCGGTAAGAGGTTCGAGATATTTTTTTTTATTAGCTAAGGTTCCTCAATATTTTCACAGAGAAATTCAACTCAGAGAAATTTTGGCATCGACTCATGGAAATTTTAATTTTCACAGAGAAATCAAATAAATTTCTCTGTGAAAATTGAAATTTCTTTGAGTCAAGGAAAAATTTCTATGAGTCGGACATAAATTTTCTAAGTCGAATTTTCTCTGTAAAAATGTTGAAGGATCTTAATTATTATGAAAATATTGTATATCTTTTATCTTATAAAATTTTAATATCAAAAATCTTTAAAAAAATTCTCCCCTTATGGTCAGCTCTGATTTATTTCGGCTAGTGAAGGATTTTCATGGATTATGCATGAAAATGGGTGAAAAATTTTCATAAAGCAAAGAGCTAAATTGCGACAGAGACTGTTGACTAAAAAGAATAATGAAATCTGCAGTGCTATGCAACAAATATTGTTTGCAAAAAATCAGTAATGTAAAAAAAAAATATATATATATATATAGGAAACAATAAAATCAGTAATGTAAAAAAAATATATGTATATATATAGGAAACAATAGCTTGTGCTAATTATCTATCAAAATAAAATAAAAAAATATGCACATTCAAAGAGCTTTCTTTCAACAGTAATGAGTTCTTACACATTTTCAAAGACGGCTCCAATCAGCTCATTGACCTGAAAAACATACCGATTACAATCATGAGTATATGAAATTCCTTATTGATTTTAACATATTATAAAAATAAATTTATAAAAAAATAAATCAATTAAAACTCTAAAATGTGATGTGGGAGGGAGTTAAATTGATTTGTTTGAATTCTAGGTTGTATTCTTTATTTAAGAGACATAATTCTAAGTCAACACCAGAAACTAATAAAATGTTAAATTAACAAATTTCATAAGACAAAAATGAAAGTGCTCTGGTATTTTCTTTCTATGTCATGTATTCGCTATCTACATCTGCTTCTGCAAGTATATGCTAATGCTATACACACATTGGCAATGAATATCAGGAACTACATAGTATATGAAAAATAATTTCAAATCATGATAAAAACTGAAACAATTCAGTAGTAAAAATATGCACTAAAAAAGTACTTTAGAGTACAGAGATAGTAATATTGACTCATGGTAACTGAAAATTGCAGATATATATATATATATATAGAGAGAGAGAGAGAGGGGGGGGGGATTTTACAGTGAAGTTATAGTGAAAGTCTTTGGATAGAGCAATGTGGGCTTGACAAATGCGGCAGAGGTAGAAATGATTATCTGGAGTTTGATCAAATTCTGTAAGATAGACCCTTCGCATTGTTGTAAATTCGATCAATCAAAGAACTCTGAAGCAGCCAAGTTAAGCAATTTCAAGCAAATTGTTGGGGGGGGTATGTACTTATGATGATCTAATGTAGACTCTGTACAGAAAAGCAGAACATAAATGTGATGAACTAAGGGAGAAAGTGAATGATGAACTCGGGTTCTTTATGGCGAAACATGGGTGTTCAAGAAGATTTGAATATGGCTAATCTTTGAAGCTGAGAGAGCAAGAGAGAGTATCAAGTTCTGAACCGGGTTTAATTTGTCCCCACACTCACACACACACAAATAGAAGCTTCTGTGGGGATACATTTTCAGAGTACCAACACGTAGCCAAGGTGATGTCGACGTGTCAACCGAGGTGCCACGTGTCCAGGGCATGACGCCGAGGTGATCTCGGCTAGGCCAAGATTATCTCCGAAGATATCAGAATCCGAGATAAGCGGATAAAGCACAAGAGTCCTGGAATGAGGAAGGACTTCAGCATGGATAAGGATAACACTCTTAGAGAGTTTATCTCTATCAATTGAAGAGTCCAGGATAAGCACTGAGTTAAAGTCCATTGAAGCTAGGCTTCTATAGGGACTAGGATTGAGTTAGCTATAAAAGAAAGGCACCCCTGATGGGTCTAAGGTACGCAATTTATATTCTGAATAGTGAGTTAAGCACCATTGATTATCTTTGAGTGATATACTGACTTGATCGTCGGAGTGCCCCCGGGTAGACGAACCACTGCCGGAATCTTCTCTTTCTGTTGCAGGTCAGCCAGGTGTCATCTATTCTGCCAGTACTCTCCAGCTGATTACTGAGTTAGCAGTGTGGTCAGAAAATCACCCACACAATTTGGCGCCGTCTGTGGGAAAGAAAGAAGAATAGATGGCCAACGACGGACAGAAGGAGAAGGTTGGGGATGACACTCCCAACGGGAGTGGGAGACCTGTTGACATTGACATCAAGAAAGACAATTGCAACGAAGACCAGAATTATGGAGTGAAAGACGTCGGCCAGAAAGGCGACATACCAAAGCAGACAGACCAAAGCGGGTACTATAACGAAGATAACCTCCAGGTATGGAAGGACAGATGCCTATGGAGGGACGAAGAGGCTAAAGAGATGGCGAACAAGTTGGCGGACCTGCAATCAGTCGTCAATTTCATGATGAAGAACAACGTAATGCAACCACCATTCCTGCTGCAGGACACACCGATTCCAGCAGCTAATGCCCAGAAGGGAGGACAGAAAACTATCTCTATAGCCCCCCAGCACCCCAGAAGTGAAAGACATTCTCATCGGCCTTCAAGGGAGGTCGGGCGTGGAGAGCCAGGAAAGGAAGAGTCTCGAAGGACACATCGCACCAAGGAGGCAGGCCCTAGAGAACATCGGCATGTTCAGAGGCAGGAGTTGTGCTTCGATGTGACCAACGGAGAAAGATCAAAAAGGGCTCATAATGAAGCTGAAAGCAGTGCACCTAAGAGACTGAAATCAGGAGATAGCCGAGCTCCTGGGCGGACCAAAGAGGACTTAAGAGATTACCTCAAGAGGAAGCAAGATCATGCTGAGGTAACCTCAACTATTAAACCGAGAACACCATTCTCGATAGAGCTAGACAAAGTTGAGGTCCCGAAGAGATTCAGTATGCCGAGGTTCCAGATATACGATGGAAAGTTGGACCCCAACTTTCACGTCGGACCCCAACTTTCACGTCGGATTATACCTGAACGCGATGGCGTTGTACACTAGGAACGAGCCGTTGCTCTACAAGGTGTTCCCCTCATCATTTGGGGAGATTGCATCGGATTGGTTTCACAAACTGCCGAAAGGAAGTGTGAAGACCTGGGAAGGCCTGGCCGAGATGTTCGTGGCCAGGTTCGTGACAAACAAACTACAACCCTTGAGGGTAGACACCCTAATGGCTCTGAAGATTGGCGAGGACGAAAGCCTGAGGGCCTACGCTAAGAGGTACTATGAGGTGTTCAACCGAATACCAGAATGCAACAAAGAAGTGGTCGTCATGTCATTTAAAAACGGCCTGAAAGATGGTTGCCTACTCCGAAAATCACTGGCAAAGACATTGCCAAAAGGCATGGAAGAGCTCATGGCTAGAATTGAGAAGTATGCCAGAGCTGAGGAAGATACGTCGGGAACAAATGAGACAAAGCAAGAAAAAGGAAACGGCTCGCCGAAATGAGGCAGAGGAAACAATGGATCCAACAAGCAAAAGATAGGACTGAGGGCTACACAGGCAGTTACAACTGTGTTCCGAATCCCGATTCACAAAGTCCTGGATAAAATTCGAAGCCAACCCTATTTCAAAGCACCAGCGAGGGCACCAGGAGAATTTATGGGAAGGAACCTTGGCAAGCATTATGCTTACCACAATGAAGATGGGCACATGACTCAGGGTTGTAGAGCCTTGAAAACACACTTAGAAGACCTGGTGAGGCAAGGCCATCTGAGAGACCTTGTCGATGAAACCAGGACAAGAGAAGAGCAGGCAAGACTGCCTCAGGCACCAGCGGCTCCGCCTCCCCCAGCACAGCAACCTCAAGCAGGAGAACCTCGGGTAATTAATGTAATTCACTCGAAGGTCAAAGAGAACGAAATGAGGGGGGGAGACTCAGAGGGTAAAGCACCTGCAGCATGTCTACCAAGTCGGGGAAAAGAGACATCGGGCAGAGGAGTGCCAGGGACCAGTAGTGTCCTTTACAGAAGCCGACCTTGAGATAGTGCAGCATCCACATAACGATGCCTTGGTAGTATCCCTCCAGGTTGGGGAATGCCAAGTGAAGCGCATCTTGATTGACCAAGGCAGCTCTTGTGACATCATGTATGTCAGATGTTACAAGGAGCTGAGCCTTCACCCAGACGATATGAAACAATCTAACGGCCCAATGGTCAGGTTCAATGGAACGCCGACATAGCCACTGGGCTTAGTAAGCTTAGATGTGCAGGCTGGCACGAAGAAGGTAACAACAGAATTCACCGTAATCGACACACCTTCCCCTTACAACATTATCTTGGGAAGGTCATGGTTGCATGAAATAGGGGTTGTTCCCTCAACATTGCATCAACTATTGTAGTTCCCAACAAAGCATGGGATAGAGGAGGTCAGAGGAGATCAGCTGCAGGCAAAGAATTGCTCTATGGCAGCAATGAAATCCACCTGCAGCATACGAGAACCAAAGAAGGCAGAGATCGAAGACGAGAACGTGGAAGTCCTAGAGGATGTCGGCAAAGACCCAGCCGAGAAGAGTGAAGAAGCACTGAAGAAAATCCTCGTCCAGGAGGGGGATGAAGAACGCTTTTTTCTTCTCTGCTCGGGCTTAGCCGAAGAAAAAAAAAAAAAGAGTTGGAGGTGTTCCTGAGAGCAAATATTGAGGTGTTTGCTTGGACACCTTATGAAATGCCCGGCATTGACCTCGAGGTCACTTGCCATAAACTGAACGTTGACAGGTCGGCCAAACCTGTAATTCAACGAGCAAGAAGACCGACGTTGATGCACGTCGAAGCAGTGGAAGAGGAAGTAAACAGACTTCTAGAGGCCAGGGCCATTCGAGAGGTAAATTACCCGACATGGCTATCAAATACAGTGGTGGTGAAGAAAAAGAATGGTAAATGGAGAGTCTGCGTGGACTTTACCAGCCTGAACAAGGCCTATCCCAAAGACAGCTTTCCTCTACCCAAGATTGACCAACTGGTAGACGCCACTTCAGGGCATGGAAGGATGAGTTTCCTGGATGCTTATAGGGGGTACCATCAGATAGCCATGTACCCCCCAGATGAAGAGAAGACTACGTTTATCACTCCCAAAGGGCTGTACTGCTACAGAGTGATGCCTTTTGGGTTGAAAAACGTAGGAGCAACTTACCAAAGACTGGTAACCAAGATGTTCAAACACCTGATTGGCGGAATGGTAGAAGTTTACATCGATGATATGGTCATGAAGACTAAAGAACCTGAAGGTCATCTGGCCGACCTTAAAGTAGTCTTTGACATCCTTAAAACATATCGGCTCCGACTCAATGCATCGAAGTGTGCATTTGGAGTGGAATCTGGTAAGTTCTTGGGATACCTGGTGACCAAAAGGGGCATTGAGGCCAGCTTGGATCAGATTAAGGCCATTTTAGAGTTGAAGAGCCCGACATCGGCAAAACAGGTGCAGATGCTAACCGGAAGGGCTGCAGCCCTGAATAGGTTCATAAACAGAAGCTCAGACAAATGCAAACCTTTCTTTAACTTAGTAAAGAAAGCCACAGACTTCTTATGGACTGAGGAGTGTGAAGCCGCCTTGGCCGACTTGAAGAAGTATTTAACCACGGCTCCAGTTCTCTCAAATCCAGAACCTGGAGAAGAGTTGTTTTTATACTTAGCAGTTTCAGAACACGCAGTAAGCGCAGTGGTAATCCGAGAAGAAAAAGGAGAGCAAAGGGTTGTTCACAATGTAAGCAAAACCCTGGCCGATGTAGAAACAAAGTATCTACCCTTAGAGAAATTAGTACTGGCTTTAGTAATGGCTTCAAAGAAGCTGAACCATTACTTCCAGGCCCATAAAATTGTGGTGCTAACTGAATACCCCTTGAAGTCCTTGCTGCAACAAGGAGACCTGACAGGAAGAATAGCCAGATGGGCAGTCGCCCTGGGCCAGTATGACCTGGAGTATAGACCCAGAACAGCAATCAAAGGCCAGGTTTTGGCCGACTTCGTGGCCGAGTTCACGCCAGAATCCATCAAACATCGGGCTCCGTTAAGCCAAGGTGAACGATGTCCAAACAAGCAAGGAGGAGCCTAACCAAAGGCGAAAGAACAAAGGAAAGAGGAAAAACTCAAACCCTGCAGCATTTACATCAGCGACTCCTTTCGACTGTTCATTGATGGGAGTTCAAACCGACAGGGAGCGGGGGCAGGAGTAGTATTGATATCCCCAGATGGGCAGGTACTAGAACAATCGATTCGTTTGGGGTTCAAGGCCTCAAACAACGAAGCAGAGTATGAAGCACTCATTGCAGGACTGAAACTGGCAACAGCAGTACAAGCAGATGAGGTAATAGTCTTTTGTGACTCACAACTTATAGTCAACCAGACAATGGGCAAGTTTGCAGCCCGAGATGAAAGGATGTCGGCCTACGCAAAGGAGGTCATCAGGTTGGCGGCCTTGTTTCAGAACTGCCGACTACTTTAGGTTAGCCGAGATGACAATAGTCACGCCGATACATTGGCCAACCTAGCTAGTGCAGTACAACCTGGAAAAGCAAGGACAATAATGGTTGACTATTTGTCGGGCCCGAGCATCGAACCACTGACCACAGAGCGTGAAACAATGTGTGTGGACATGGGACCAAGCTGGATGGATGCAATAGCAGCATTTCTAAAAGAAAGAAAATTGCCAAATGATCACAAAGAGGCACACAAGATCAGATTAAAGTCGACAAGATTCAGTCTGACAACAGAGAGACATCTCTACAGAAGATCCTTCACTGGACCTCTTTTGAGGTGTGTACATCCTTTACAAGTTGAAGATTTTTTATATGAAATTCATGAAGGAATATGTGGAAGCCACATTGGGGGTAGATCACTGGCCCATAGGGCCATTACCCAGGGGTATTGGTGGCCCTACATGTAGAAAGATGCAGAAGCCTATGTGAAGAAGTATGAAAAGTGCCAAAGGTTTGCACCTCTGATACACCAACCAGCAGCAGACCTGAACCCAGTATCTAATCCTTGGCCATTTGCCCAATGGGGCATGGATCTTGTTAGACAACTCCCCCAAGCAACTGGACAAAGGAAGTACCTACTGGTGGCAACAGATTACTTCACCAAGTGAATAGAAGCTGAACCCCTTGCCAAGATTCGAGATGTAGATATGAAGAGCTTCATATGGAAGAACATCATCACCCGGTTTGGGATTCCAAGAGCAATAGTTGCAGACAATGGAACGCAATTTGACAGTAAGCTAATCAAGAGCTTCTGTGCAAAGTTCAAAATCAAGAACTACTTTTCAACCCCAAGCTTTCCCCAAAGCAATGGACAAGCAGAAGTATCCAACAAAGTGATCTTGGATGGCATAAAGAAGAGGCTCCAAGCAGCAAAAGGAAAGTGGGTGGATGAATTGCCCAATGTACTCTGGGCATATCAGACTACGTCGAGGAGATCAACAGGGGAATCCCCCTTTGCCATGGCTTATGGCACAGAAGCTGTCATTCCACTGGAGGTCGGCATCCCAGGGATCAGAACCCAGGGAGTAGAAAACGGAACTAACGACATACTCTTAGCCCGAGATCTAGATCTTCTAGAAGAAAGAAAAGAGAGAGCTGCAATTCAGTTCGCAGCATACCAGTAGCAGCTCGCCAGAGCCTATAACAAGAAGGTCAACCCAAGGGAGTTTCAAATCGGTGACCTCGTCTTGAGAAAAGTCATCAGCAACAAAAAAGATCCCAGAGAGGGGAAGGTTGGCCCAAATTGGGAAGGACCCTACAGAATCATCTCGGTACTGGGCAATGGGGCATATCGGCTTGAAGATAATGAGGGCAAAGAGTTGCCAAGGCCTTGGAACACTTGCAACTTGAAATTTTTCTATCATTAGAATTTTTTTGTTCTTTTGTCATTTGCCGAAGTAAATAAATAAAGTTTTAGCTCGATTATTTGTTTATACACTTGCGACTGATAAAAATACATAACGTTGTTTCTGGAATACATGTATAATGAGAACCCAAGTGGAACTTAGGTTCACATTAGGGGGCAGAGAGAAGAAAAATGGTTTTAACACTTGTTGAAACTTGAGAAAAGTTTACAAGTTGAAATTAAACCGAGATTATGTTTAACACTTGTTGAAACTTGAGAAAAGTTTACAAGTTGAAGTTAAACTGAGATTATGTTTAACACTAAGATTAAACTGAGGCGTGTCACCCCGAGAAGGTTACGCAAGACTGAAGTGTATATTAAAGATATGCAAAATATTCTAAGTATGGAATCATACAAGAGTAGTAAAGAGAAGGTAAGCATACAAACGTTCAAAACAAAGAAGTTGTATTTATAAGAAGGTACTTCAGCAATATGAAGAGCTTACACTATTTCAAAAGAAAAACAAAAGTATAAAGCACAGAAAAAAGAGAAAAACATGAAATGAAGATTCTTCAGCATCATTAGCAGGCTGGGTTTGGACCTCGGACAACTGCTGGGAAGACATCTCGGCGGCCTTCTCGGCCGCAAGCTCAGCATCGATTTCTTGAAGGGTTACATCAAGGCTCTTGTCGGCGAGAGGCACGTCGGATGATGCTTTCTCAGAAGTAGCATCTTTGGGAACCTCCTCACCCTCCTCATCTTGGGTCAAGTCCAGGACTTGCTCATTCTGAGTAGGGGACTTGGCCCCAGCAGCTTCCTTGGACTTCCTCACCAAAGCCTCCTCCTCAGACTCAGAATCGTCATCGGATTAGCTTGGAGTTTGAGGGAATGGAAGAGGAAAGATGTCGGCGTTCCTAAAGGGGGAGTCCTCAGGGACCTCAAGCTTTTTAAGCAAAGCCATCCAACCAAGGGCGAAACCCTTGTCGCATGCCTGCTTCACTTGCTTTTCATAGTCAGTCGTGACATCGGCCACCCCCTCACTATAGCCCTTCTCATCGGCCGCCTTGAGCTCGGTGTCCTTCGTGGCCAAGGCTTCTTGCAGTTCTTTTTGGGCCTGGGCCGTTTTTTCCTCGGCCTCTCTCTTTTCGGCCTCAAGAACCTTCTTGATGGCCTCAGCAGATTCCGCATTTTCTTCGGCGTCATTCTGAGCTTTGATAGCAGCCTCGGCCTGATCCTCCAAGGTCTTCATCTTTGATTGCAAATTTTTATTAGTCTTTTGTAGACTGGAGACCTCCCTCTTCTTGTCGGCCAGCTCCTTCCGGTTCTCAAAAGATTGTACTGAGAAGGAATGGGCATGCTGGATTGCCTAGGAATAAATAAAACAGAGCAGAAGTTATTACAAAATTTTCTAAAGTATAAAAAAGAGAAAAAAAGAAAAATTGCCAAATAAAGACACTTACTTGAATGGAGCACTGGAGCATCAAAGCATAGTTTTCATATTCGCTCAACTCGGCGTTTCGATCAAGATCGCCGGGAAAAAGCAGAGCGGTACTAAGGGTAACGTCGACATTAATGTCATCAGCGCTATCGCCAGCCCTATTTGGCTTGTCCTCCAGTACGATTTTGGGGGCCCAAGGGGCATCATGTTTTAGGGACCCCGAGGTAGTTGCAGATGATGACCTCGGCCTTTTTGATCTGGTAGATTTGGATGGTTATGTTTCAGCAGACCTCTTCTCGGGGACGGAGGTGGTCTTCTCACTCTCAGCCAATTTGAAAATTGGCAAGGTATCCTTAGAATCAATCTGAGTCACTGTTGCCTTTGGCTAAGCCTTTTTTATCCTTTTTGTCTTCGGCTTTGGCTGGTTTGGTGCTGGTTGAGCATCAACTGAATCAGGGATATTGGCCAAGAGATCCTTAGCGACTGCTTTTTGGCGGCCCATTTCAGCAGCAAAAACTGTTCGGCGTCGTCGACGACGTTGGGATATCGGGATCAGATATGGAGCCGAGGTAGACGACTGCTCGACTGGATCAGAGGTCGATCCTTGATCTGGCCGAGATGAGGAGGCAACTTGAGAAGTTGTGGCAGAAGGAGGTGACTGGCTTTTCTTCTTCTTCTTTGGGACGTCGGGCAGCGCCGATTTGTAGGTTGGAATGAAATTGAGTACCAGAGGGGCTCTCCATTTGTGGACTGGCAGATCCAAAAGTTTCCTCAAGTCTTTGCTGGGAAAGAAAGACTGACGGAAGCCCTTTGGTGGCTGAGGAAGAGCTGCAAGAAAAACAGACATTAGAAACAAACAAAGTATTGAAGATTTTAAAAACAAGTTAGTATGAACACAGGGCTCTTACCATTGCCCTCTACAAAAACTGATTGAGGAAGAGGGTAGAGATGGAGGTCCTCATCTGGAGCGAACTCCCAATTCCCCGAGGTAATGAAATAGTCATCCCCAGCTCCCTTGTTGGAGTCAGGGAGGTCGGCGACAATTTTGTACTCTATGGACCTCGACTTGAGGTAGTAAACGTAGCCCGTATCTTTTTTGAGACCACACATGGTATAGCAGTATTGGATATCGGCTAAGGTAATCCTAGCGTTTTCTTGTTTGGCTAAGGCTATGATACCATTGATGACTCGATAGGAATTGATAGTGAGTTGCATCGGGTTCAACTTATAATAGTGAAGCATCTCACGAAAAAGGGTGTTGAGTGGGAGCCGAAGTCCGCACTCAATGAAGGCTACCACAGGGAAGGGCATAGAATCAGTTGTAGGCATGATGGAGTCATCATCCCCAGCCAACCTCAGATGGACATCGGCCGGGATGTCAAACTCTCGCCTAAAGTGCTCTAACTTGGATAGGGTGTCTACCCTATGCTTTCACATACCCATGATATCAGCTTAACTAAAGGGGTTGGATTTCAGAATGGTGTGTTTCTAAAGGGTTTTATGGACCTCGGCTGAAGCTTAAAAATACACAGAATCTGTGGGGAATCGTTTCAATTTTCCCTAACAATTGTTTTGAGTTCTACAAACAAATCCCAAACCTAGATCTATGGAAACGAAGATTGAAGGCACGAATCTGGAAAACAGAAAAACAAGAATGCGCTTCAGAATCAAGAACAAAGATGGACTATCAAGAACATTGTAAGTACAAAGGGTATAAGGTCAAGAACAGTGGCAAAAGTGCAGAAAAGTTGTGAGCAGTACGTATATTCAAGACATGGGCAAGAGCAAAGTCGTGAAATAAATACATTCAGATATATGATTCGCAAATCGAATGTTTGAACAAAACAGCAATGGCAACGATTAAATGGAGAGCATCAAAAACTGGAATTAGGAGAAACAGTAAACTCACCGAAGAAAAGAAGCCGGTGTTAAGTTCGCCGAAGTCAAACGAACGGCAGCTGCGGAAAAAATTAGCAAGAACCTCGCCGGAGGAGGTAGACGGAGCAAGTTGCAGAGCTTTAGAAACTTGAAACGATGGAGAATTTGGAAGAAAAGCTAGAGAGAGAGAAAGCCTCAGAAACGATGGAAAAAAGTGAAAAGATGGAAGAGGGGGAAAAGTTTTGTTAAAACTTGAAACGGCGGCAAAATAAAATTAATGAGCCTAGAACAACGGATTCGTTAGACGGCGCACGCAGGCGCAAGACAACTTACAGGCGCGTAACAGGTATGATCCAGTAGGAGGAAGGCACGTGGCTAAAACGGTTGAGTTATTGTATATAACAGCTCATACGCGTAAAAGAGCTCTTAGGGTCCTTGTTCTTTTAAAAGACATGTCGGCCTTGGCGATGATCTCGGCTGAGATACTTTAAGCCGATGAACTGGTAGAAAGTACCAATATAGGTTCCATCACCTCAGAATACTGAGGTAATAGAACCTAGGGAGCAGTTGTGGGGATACATTTTCAGAGTACCAACACGTGGCCAAGGTGATGCCGACGTGTCAGCCGAGGTGCCACGTGTCCAGGTCATGACGCCAAGGTGATCTCGGCTACGCCGAGGTTATCTCCGAAGATATCGGAATCCGAGATAAGCGAATAAGGCACAAGAGTCCTGGAATGAGGAAGAACTTCAGCATGGATAAGGATAACACTCTTAGGGAGTTTATCTCTATCAATTGAAGAGTCCAAGATAAGCACTGAGCTAAAGTCCATTGAAGTTAGACTTCTATAGGGACTAGGATTGAGTTAGCTATAAAAAAAAGGCACCCCCAATGGGTCTAAGGTACGCAATTTATATTCTGAATAGTGAGTTAAGCACCATTGATTATCATTAAGTGATATACTGACTTGATCGTCGGAGTGCCCCCGGGTGGACGAACCACCGCCAGAATCTTCTCTTTCTGTTGCAGGTCAGCCAGGTGTCATCTATTCTGCCAGTACTCTCCAGCTGATTGCTGAGTTAACAGTGTGGTCAGAAAATCACCCACACAGCTTCTATATAGTTAACTGCCATAACTGCCAAGGGCGGGAAAACTGATCCTAGTTGCTAATGTGCACAGTGCGCACCCTATTGCTTAGATTGTACCCATAACATAAAGGAAAATATGCTAACATAAATTACAAAAAAAAATGCTATGAACCTGTGGTTATTTGAACCCCCAACATTTTTTTAGCTTTGTCATGAAATGTAGGGTCTCATAATATAATGAAGGGCAAATTACACTTGTAATTTCATTTTGAGTGGCCTATTCCATACCAAGTTAAAAACTACATCATAAAATTTAACTCAAAATACTGGTTAAGACTTAGTTCATTTACCTTTTTATTCGATGTAGAATTTAGGCCAAGTTTGGGAAGTCTCAAAAAAGTCAAAAAGTTAAAAAATTACTCAAAAAGTTAAAAAGTTATCACTATTCACCAAAAGTCAACAATTACGGCTGCACAACTCTCAATTCTAATTTTTCCCAAGTTTGGGAAGTTTAGAATAAGTGCACTTTTTGACTTTTCTTGTATTATGTGTAGAAAAAGTAGAGAGGAGATGTTGATTGATGTGACCCAAAAAAGATAAAAAGATGAAATAAGTGCACTTATATTTGTTTCCCAAACAAGGCCTAATTTTTACAATTTTTTATTACACATTTTTTCATAAAAAGTCAAAAAATTAACCCAAACATTCATATTTTCAACCTCAACTTTTTAGTCTAAAAAGATAAAAAATACACTTATTTAGGACATCCCAAACAACCCCTTAATATTCGCATATGGTCCAATATTTTTTCTTTTAACTATCATTGGAGTCATATTCTATTAGTCATTATTTTATTTTATTTTTTTTTGGCAACAAGGAACCGAGAAAAGAGTGAAAGAGTATGTAATGTTTCCGTACCTTGACTTTAGATCCTCTGTCCATATTCTCTCTCCGAATTCTCTCTCCCACCCTAACTATAATGCTCCCCCGTCACCATAATTTGAATTTCATGCAATTTATATATGTTTTTAATAATTAATATTTTCAAAATTTAACGGCATGTCAACAATAAGAAGGTGGGACAAAGATATAAAATAGTGAATTCCAAACACCAATTTACCTTTACTAATCCGGAAGATTAAAAAAAAAATCCCCTATTAATTCAATTGCTTCTAGTTTTAGGAAATAAGATTGTCAGCGAAGACACTTTTCTGTTCACAATCCATAAAAGTAAGTATTTAGGATAGGAGTACCTCTGGAAAACTCTGTATAAGAACTATTGAGGCAAGCAAGCTAATATTCGTCTTTCTTCTACCTTACTTCCTTTTGTTGGAAAAAACAGAAACAGAAATAATTCGAAACAGAAACCCAGAACTGGTTTGTGATTCTGTAGAAGTCTTGAAACACTGGAACAGAAACTGTGTTGAAAAAAACTACCTACATAGTTTCATTTTAGTATATCTCGTAAAGGACACAACAACTATATATATCACACTAGTAGTCATTGACTACTGAGACAATCAAAGAAACTGTCAGAACACAACTAAACTCGTAGTAACCATATTAATCTTCAGCATTAGCATAACCAGCAGCAGCAGCAGCAGCATTAGCATTAGCATTAGCAAAAGCATCAGCCACGTCAGCAGCAGCGTCAGCAGCAGTGGAAGCGGCATCAGCAGCGGCAATGGCAGCAGTGGAAGCGGCATCAGCAGCAGCAACAGCAGCAGCGGAAGCGGCAGCAGCTGCGTCAGCCGCAGCAGCAGCAGCAGCGGCAGCAGTGGCAGCTGCATCAACAACAGCAGCAACAGCAGCGGCAGCAGCATCAACAACATCATCATCGTTATCATTAGCACCAACAACAGCGTCAGCATCAACAATCTCATTTCCATTCCACTTCTGGAGCTTGGTCCTGTTAATAATTTTGCATAACAAACCTCTCAAAGTACATGTATATATATATATATAGAGAGAGAGAGAGAGAGAGAGAACTTACAGATGTAGTAGGAAATCTCCAACTCTCAGTGCGCCTCTATTGTTTCCATTTTCAATCTAAACAATTTTATAGCATGTTTGCTTAGAAATACTTGATCAGTAATACAATATAGTGAAATCTCAAAAGTCAGGAAAGTTTGATTAGTCTCACGATTTTTACGCCCAAAAGATTGCAGCATTTGTTACAGTAAACGTCAACCACTATGCGATCTCCAACCATTCGTTCCTGATCAGTATGCACATTTGCACTGCATATGGTAGTTTTTTTCAAGAAAAATATCATAAGATTGGTCTCTGAGATTCAAATAGTAGTCCACATCCTAAAATTGGCTATTGATTTTGTTGGCTTTTCAATCGAATCAGAAGATCTCTTATATTGCATTAATTTGAACTTCCTTTTCTTCAGTTTTTTCATGTCCACAGAGGCACAATTTTGTGTTTGGATCATGGAAAGAGAAAAGTGAAAAACTCAAGATCCAAACACAACTACTTTCTTTCAACAGTGATGAGTTCTTACACTTTTTCAAAGGTGGTTCCGGTCAGCTCATTCTCCTGAAAAAACATATGGAGTGCAATCGTGAGAATACAAAATTAATCCCTCTCTATTTTTGACAAATCACCAAATATGTGTATCAAGAACATATACAAAAGCTATTATCAGTCAGAAACAATGCGAAAGACTTGTCAAGCGAAACTTGTGTACTCAACACACCAATTTGTTTCATTCCTTTGACATTCCACAATTCAATTTTTCGTTTATAAATCATCAATAGTACCCATCCTAAGTAGGGGCCAAAATTTCAACAGTCCGTAAATTTGAACAATTAAAAAAAGTCTATTAAAACTCCAAAATATGATGTGGGGTTCACTAAATTGATTTATTTTAACTATGGTTGCATTCTTTATTCACAGAGACATAATTCCAACACCAGAAAATAACAAATAAAATGTTAGATTAACAATTTTTAGAAGACGAAATGAAAGTGCTCTGTTCTTTTTCTTTTCTTTTTTCTACCATGTAATCTGATTCAAGCTGAAAAGTGTAATAAATATATCAAGAACTTCATATTATAAACAACAAACAATATATTATATGGGCTTTAGAAGCACTTTACAGAGATGTCTGATTGGCATGGTAACTAAAAATTGCAGAGAGAGAGAGAGAGAGAGAGAGAGATTACTGTGATGCAATGCATAAAATCTTTGGATAAAGCAATGTGGGCTTGGCATATACGGCAGAGGTAGAAATGATTATCTGGAGTTTGATCAAAGTAGATAAGAAACTCTCTTCCCATTGTTGTAACTTCGATCAATCAAAGAACTCTGAAGCAGCCAAGGTTTAATCAATTTCAAGAAAATTGTTTGGGAGCTATGTTCTTGTAACAATCTAATGCAGACTGTACAGAAAACAGAGCATAAATGTGATGAACTAAGGGAGAAAGTGAATGATGAACTCAGGTTCTTGATGGTGAAATATGGGTGTTCAAGAAGGTTCGAAAATGGGTGATCTTTGAAGCGCAGAGAGAGAGAGAGAATGTGTGTTCTTGATTGTAGAAGAGAGAGAGTATCAATTTCTGAACTGGGTTTAATATGCCCCCCCCCCCCCCCCTTCCTTCTCTCTCTCTCTCTCTCTCTCTCTCTCTCTCAGAGACAAAAATGAAGCTTCAATTCAGTTAACTGCCATAACTGTCAAGGGCGGGAACGAATCCTAGTTGTTAGTATTTGTTAAGGTGCGCCGTGCGCACCCTATTGCTTAATTTATTATGACATAAACGGTTAATTTCATTTTTATCCTCAGAACTATTATATTTTTTCTATTTCATCTCTAAATTATCAAATTTCTGCTACTAAGAGTATCTTCAATGGTATATCAAATTTTTCATCAAATTTGAATAAAAAATTGAGTAAAAATTTCATTTGATATCAAATACTCTAACGAAAGTTTTTAAAGTTTTATCAAAATACCAGTTGACCAGCCAGTATAAATTTTTCACAAATTTTTACCTTGAGGTTGTCATCCGGGGACATCCACTAGTGAAAATCAAACGGCTATGAACAGTAATTTGATGAAAGGCACATTAATTTTCAATTTGATGAAAGAAAAGTAAAATCTTATATTTGATACTTATTTAATGAAACCGTTAAAATAGGAAACTAAGTGATTTTTCACCAAATTCAAATTTAATGATAGATTTGAGTAACTGTTGGATATGGTCTAAGTCCTTAAAATTTGTAATTTCTATTTATGTAATCTAATTGAAAATAATTGTACAAATCAATAATCATTAAACCTAATTAAAACACCGCAGAAAATATTTTATTACAGTTTATAAGTTGGTATATTTTTTCAACTTATATTTGTCTTCAGTAAAAAAATTTCAACTTTAAATGAAAAAAAATAATTTAAATAAAAAAACTTTAAAAAGACAATAATAAGGCAACTCATTATTTGTGGACATGGCTTGTCTTTTAGACAAATCCAACTCATTCTTAGTGAGGTCAACCCTGCTTGCTCACAGGGAAACGACAAAACTATTAAATACGAGTAATATTTTTTTTTAAACTCTCTTTTAGGGAAATGAAACTTCTACTCCATAAGTATTAAAAACATTGCTTGAAATGTCACCGTTAACTTTGTACATGTGCTACCTTAAATGAAACTGGTAATTTAGTCCAAACAATCGAACCAAGAGAGCCTGCAACCACTCATGGAAAAAAATCCCTACCCCTCCTTACTATACACACAATTTTCACATGGTTTTGGATCTAATAATCACAATAATCCAATGGAATATATATATTATAGGTGTAGGTATATGTGTGATAATTAAGATCAATTATGAAGTTTAAAGCAGTTATATTTTGAAAATATTATATTAGGTATAAAAAAATCATAACAAATAAAATTTCAAAAAATTGTGTGTTTTATATAATAGTATAGATATTACAAGTGAATATTTTTTTTCATCCTTCAAAACCTCAACCCAGCTCTTCTTTCACTTTCTCACTACTTTCTTTCTCAACAAACACAAATCTCTCATAGAGCTTACCTGGTAGATGTGCTAGTCTTTCTGTTGCAGAGAAATATGAAAACTGTTAACAAACAGAGTGATTGATTTTGTATGATTTTAATCCCACCATTTTCAACAACAAAAAAGCATTAGTGTACTCTTTCTTGGCACTGATGGGAGCTTTACCCCTAAACTTCTTCTCAATTCGACCTGAAAATTTCATTAAATGGAGGGATGAGCATAGCCAATGCCTTTTGATGATCAGGAAGAAGAGTGCTCTGTATTGCCACGCCGATCACGTTGCGCCTCTAGATTATGGAGGACGCCCGGTTTTGTCTCCGAATGGGATGAACCGGGCAGAGTCTGCAGCAAAGGAATTGGAGCTTTGCAGTGGAATAGGAATTGTCAAATTCTTTAGAGAGAAGTTTCTTGTTACTGGTGCAACTGGGTTCTTGGCAAAAGGTACAGTTTTGTGATGAAATCGGTTTTGTTTTCTGTTTTCATTTTTTCGGATAACACGCTTTTTTTGGTAAAACTGTTTCCGAAACCTGTTATTGCAACAAAATGAAAACAATGATTTTTTGAACTTTACACTGTTTTTGTTTTTGAAAACATGAAAAATGAAAAGAAAATGAAAAAAAAAATACCAAATAGTCATAGATGTTTAATAAGGTTTCTAGATGTTCCACATTTTCAGTACTCGTCGAGAAGATTCTGAGGACAGTGCCTGATGTGGACAGAATATATCTCATAATCAAGGCAGAAAACAAGGAAGCAGCCACAGAAAGATTGAAAGATGAGGTAATTTTTCACTACATTTGTCAATCACTTTTCAATCTAATTTATTAAAAAAATGTTTATCACTTATGATTGTGTTACAGATCATAAATACAGAGCTTTTCAAGCGTCTCCAACAAACCTATGGAGAATCCTATCAAGATTTCATGCTGAGCAAGTTGGTTCCTGTGGTAGGAAATGTTTGCAAAGATAATCTTGCATTAGAAGATGTAGCTGATGCAATCAAAAATGAAGTTGATGTGATTATTAACTCTGCTGCTAATACGAACTTCGATGAAAGGTTATTGCCTTTTTTCTCCTTGATTATTCGTATATGTACATTAATTGTGACAACTTAACTTCCAACTATTTTCAAGAAATCAACTAATATTATCTTGAAAATATGATTTGCAGATATGATGTTGCTCTTGACATAAACACAAAGGGACCTAGTAACTTAATGAGCTTTGCCAAAAAATGCAAGAAAATCAAGTTATTCTTGCATGTGTCAACAGGTAATTAAACAGGGATGGGCAATCATTGTGCTTTTTGGGAAATGTTGATCTTGCAAAATGGTGCCAAAGAGCAAAAAAGACACATTTCGTTCCAATTTCAAAGTACCTTTAGTGCATCGCTGTTGACCATAGCTTTTCTCATCGCTGCTGGCCATTGCTTTTCTCTCCTTTAGAATTTTCACTTCCAGCAAACATCAACCAGAAAAGGCTATATACTCCGAACACCATAGTACAGAGAGCCTGAACAGAACAAAGAGTTAAATTGCAGTAGTAAATTTTAGACACATTTTGATGTTTTTTCACATACAGCTTATGTTAACGGAGAAAGACAAGGTCGAATCACGGAAAAACCAATGTGCATCGGAGATCGCATAGCAGAAGAGAGTTCCACCTCTGCAGTGGATGTTGAAAATGAAATGAAGCTGGTGTTCAATTCAAAAAAATGTTTAGAAGACAAAGCAGCAACTCCAAAAATGAAAGAACTGGGAATGGAGAGGTGGGATGCTTCTGTATTCATTCTTTCATTAGTGCTTCTTTTCGTAGCAGAGAAAGATTGATTGAAACAAATTAGAATCTGAAAACAACAATACATCCACCCGCAAAGTGGATGAAAAAATTTTCTTTCCCCTCTTTCGTCTAAGAAACAACAATTTCTGTTTTTCCCTCAGGGTATTTAAAAACAAAAACAAAGACAAAAACAAAAACAAAAACAAAAACAAAAACAAATAAAAAAGGAGATTAAAAACAAAACAAGTACTAATTTAGGAGTTTTTGAAATTCTCAATCAATTGATCAGGGCAAAGAAGTATGGATGGCAAAACACATACGTGTTCACAAAGGCTATGGGAGAAATGTTGATTGATGATACGAGAGGAGACATACCATTGGTTATAATTCGACCAAGTGTTATTGGGAGCACTGACAAAGAACCATTCCCCGGATGGATAGAAGGAAATAGGTAATGTCATACCATCTATATAATGATGGCATTACCTTAGCATAAATTTTATAATCTTTCTTTTTTTCTTTCTCCAGGATGGCTGATCCACTGATTCGGTTATACGGTAAAGGGCAGCTCAGTGGTTTTCCAGGAGATCCAAACGGTGTCCTCGATGCGGTAAATGGGATCCCTAATGTTAACAGAATTTTAGAAGGTAAAAAAGGCTACATGGTTAGCAGGTTAGGCATCAATTTTCCATGTAATTGAAGAGAAACAGGTTTCAGGAGATGGTTGTGTTTTCGTTTTCTGTTTTCATTTTATGGAAAACAAAGAAACTTATTTGGCAAATTGTTTCCAAAAACAGTTTTTGAGACATTTTTCTCAAACCAACCCACCTTTTAAAAAAATACCAAAATGTTGTCGTCGAATTTTCAAAATAGTTTTCCCAAAAATATAAAAACGAGTGTTTTCAAACTTTTCATTGTTTTGTTTCCAGAAACCCCAAAATAAGAAAAAATTGAAAGAAAAAAAAAAATTACAACCAAAAAGGTCTACTAATTAGGAATAGTTGTACCTCTCTAAAAGTTGACTTGTTTGCAGGTGCCAGCTGACTTCGTTGTCAATGCAATCTTGGCAGCCACAGCAAAGCATGGAGCTGTTGGAAAATCAGAAAGTAGTACTGTCTACCAGGTTGCTTCATCGGTCATAAACCCATTATTAGTTAATGAAACCCTAGCTCAGCCGGGTTATGAATACTTCAATTCCATGCCATGCAGAGACTCAATGGGGAGGCCAATCCAGGTCCTGGAGCCAAAGATATATAGCTCCATGGAAGATTTCAAATCTCATCTCCGGACAGAAGCTATCCAGCGTAGCAAACTAACTGCTCTAGCCAATCAGAACGGGAAAGTGTCTCCAAAACCTATAAATATTGGCAGAATAACAGCGGCACGTGTAAAGTACTTGGCCTACTTGGCTAATATTTACCAGGCATACACTTGTTATGGTGGAAGGTAAAACCAAAGGCATATTTCTATGTTGACTATGCATGAAACTTAATACACATGTAATGAAAGAATATATATATATATACCTTCTCTATGCTATCTTGGCCATGAACAATCACAATCACACATTAGTATAAGCTTTATTCATTCCCCTGAAAAAACTTATATAAAATCTATAGCACACAGTAATAAAGTTTCAGCTTTGGAAATGGGTTGAACTAAAATAGTATGATATGAGCAACTGGACTAGCACAACTATATATAAGAATAGTTTGTGAAATTGTATGTTAGCATAGGCATTATTCATTCTAATTTTGTGGCATTGAAGAACCAACTCCAAAACATTCATTCAGATAAAGTAAAAGTAAAACCCATGGAAGGATGCTAATAAACTTGATGATCACAATTATAAAGACTAAGAACTCTAAAGCTTTGAGACAATTCTTCCAATATAATCCTAAAGCAATGAAAGCTGTATACCACTTTCCATTCTAATAAATTAGGATGCATTTAGATAGGTTTTAGTTGGATTGCATGAGAATTTCTCAGAAGTTCTGTTTTCTCCCAATTTATATATTTGTATGGTATTAACATGTATGAACCTAAATGTATAGTGAATCAGTTTTTTAAATGACAGGTTTGATAGCAGCAACACCCAGAGATTGATGCAACGCATGTGTGAAGAAGAAAGGAGCAAGTTCGGATTTGATTTAGCAAGCATAGACTGGAAAGATTACGTCTTCAACACCCATATCCCAGGTAAGGAAGCATGTCATGAAGGAGTAAAGGGATGTCTAGCTAACGATCACCATTCATCTTGTATTTATGAGATTCTGTGCACTTTTACCAAAAAATCTACAAAAGCCCCAAATAAAAATAGCATTTTTCACCAAATGACACTGTTGAAGAGCTCAATTTGCATATTTGAGGCAATTAATCCATTCAAATTTCAAACAGAAATCAAAAGATCGAATTGCATATCTGTACTAGACAAAGGGATACAGCAGATCCACATTCACAACAACAACACAAAAAAAAAAAAAAAAAAAAAAAAAAAAAAAAAAAGAAAGAAATCAAAAGCATTAACATACACTACTAGTCCCTAATACTAAAAACCCTAACCGTAGATAAGCATAGAACACAGAAAGAGCCTTTCAATCACCAGCGAATCCAATCAATCCACCAATCGAACACCTTCAAGAGCTAGTAAACTTCGTGACCGCCTTAGTGCCCTCAGACACAGCGTGCTTAGCCAATTCACCAGGAAGAACAAGCCTGACAGCAGTCTGGATCTCCCGAGAAGTAATGGTAGGCTTCTTGTTATACCTAGCGAGCCTCGAGGCTTCCTGAGCGAGCTTCTCGAAGATGTCGTTGATGAAGCTGTTCATGATCCCCATGGCCTTGCTCGAGATCCCGATGTCCGGATGAACCTGCTTCAACACCTTGAAGATGTAGATCTTGTAGGTCTCAACGCTCTTCTTCGTCCTCTTCTTTTTCTTGTCTCCAGCGGCTGCTCCGCCTTCCTTCGGCAGCTTCTTCCCGGCCTTCGGCTTCTTCTCCGCTGGAGCTTTCTCGGCGACGGTGCTCTTCTTCTCCTCGGCCGGCTTCTTCTCGGCGGGCTTCTTCTCAGCCTTTGGCGCCATTAGAATTTCTAGAGAGAGTAGAGAGAGAAAGCTAGGGCTTGGAATCGAGAGATCGAGATGGATTTCTAAGAGGGACTGTGAGAGATAAGGGTAGAGATGGAGTTTATATATATAGGGGATCGAATGAGTTTTATTGGGTAGTGAGGTTTCACGCGGATTGATGACGTGTTATGGATTTGGACTGCTGGATTAAGAGGTTGGTAAGAAGAAGTGGATTAACGGTTGAGATGTGTTAAGCTTTTTGGCTGTGGTGGCGATGGAGGGAACGTTTTTGATAATTTTTAGATTGACGCCTTTGGTTTACCCTTATGCGTTTCGGAACATTCGTCTCAAAAAAAAATTAATTAAATAAAATATTTTTATAAAAAATTAAATAAATAAAGGGTTCACAAATAATTTGTTTGTTTATTATGTTTTGTTTCACAATAATATTAAGTGTGTTTGATTTTAATTTTGTCAGTTTAATTTTTTAAAAATTAATTTTTTTATTTTTTGTGTATTTTTAGTTTTAATGAATATTTTTAAAATTTTAAGTAATTTTTTTATTTTTTTAGATGTATCTTACTTAGATATATTTAAGTAGTAAAATATTTGTAACAAAGCATTTTATAAAATTAATAAATACACAAAAATAAGAAAAATATATTGAATTTTCATGTTTTTGGTATTTAGTCACTTTTTTTATAAAAAAATCACAAATATTATACTTTTTAAGTCTATTTATGTTACATGTGTCTAAAAATTTTAAAAATTACTTAAAATATTTAAAAAATTCAATGAAAAAAATACAAAAAATAAATGGTTTGGAAGTATTATAATCTTAAAAGTCCTTATTTCTGGACTTAAAGATTTATTTTGACTCTTTAAAATTTTGTAATCCACCTTGAAGATTCACTCTGTCATCCAAGTATCCGCATATCTACATCAATTATTGGCATCTCAAAAAAAAAAGAACAAATTTGTAGAAGATAAGGCTCCTCTTCAACGATGAGATAAATTCACGCCAAGAAACAACAATAGCTTCTGTAAATAGTTGTGTATGTAATTATTTGCGTCTGTCAGTAGTAAGACTTCTCCTTCATTCACTACTTTAATAAAGAAGATGACCCCTATCCTGCTTCATTATAGAAAAGCTGTGAGAATCCTTACACGTGTCCTGTAACATATTATAGTGTCAAAATTTTATCTAAAATGGAGGATTAAATGATGTGCAATGGGGCCCAATACAGTATCCAGCATCATTATCTAACCCCTTTTCTTGTTTTTATCTACATAGAAAGTTTGTCAAAAATATGCATATAATTGTATGCATAGTCTTTGTCTTTATTACTTATATAAAGTTTTGAAAAAAGCCTATGCTTAGGCTTGACTAGGTCTTAGACTCTTAGGAAAAGTTGGAACGTAAGGCATTAAGTCTAGGTTTTGAGTTTTTGTTTTTATCCTTCTATTGTATTGAATTTAGAAAAATTTCCCATAAAGTTAGAAATAGAAACTCTAATTTAAGCTATAAATACTAGCAGCTCAAAGAAAATAGAGTTAGAATTTAAACAATTAATTGAAAAAATTCATAGTAAGATAAATCAAATAGCTAAACAAATAGAACAAATCAACCAAATTCAAGATAATTTAAAACAGAAATTAGAAATTTTAGAACAACTAATAAGATCTTAATTTATGACTAGTGATAAAAAAAGCTAATAAAGATTACCAGATTATTTTAAAACAAGCAGAAGACTTACATAATAACCCAGAAGGAATTAGTAGCTATCAGGGAATAAATCAGTCAGATAAAATATCGGTAAGACAAAATGATATAGAAATTTTATTTCTTATCCGGTTGTGTGAAAAATTTGAAAAATTATCAGAACAACTACATCGTTTAGAAAATCATTTAGCTTCTTTAGAAAAAATAATACTTCAAAAGGAAAAGGAGTAGAAGGACAAGCAAACAAACCCCAATCTCAGATAAACGAAGAAGATATAGCTAAATATTTCGAAAAGCTTAAATTACCAAAGAAACCTGTTTGTAGAACTTACAGAAAATAAAGATGTTTAAACAGCTAGTAAAAGGAAGTAGCAGTAAAAAACGTAATGAGGATGAATATGCTAAAATGGAAGAATTTATAGATGTAGAACAACAAATAGAAAAATTTAAGAAGGAAAAACTAGAATTAATCCCAGCTAAATATGTATATAAGCTAGGTAAGATTTATAAAAAAATAATATCTATTTAAACACTATGATGACTAAATGATTAGTGTAACTCATAAAGATGAAAAAATAGAGCTAAATTTAATAAATAGAGAAAGTTATAAATATGTTGTAAATGAATACCTCAAAATGACTTACTTAGGATTAATTTTGGTAGGAGTTAAGGCTTTAACTTGAGAAAACTTAGGAACTAAGGTTTTTGTATGTCTTTATGATGATAGGTTTAATGATGTAGGACAGAGTATTTTAGGCAGCTATGAATTAGATATGAATTCAAAATGAGGAATAGTTTATTTTACACTAGATTTTCTATTATCAACTTCGACCTTTCATAAAAAGATAAAAATATGAATAAAAAGTAGAGGATATAAAATGAAAAAAAGAGAAAAGAATTTATTAGTTTGCACAGAATTTTTAGGCTTAGCAGTCTCAAAAAGCAATACCCATTATAGACTTACAAATGATCAAATAGTTAAAATATTAGGCGCAAAAGGAATAAAGGTACTATCAGCTAAAAAATATAATTATGAAGACAATGTAGCACTAGATTGGAATTTGGGAGATTTTCTAGAACGAAAAAGATTTGCCTCTCAAGATAACCTATTATATCAAAAAGCAAATGGAAGCCATGCAGTAAGATTTACTCAATATACGTATGTAGTACCAGAAAAATCTGAAGATGATGAATTTAATAGTACAGATAGGGAAGAAAATCAAGATAATCATAGTGACATAAATAAGCTTTATGTAATAACAGAAGAAAAAATAATATCACAAAATAAGATATCTAAAATTGATGAGATAGATTTGGAAAATTTCACCCTAAGCGATATGAATAAAATATTAGATACTAGATACTATGAATACATAGCTAGAGAAGATCCCCATGATGAAGCAGTGTCATTTTTAGACCAAGAATTTCATACCGAATATGTAGACGATATCATAGAAAATAAAATACATGCTAGCAAAATATTTAAAATACCAAAACAATCTAACTTAGAAGATACTTTTTATATGAATACTCAAACCACAGAAAGCACAAGAACTAGTAACCCACAACATATGGTAGAAGATCCAGTAGAACTAATGCATTATGCAGTAGGAGGAAGAAAACCATTATCCAATATAGGGCGTAGTAAAGCAGACCCGAATAAAAGTTATAGATTTCATGGAAAGCGTAGACAAATATGAGTATACAATTATAGCCAGCAAATAACCAAGGAACCCTTTTAGAACTAGCTAGATTCGATCCTCAAATATGGCAAGAAGTAATAGAAAAATGGGAAAAAGATACGGTAAAGGCATAGATGAATAATCCCTTTGAATCAATTAACATGTGGGAATATATAGAAACACTTTTAGGAGATTCAGCTTTTAATACATATTTAACTTTTAAAGGAAAATATGAGGAGACAATTAGATAACTTAAAGGACTAGGAGATAACCCATAGAATTTTACTAGTTTTATAAAAGAAATGTTTATAGAGTACGACCCTTCTAGAAAAAATGATTATACTTAGAGTATAGCATTGATCGAGTTAGATCAGATAACATTAGGAGTTGGAAACATGTTGTACCATTTAGCAAAGAATATTTAGCCATAACAGCCAGGACGGGAAAAAGTTTTGATGAAGAAATAGGAAATAAATATTTTAGGAAATTACCAGGAGAATTAGGAAGAGAAATATAAAATAGATGGTCAATTTATTACGCAAATTTACCAGCGAAAATAGCCTCAGGAGAAGTAAAAATAATAGGAGCTTTAGGAATAGGACCTAGGATAGTTTTTACATTCCACAGACTTAGAGAAAAATGTATAGAAGTTAAAATACAAAAGGATTTGAAAAAACAAAACTATGGTTTCTGTAGCAGCGTAATATATACTCCTCAGCAATATGAAGATAAATATAATAAGAAAAAATATTTTAAAAAAAATATGGAAAATATAGAAAAGAAAAATTATAGAAAACCATGGAAAAAACAAAAAATTATTAGAAAGAGTAAAACTTTTAATATGATAAATTATAAGCGACTACCCAAAGAAGAGAAAGATAAAAGAAAACAAAGATATGTTAGAAAACCTAATAGTAAAAAATGCAATTGTTTTATATGTGGAGAACCCAATCATTTTGCAAAAACTTGCCCAAAAAGACAAAGGCCTAATACTAATAAACAGATAGAAGGACTACATATTATAGAAAATTTAGAAGAAGATATAGTTAGCATAAACAGTGATGATTTAGAAGTCTACAGCATAGTCAGTGATTATGAATATCAAATAGAAGCCATAAGTTCATATAGTAATTCAGAAAGTGATACAGACATAGACAATCTTTTAGGACAACTTAACCAAGAAATAGGAATGTCTTCTTCTCATGACACTTTCTTTATGATGGAAGGCAATGCAGAGACTGAATATCAGCATAATTTTCAAATAGGATTAGGATTTGATACCGCTAGATGCAGTTATTATAATTGGTTTCCGGCTAAAAATAAGAGAGCTTAGTGTTTATTATGCAGTATAACCTATTGTATAGTCTGTCTAGAAAAATTAAACATGACACACAATATAACATTAGGAAATAACAACGAGATGCTAGAAGATCATAGTATATAAAGTAGAGAATTACATCTAACAATTAGAGAATTAGAAATACAAGTAAGAGAACTTAAGTTACAAATACGAGAGGTAGAAACTAAGGCTAATTTTGACATAGAATGTTTAGAAGTAGAAAATAAACAGCTTAAACAGCAGTTAGAACAATTTCACACTAAATACTCCTTAAAAGATAAATTGGTTGAAGAACATATGAACTCTTTAGAATTAGTCAACCTAATTGATTCTCAACCCTTTAGTCAGTAGTCCCAAGCACAGTCAGATAATACATATTTACCATTTAATTACCCTGTTATGCCCAAGCTAAATTTAGTTGAGATTTCTTGTGTAATTAAATTTGCAGAAAAAACCCTTAGTATAGATACCATGATAGATACATGAGCTAGTAAATCATATATTGAATAGCACATAGTTCCACCAGGATAGAGTATAGCTTTTACAACCCCAGCTTTAGTCAATATAGCCGATGACACTAAACAGACATATACATTGCATCAATGGAGCACAAATTAGTTTTCATCACATAGGATCTCAAACTCAACATATAGAGTAGTTCCCTTTACCTCAAGTTTGGATTGGAAATACTCAACAAAACCATCCTTTCATCTTAGGACTTAACTTCATACTTAGTTTACAAGGCGACATGTTTATCAGCCAAAACAGCATCAGTTTCTTCAAACAAACTGTACATACACCCACAGCCTATGCCGTTAGCACCATTGCCCATTCCTCAGAGTTACGTACAAAGCGTGGTGGTACCATAGGAGTAGATTCTGTTCCCGCTAGTTTTTTATTTCCTAGTAAAAACATTTTTCCTAAGCTATCCCGAAAGTATATACCAAATGAAGAGATAGCAAATACTTCCTTAGAAAATTTAGACATAGAAAAGTCTGAATTAGAAGACATAGAAGATTTTGAATTTGAAGAAAAATGAGACTATTGGAACCTTGAGGATTTTCAACAAATTGTTAACCTAGAGTTAATTTTTGCAAAAATAGGAAAGTTAAAGAAAAAACCAATATACAGAAGAACAGAAAATGATTTAGATAAAATAATAAGATTAGCTGAAACAACCGAAATGTTAGGAGAACAGCCCATGAAATATTGGGAAAGAAATAAAGTTTTAGCTAGTTTAGATATAAAAAATAAAGATTATAGGATTACATCAGCACAAATAGATCATACGCCAGCAGACATAGAAGAATTTAGGACACAGATTAAGAAGTTATTAGATTTAGGAGTAATTCGACCTATTAATAGCCCGCATAGGAACACCGCATTTATGGTAAGAAATCATGCAGAAATAAAAAGAGGAAAAGCTAGAATGGTTATAACTTATAAAAGATTAAATGACAATACAGAAGATGATAAATACAATATACCAGATAAAGATCAGCTCATAAACAGAATACATACAGCAAAAATATTTAGTAAATTTGATTGCAAGTCGGGATTTTGGCAGATAAAAATGGAAAAAAAAAGCATACCATGGACAGCCTTCTGTTGCCCGCAAGGACATTATGAATGGCTAGTAATGTCTTTTGAACTAAAAAATGAACCTTTCATATTTCAGCGTAAGATGGATAGTATATTTAATAAATACAGTTTTATACTGATATATATAGATAACATATTAGTATTTAGCCCAGATAAAAATAGTCACATAGATCATTTATATATAGTATTAGAAGAATTCATAAATAATGGAATAATAATTAGTAAGAGAAAAATGATATTAAATAAACCTCATATAGAATTTTTAGGAATGGAATTAGGAGATAGAAAAATTAGGTTACAACCTCACATAGTTAAGAAAATTTTAGATTATCCAAATAAATTAGAAGATACAAAACAACTTCAATCATTTTTAGGAATTTTAAATTATGCACAAATGTACATTCCTAACCTTAGCAAAATAATAGGACCCCTATATAGTAAGACCACACCTACAAGGCAAAAATATTTCAATCAACAAGATATAGTTTTAGTTAGAAAAATAAAAGACATTTGTAGAAATTTACCCGACCAACAACTTCTTTTAGAATCAGAATATATAGTAGTCGTAGAGACAGATGCAAGTCAATTAGGATGAGGAACAGTAATATTAGCTAAACCTAGTAAGTATGATAGTAAAAATAAAGAGCGCATTTGTAGGTATAGTTCTGGAAAATTTAAAGAAAAAGACACGACCATGACCAGCCTAGATTTTGAGATATTAGGAATAGTATATGCAATAAACAAATTTAGATTATTTTTGCACAAACCCTTTATAATTAGAACAGACTGTGAAGCTATAGTTAGATTTCATAATAAACTTAATGAGTGCAAATTAAGTACCAGAAGATAGGCAAAATTTTTAGATTGTATAGTAGGACAAGGATATTAAGTAGAATTTGAACATATTAAAGGGAGTGATAAAAAATTAACAGATTGGCTAAGTAGGAAGATTTATTTAGAAAAAGAAAATAACCAGTTTAATTTTTGTGCAGATAATGGAAAACAACAAAACAATGAACTTTGAGGGATTTGCTCTTCCTATTTATGAAAGCAGAAACAAATTTAGACCATTAACACGAATCGAGCTAGACCCAGTTCAATAGTGTCTTTTAGATAACCTTTGGAACAACCATAACCACCCATTTTCCCATACCTCAGTTTAAAGGATTTTATGATTTCGAGTCAGCCAGTACCTATGCCTGCAGACAGATAGGAACCAGTTATTTTATCAGCCAAATAGCTAAAGATTATCTCGACACATTGCGCAAGATGAAGTCAACAACTCTTGCTACCAGTGAAGTCCCAGTTAGCCAGATAACAGGAAGCAGTAGTACTAACCCTCAGCCAGATTCTCAAAATCCTCTCTAAATATGCAGACATTGTGTCATGACCCAAACCCGTCCCTATGGGTTTAGTACCGTAACCGGCCAGTAATCCGTGATTATTGAAGGCCTGCTTAATAGTAAAGACAGTAATACAGAGTAAAGGGGCTGGCGGAAGCCAAAACAGTAAATAAAAGATGTCCAATGAGTTGTGACAGTTTGTATGCAAAAAGACTTTTCTGTAACATATTCACATTCATAAGCAAAAGTATATATACACCATATGTACAACGTTCAGGGTAGGGACCAAATCCCTAATTACCACAGTACAGTACAAGTCTTCTACAGTATTACAGAACAGAAGCAAAAGGGCGAACTGAGACACCCCAGAAAGCCCTGGCTTGGACTGACATGGAACCTCGAAGTGAGGCGCGATGGTTGGCTTGACAAAAAGGGAGCTAACCCAACGCTCTTAACTCCGATCCGATGCTTGGACACCTACATATAAATATAAACAGTGAGCTAAAGCCCAGTGAATAACATTTAGAAACCATAGTAGTTATATGTGGTACATCCAATAGCAAAACAATATAGTAGGTCTTAACAGACTGAACAGTCGGTTGATGGCCATCATAATAGTAAACAACAGTGGTTCCAACATGGAAACCGACAGAGATCTCTATAACAGTAGCAGTAACAGTACAGTAACTGTAATTTGCTATGGAGACCATGAATACAGTTTACAAATAGGACAAAGATTTATTCATTAAACAATAACGTTTCAGTAAACAGAACAGTTGATCATTCAGAAAATATTCATAATTGAACATATCTTTACAACATTGTTACGCACAGAGCACTGGGCTAATAGCAGCTAAAGAGCGTCCTCGAATGCCAACCCTGCACAGTTACAGAACGAACACGCACTAAGTTTCACACTTGGGAATTAACAACTTAGTTCATATTTTGACTCGGTGTGGTTCTATATCAATATCCTCATTAAGATGCCTTAAACTAGGCCTAGGAATGCCTAGGATGAAATGTGGATGCAAAGATGTACTTTAAAACACTTTTCAAAATTTTCGAAAAACAGGGGTCTCGCTCGAGCGTAGATTTCTACGCTCGAGCGGACATGTAGACAAAGGAGCTCCGCTCGAGCGTGACTTCCTTCGCTCGAGCAAACTGTAAACTCAAGCAAAAGTACTAGATGCATGCAATTTACGCTCGATGGGCGCTCGACCTCCGCTCGAGCGTGAGACACAAGTCCTCGTTCGAGCGCGCATTCCCTCGCTCGAGCGGACTGTAAACATATGAAAAGTACTGGATACACACATTTCATGCTCGAGCGTTACTTTCCCTGCTCGAGCGGACTGCATGAACTCAGAGTGTACGCTCGAGTGTGGAGTTCCCCGCTCGAGCGTGGATCCAAAATCTGGAATTTCTAGATTTGTCTCCAAGCACAAAACTCAATCTTTAAAGCTTCAAATTCGATACTTTTGGGCCAATTTTCTGGAAAACACCTTAAAACCCATAATATGACATATTTCAAAGATCAATTTACAAAACCAAAGCCCAAAGGTAGTTCCAATAAAACACAATTTCAACAATAACTTCAAGAACATGATGAACATATGACATGCATGTTTTCAATTGAATTCAAAGCTTCAAATATATGGTCAAATAAATCAATCCTTCCAAAAACATGATGAATTCTTGAACTATAATCAAAATATGGACATGTATGTAGCAAATTTCATGGAAAAGACCTCAAAACTCAAGAATGTGTACATGCATGCATGAATTACTACTCAAATTCAACTCTTTAAACAAATTCTTGACTTTAAACTCTAAATTACCATGAACCATGCAAGATACAACTCAAATTCACAAATGAGAGGATGAAATCTCTACATTATGTCTTGAATTCAAGGTATACAAGCTCAATTATGCAATCTCTCTTCAAATTCTTCTAGTTCTCAAGCTAAATTTGATGAACTCAAGTTTTCTCCTAACTCTCTCTCTCTCTCTCTCTTGCTGGTTTTGGCCTCTAGAGGAAATGAAGATGATGCATCAAAGTGTATGTATGATGAGCAACAAATGAGCCCACTCAAGGGCAATATTGAAAATAAAACCAACTAATGTAATTTAGCGTTATTTAATCTAATTTAATCATACCAAATCACATTTCAATTAAATCCACCATAAAATCACATAAATTCTAATTAACATAAAACACCAATCAATTTCTGATTCGGTCGTCGATAGGACCTTCAATTCGCAATTCAAAGATAAAACATGAACAATCATTTAATGACTAACAGATAGAAATGCATTTAAAATAGTATACTCTTGCAATCAATTTAGAATCTCAGTCAAATCAGTTACTTATCATTTTCAGTCACAGTTTAACAGTGATCAGTGGTGAGGGTTGTCACACATTGTAAAGGCCTTACCAAAAATTTCAAAAAAATTATGGATAAAGACAAAAAGGTCAGTGAAGAGCTAAACTAGCTCCGAGACGAAGAAAAACAATTGAGAGCAACTATTCGAACCCTAACCAACAAGCTTAAAAAATTAGCTCCAGAAAAAGCAACTACTCCCTTTTCTAACCCAGAAACCAGACAGCTTACCAGTGAGGAATTTGAACAATTAAGTGCTAGAATGTATTTCTTCAGGCATTCTATCATTCAATCTTTTTATGAGAAAAGCCGAGAAATAGAAGACCTTAAACCCTATATATACACCTTAGCCGAAGATAGCATAAATAGCGAGTTAGTCACTATACAACAGTTTTTTCAAGACTTCTCCATAACAGGAGTTTAATGCCCTGGTATGACTTATTAATGGACTTATCTCTACGAGGATGAAGAGCAACCCTATTTACAAGAAGAAAGATGTATAGATAGGCCAGAATATTTCGGTAGATATTAGTGTAATTTAGATTTCAGCATCTGCCTTTGCCAGATAAATCTAGCCACGTTCGAACCATTAGAGATAGAGATTAGGGGCAAAACGCGTTATCTAATAGCCTCACAATTGTTAGATTATGGGTTTGTTTCTAAAATAATTTTTTCAGATCCAGATTAGATAGATAGTTTTGGAAATAAACTTGCTCACTCTGTACTTTGTGTAATGGAAGAGCATTATCCGTTTGTAGAAGTATTGATTGATAGCAAGCTACCAGAATGAAAAGGAGTAATGTGCATCCCAGCTAAACACAAAATGTACCTTAGAGGAATTTCGACATTTCCAGGATACCCAGGACTTCTCAATCAGAGACCTTGGCCATGCAGAAAATTTTCACTCAGAGATCAGCTCAATAAATGGAGAAAATTTGCTAATAATCCTCTATTGGCGTATAATGGAAATTATGGTCATCTAGTTTGTGAAGATAGAAATCAAAAGACATACTGTAACCGAGCTATCCCAAGTTATCCTTTCAGTAAAGAAACATTTGTCGATGAAAGTCAGTATCCCAACTATCAACATAGCGTCTTTCATGAGTCACCACTAGTGGAAAATAAAGATAACCAATGGGACAATGAACCAGATAATGGAGATGATTTTTACGATCAACTCTCGGCAGCAGATCTTGAAGACCTTTCAGATAGAATGTTTGGGTGAAAAAAAAAAATTTCAAATTACTTAAAATATTTAAAAAATTCAATGAAAAAAATACAAAAATAAATTTTTTAAAAAGTATTTTTTGAAAACAAAAAATCAAGCAAAGTGATTTTTATTTTAAAAATGTAAATATGATATTGATAAATTGAGTCGTTATCATCACCTAAATCGCATACTAATAAATTCAAATTGATAGTATGATTCTAAAACGATCTAAAAATTAAGAGAGATTAATTTTACTTGCAAATTAAACATTTAAACGAGAGATGTCCTTACTGATCTTATTATATCAACATTTTATAACTTTTAATTTAAATCATTTAAATTCATATTGCTACCTTTTGTTAAATCATTTAAATTCATATTGCTACCTTTTGAACTAAACATCTCTCTCTTAGAATCATTATTTGGCGTAAAAGTTTAGGATACAGTGCAACCGCACTTGACCTATCAAGTTTAATCAATAGTGTATATTTAATCTTGTTATTGTGGAACCACTCCATAAATCAATCTTGAACTTTATCGAAAAGAGATTGATCCTCCTTTTCCTGAATTTCTATACTTTGTAATTCATTTCAAATTTCCATGGATCATGACTTGACAGTATACAATTTTGTTATACACAATATTCAATATCTTTCCCGCTAGATTGCTTCTAAGTAGTGGAAAAATTACAAAATTCTTGCGAAACAATATCCTGACGAATTATCCACTTTTTATGAACAACAAAAACAAAAGGTCTCTATTAAACCTGCTCCTTCCATATTTTCCTCAAGTCCCAAATCATCAAAGTTCTTTGATTATGATGCCTTCAAAGCATAACTAAAGTAAAAATAAGGACAAGTATCTCTCAATTTTCAAACCAAAATTTGAACATATATACAAAAAAAAACTATTAGAATGAAAATGATCCAAATGGTCGAAATAGAATCTCTTTCGGACTCAGATGAGGACATTGTATTGGAAACTATTCCCCCAATTCTCACCAAATCAAGGCAATCGACAATCTCTCCAATAATTTCTCTAGCATCTTCCCCAAGAATTCCCACTCAAAACCTTAATGACGACTCTTCAAACACATGTCAAGATGTAAACCTAAATAATTTACGACCCATGTGATCTCTGTCCCCTGTAATATCCAAAACAACTATTCAAGGACAATAGTATCAATAAAGTGGATTCTTATATCAATAATTTTCAAAGCAAAACAAGCCCATGATTCAAGTAATCAAGTGTTAACTCATAAAGCGGATTCTCTACATTTTCTCCACCAACAAAGCTAAATGCAAAGCAATAATGGTTTCCACCAACAAAAGCAAAAGAAGATTCTGTCTTATCTCTTCTATAGCGACTCTGGTTTTGAACCGACATTTTATTATGTTTCGAACTCGGGTTTTATGGTTCAATGTTGTTGTCCATCTCTTATTACCCTTGTTGCTTCTTGGATTAGTCATTTGGATTGTAGTTGTGTTTGGAACAAGTTTGTTGCTTGATTTTCTAAACCTATGTTGCCTAGATTTTTACTCCTCCGCTCGAGCAGGATTTGCAAACTCTCAGTATTTTTTTTGTAGACCTGCAAATGTTGGAAAAGTGTATTCGACGCTTGAGTGTCGCCTCTTACGCTCAAGCGGAACATTGTATCTGACGCTCAAGCGTCACTTTTCATGCTCGAGCAGACTGCGTATATAACAGATCGCGAGGATGACTTTTTTTTATCACTTTTTCACTCCTCTATCTCTCTTTAAAACCTTCCAAAAACCTAGATCTTGAGTTTCTCTCTCTAAAACTCATCTTATCTCTTCTATTTCACTTAAATCCATTGAGTTCTTTACCCTAGTGCCTTTGAAAAAAAAGGTAAAGTACGTCGTGGGCTCTTTTTTCATCTGAACAAAAGTGGGTTTCGGTGTCTTTGGAGTTTCAACTTTGCTTTGCTCGTCTTCACTTCTTGAGGTGGGGATTTTCTACACTTTTACATGGTCTTTAGCTTAGTTATTTGTCGTTGTGTAAAAATAGTGGGATTTGGAAGTAGTTTGAACAAACCTAGGGTTTGGGTGTGAAATAAAAAGAGAGATTTTTTATGAATGGAAAATAAATGGTTATGGAGTTCGCAAATGAGGTTGTATTGTATCAAAATTGTTGATTTTGGAACTTGGGTTGATATTTGGAAAAATTGGGAGTTTGCCCTAAAATGATTATTGTTAGGTTTTTATTATTGGCAATCCCGTTTGACAAAACTCCTTCAGTTATAATTTTGTTCAACTTTTATTTCAGTGAGGCTATGAGTTTTTAGATGCGAATCCAACTCGAATTGTGCATTGCAAAGATATTTTAGAAGTTAATTCTTTCATGATTGCCACTTCGCTGACTATGTCGGGGATTGAGCTGCCCGGTCAGCTTGCGGGAGTCCAGAGGGTAGCACCCCTTGGCGGGTCTGGGCAATGCCCTGGCGTGGTCGAGGGGCAGCGCCGTTGAAGCAAAATGCAAAAATGCATTCGAAGTTACTTGTCCGCTCGAGCGGGCGTTTGTGCGCTCGAGCGGAGAACGTTTGGTTCCAGAAGTTTGACCTGTTTGCAAAAGTACTGGAAGTTAGGATTTTACGCCCAAGCGAACTTTCCTGCGCTCGAGCGAGGTCTGCTCGAGCGGCCATTCTTGCGCTCGAGCAAAGATCGCGGATCTGTTTTCTATAAATATGTAGTTCAATTAGATTTTAGGGTTATGGCTTCCAGATTTTCTTCTTGAATATTAGGATTTATAACTGGAGCTTCTTTGCTAGTTTCTTTGATGTTTGTTTGAGTTTAAATCTGGTTTGAAAAGTATAAATCAAAGGATTGTTTGTTTCGTTTAATACAAAAGAGAATGTTGTTCTTCGGTGGATTCCGTGGAATTCAGGCTTGAAGCTTTGGTGGATTCCCATCGTTGTGATCTGACATCGGCGTTGTGGATTCAATGTTGAGCAAGACAATTCCGAGGTGAAGACGGGATTGAAAGAGGCATATAGGGATCGGTTCGATTCAGGCGTGGATTCGCTAGGTAATTGAGAGTACACTTGTGTAATTCCTTTATGTCTTCTTAGTGGATTGTTTTGTGGCTTTTTCTCGTGGTTTTTTTATCACAATTGGAGATACTTCAATTGTGATTTTTCCACGTTAAATCGTTGTGTTAATTTGTCTTGAATTGTTTGATTGGGATTGCTATTTACTTGTTAAAATTGATATACAATCACAAATCAATATCTAGAGGATTTTTAGATTTTTCAATTATAATATTTATTTTGTATAAATAAATGAATTTGGTGTTATAAATATGAAATTGGGCTGATATCAAAATAGATAGTGGAGTGAGTATGTAATATCTCTCACCTTTGGAAGTTTTGAATAAATTATCTGTCTTGAGATTGAATATTTGTTTAGAAATAGCTTTATAGGGCTATCGGTGGAGGCTATAATTGTTGTAGAAATTGCATGAGGATTAGATAAATTGAAACTAATCTAATGTTATTTGTCATTGAATGTGACTATGCTTTAAATACATTATATATGTATAATGTTTTGGATGAGAGAGGGGATGTACTCCATTGTTTGTCATTGAATGTAACTATGCTTTAACTACATTGTATATGTATGATATTTGGGAGAAGAAAAGGGATGTACTCCATTGTTTGGGAAGAGATAGGGGATGGACTCCATTGAAATTAAGTTGGCCAAAGCGTCCAAGGTGAAAGTCTCAAAATCTTGTATATACATGGGTACCGATCCCGCGGACGAAATTTCCATAAAATGGTAGATTGAAGTGTTTGTGTGGTAATTGTGTTGATTAGATAACCACTGAGTTGTAGTCTCAGTTGGGTTGTTAAAAGGAAATAGAATTGGCTCGTGAGTTAAAAAGGGTAAATCAACTTGAAAAGAATGGATGGAAAATGAATTGAAATATAAACTTTGGTACTTTACGATCTTATAAAAATGTGAATGTTTTGTCACAAGCATTGTGTATGCACATTATACTTATATCTCTGTTAAATCTCATATACTGTGTTAGATTTTTCTTGCTGGGTTTTGGCTCACCCTATTTGGGAAAACTATTTTCAAGTGCTGGTGATATGCTTCCACTAAGACAATAACTTGGAGAGACTTTTGGGAAGCAAGGGCTTCTTTATTTTGTTTTACTTTTGTATAGACAAGGGCTTAAACTGTATTGAGCTAGGCTCATTTTTATTGTAACCAAGCAACGACTTGAAAGATGTAAGCCTATAGGGCATTTAATTACCTGTTTGACTCTCAGTTCTCTTATCATTATAATACATGTTGTGGATTCAGGATGAATGATTTATGAATTTATATCGCATGTGTTATCTTTTGTATACGAACTTTAATGAATGAAAGTATATTATTTATATTATCTTTCCGCTTATGGGTTGTATTTATGGTATAATATTTGGGGGCGTTACACCTTCAGACTTCAAACAACTTCAATTCTGACTCTTCCTTTCTATAAAAGCCAGCCATTCCATCTGAGAAAGGCACGCTTTAGAATTTAAAGAATTTTCATATTGTATATTGTGAGTTGAGTGAGTATAGTTGAGTGAGTGTGCTTGTGTAAGTGTAATTATAGTAAGTGTGTTTGTGTATCTTGTATGCTTTGTCCAATATGCTTCCAAGAGTGTGACCTTTTGTAAGTTTTCTTCCATCTTGTTTATGATTTTAATATAATATAAAGTGTGATGTTTATTCATTATGCTTTTGATTTTTGAATTACGTATTGAGATTAATGATAGTTATCAATATATTTCTGACTTACAAGAAGAATTGTCTAATCTAAGATTATTATTATCACTTGCATCAGAGCAATCAATTATTAGTTATAGTCAAAGAATTTATACTTTAAAAAGAAAGATCAAAGAAGAACAAGTTTTTTTTAAAATGACTCTAAAAACAATTACAATATTTAATCTATATTCAATCTCTATCACTAAGATATAATACCTGAGCTTCCTTTTGGTGTTTTGTTTCACAATGGTAATTTTATTTTAAAACTTATGTAAACATGATATTAGCAAATTGAGTCGTTATCATCACCTCAATCACATACTAACAATTTCAAATTGATAGTATGATTATAAAATGATATAAAAATTAAGAGAGATTAATTTTACTTGCAAATTAAACATTTGAATGAGAGATGTCCCATACTGATCTTATTATACCAACATTTTTTAACTTTTAATTTAAATCATTTAGATTCATATTACATCTCTCTCTTAGAATCATTATTTGGCATAAAAGTTTATGACACAGTGCAACCGCACTTGACTCATCAAGTTTAATCAATAGTGTATATTTAATCTTATTATTGTGGAACCACTCCATAAGTCAATCTTGAACTCTGATTAAAATTTCTAAACAATATTTTGAGATTACTTTTTATGGAATTGTATAATTGCTGTAAAAGTAACAACTAAAGCACGAAACTAGCAAAATTGACAGTTGGCAACCAAGATTTCAACCACAAATGAATGCTATTACTTGTGAATTGGGTTGGACAAACAATCAAGCAACACAAGAGAATGTGACGTATGTCTATATGCCTAAACATAGTTCAAGTCTAGTTAAATCAAAAGTGGGCTAAACGGAGCTAATGCAAAAGAGGTACATTTAGCTTGAAATTAGGCTAGGTTTAATTGTACCGAGTAACCCTCACATCTTGGAAAGTTGACTCAACAAACCAAATAGAGTTGAGCACAATGATAGCCTAGGTAGTTTTGAGCCCAAAACTCATCCAAACATGAATGAGCTTGTATTTGGTCTACGATGAGTTACCATTCAATCGCCTCACGAAAAGACTCAATACAAACTTAACTTGCTAGCCCCAAATGGTTAAGATATCTCAAAACCTCTTTTTACATCATTATTACTATTTTTAAAATGTTCATTTGAGTCGCAGGGTTAAAAATGAGGTGTCAAGATCATGTAGAGGGACTCTAGCTAGCAAAAGAGGTTAAAAAATGTTAACATAATTGTTTTTTGATAAAGAAAGGCAAAGGGAATCAACTCAAGTGTTCTAAGTAGCATAATGGACATCATTCCTTTATGGACCATCATGTTATAAAAAATGGACACGAGGTAGTTATCTTAAGCAAGCGAAGCCCTGCCTTAGGAAGAAAGATATAAAGCTCCTATATATTGAAAGGGAGGCCAAAAGAAAGGAAATACTTAAAAATCCCTAAGTCCCTTGTTTTTCTCTATTCATTATGTGTTTTTTACATGCACCTGAACAACTTTTCGATCATCCCTATTAATCAATTTCATCCATTTATTTTTTGTAGGTTGCTTTCATTTGTTGAATTGTTTCAGATCAATGCTTGAGCCTAAGTTCCATTTTCATGCGAATTTCATCCCTATGCAACGAACTAGAAGATGGGATGGTCAAACAACATCCTTAGAAGCTCTCAATAGTCAACAAAAACTAAGGCTCTGTTTGTTTGTATTTTCAAATTAACTTTCAACATGTGAACTCCCGCTTCACGTTTGGATAGGACATTCAAAATACAATTCCGCGTGTTAATTCAAATTACAGTTTGAAAACCTGTTTAGCAGCTTGTACTTCAGTTCTCCACTTTTAACGTTTCTGCCTTCTTCCTCTTTTGATCTGAAAAGCTTCCATGTCCGTCTCCATCGTCTCTGAAATTTCATGTGAACCTCATCTTTCTTTCTCTTTTGATCTGAAAAGCTTTCATGTCCTTCTCCATCGTCTCTGAAAATTTAACGTGAACCTCATATTTCTTCTCTGTATCACGTGAACCTCATATTTCTTCTCTGAAAAGCTTCCACTGAGTGGGAATTGGTGTGAGATGGGATGACCGGCCGGTTGACCACCCGGTTGTCCCGGTTCGACTTCCTGTGTTCGACTATCTGAAGCTACTCAAAAGGTTCAGGTTGTTTTTTGTTTTTATTTTTTACTTTTTATTTCTTATCTATTATTTTTTTATAATATTTATAATTTTTTAATAATATTACAAAAGTATACTGAACAAATACTGAACAATCAGTTACGACTTTATTACTAAATTAATAACGTGTAATAATGAGAAAAAAATTTGATAATATTTTGTAAGATTTACGTTATGATTTCTATTTTAAAATATTAAACTTAGTGTATTTATGTTAATTTTTATTAATATGTATTCTCAAAAGTTATTGACTTTAACAAAAATTTAGAAAAAAATAAAAAACGTATTATAGAAGATGTTTGTACAGCCGTAAAAAATGAATTGATAGAAAATTTAATTGACACCAAATAATTGACATAGATTTATTTTAAAATGAAAAAATAATTTGGAAAAAAAATTATTCAAAAAAAATTACTGAAAAAAAAATTAATTGAAAAAAAAATCAATTTTTAATTTCAGTATTTTAAAAATAATTTGGTTATTACTGTTGATAAAAAATACGGATATCGATATATGAGTTGTGTGTTTGATTATAAATTATTGATTGAATTAAAGTTTTGAAAACTATTTCCAAAATATATCACCAAACAAATTTTCTTATTTTACAATGTCACATCAAACTTTCAAAACTTAATTCAAAATACATCTTCAAAACACATTTCAATACTCTATTTAAAAATCATAACCAAACAAATTTTCTACACTCAAATCATAATTTCACAACACACAAACTCAAAATACAACTCATACTCTCAAATCACATTTACAAAACTCTATCAAACGCTACAAAAAATTCTCTTTTCTCTCTACTTTTTACACATTTTTTCGTAAAAAGTCAAAAAATCATCACAAACATACCAATTGTTTTTACCTCATATTTTAGCCAAAAAGCCATAAAATTACTAAAATAGCTTGCTCCCAAACGAGACCTTAAGTAATAGAAAGAGCCATAGATTACTAGTTCATATATTCCACAAAGTTATGATATAACTTCAAAATTGGACACTTACAATAAAAATAAAATAAAAAATCAACTCTTAAGAGAAGTTATTTATAATTTTTTTTTCTTCTGCCAATGTGAAGAGAAATGGTGGAAGGAAAATAATATACATGATTGTCTACCTTAAAAGTAAATCAAAATTCATTCACAAATTTGGAGTGTACACATGGAGTGTGTGACACACCCTCGCATAGATGTTCACAATTTAAAAGTGTGTTGTTGTTTGTTGTAGGAGCTTGGAAGGTTGGGAGTTCGTGGAGTGGTGTAGGTATGGTGGCTTGATGGAGCTCTACTTGCTCAACTTTCTATTTCCGAGTTTTCATTCTTTCCACTACAAATTGATCAGTTTTATGGCGATCTAATGGGTCATGTTGAATCACTTTAATATTGTTTTGCATAAATTATGATTGCCTCGATATCATTTTTGCATATTAGTAGTAAACAATAAAAAGTTATGTGGACAAATATTTTTATATATTGTGTGTTCGAATAACTTTTGAATATTTAGGTAGCGTTTGGTAAAGTTTTGTAAATGTGATTTGAGAGTATGAGTTGTATTTTGAGTTTGTGTGTTGTGGAATTATGATTCGAGTGTAGAAAATTTGTTTGGTTATGGTTTTTAAATAGAGTATTGAAATATGTTTTGAAGATGTATTTTGAATTAAGTTTTGAAAGTTTGATGTGACATGTGAAATAAGAAAATTTGTTTGGTGATGTGTTTTGGAAATAATTTTCAAAACTTAATTCAATCAATAATTTATAATCAAACACACAACTCATATATCAATATCCGTATTTTTTTATCAACAGTAATAACCAAACTAATTTTAAAATACTGAAATTAAAATTTGATTTTTTTTTCAATTAATTTTTTTTCAGTAATTTTTTTTGAATAATTTTTTTTTCAATTTTTTTTTTCATTTTAAAATAAATCTATATCAATTATTTTGTGTCAATGAAATTTTCTATCAATTCATTTTTTACACCTGTACAAACATCTTTTACAATACGTTTTTTATTTTTTTCTAAAATTTTGTTAAAGTCAACAACTTTTGAGAATACATATTAATAAGAATTAACATAAATACACTAAGTTTAATATTTTAAAATAGAAATCATAACTTAAACCTTACAAAACATTATCAATTTTTTTTTCTCATTATTACAGGTTATTAATTTAGTAATAAAGTTGTAACAGATTGTTCAGTATTTGTTCAGTATACTTTTATAATATTATTAAAAAATTATTAATATTATGAAAAAATAATAGATAAGAAATAAAAAGTAAAAAATAAAAATAAAAAACAACCTGAACCTTCTGAACCTTTAGAGTAGCTTCAGATAGTCGAACACAGGAAGTCGGACCGGGACAACCGGGTGGTCAACCGGCCGGGCATCCGGTCGGTCATCCCATCTCACACCAATTCCCACTCAGTGGAAGCTTTTCAGAGAAGAAATATGAGGTTCACGTGATACAGAGAAGAAATATGAGGTTCACGTTAAATTTTCAGAGACGATGGAGAAGGACATGAAAGCTTTTCAGATCAAAAGAGAAAGAAAGATGAGGTTCACATAAAATTTTCAGAGATGATGGAGAAGGACATGGAAGCTTTTCAGATCAAAAGAGGAAGAAGGCAGAAACGTTAAAAGTGGAGAACTGAAGTACAAGCTGCCAAATGGGTTTTCAAACTGTAATTTAAATTAACATGTGGAATTGTATTTTGAATGTCCTATCCAAACGTGAAGCGGGAGTTCACGTGTTGAAAGTTAATTTGAAAATACAAACAAACAGAGCCTTTGACTTTTTGATATAAGCTGTTCGTTTTTTGATTTTTTTTAGTAACTTTTTAACTTTTAGGCTAAAACAGTCACTTGCCAAATGAGGCATAAGTATTAGTTTATATTATTTTGTTTATTAATAGAATATTAATATGATATAAACATTATGAATCATTCTTTTAAACATTAAAATTAATAAATTTCAATTTACTATATGTTATTTATTGATATTCAAAAAAATAAATTTGAAATAATTGTATGAATTACTCTTTAAAACAAAAAATTTCAAAGCCCAACTAATCTACCTGTGGCTTAAAAAACTTACCTGAGTTGAGTTGTGGGCCTAGTCCAAACTCACAAGGGCCCAGAAGGGTATTTACGTAATCCAAATTTTAACCGGGTCGAACCCGGAAAGGACCCATTTTGTTACAAACCCTAAAAGCCGAAACCCTAGTGTGTTTTTTGCACTCTTCTCATCCTCTATTCTGTGTCTCACCGGCCCTAGCCGAAACCCTAGTGCTTCCATTTCCTCTACTTGAGGTAAATTCACACTTCTGAAGCTCGATCTGATCTCGATCTTCTTCTCGAGCTCGATTCGTTCCATAAATGTGTGTGTGTATGTATCTCACTTTGTACGCATCACAGCGATTTGTTCTGATTTGTTTGTGTAGAGTTACTGTTTCGTGTTTCTCGGTTAAAGTCGGTCGCTTTTTTTTCTGATAGATTGATTGTGAGTTTTTGTGGGTTTGTTCATGTTGACACAAGTATGCTCGGATCATTTTTTAATATATATATATTTTCATTTGAGATTGTTGTATATGTTGTGTTTCTTTTTGGGGAGGTTGGTTTGGTCCCTGTTGTCATGATCGTGCCTGATCTAATTGTCTGTTGTTTATGCGATGCCCTTAAAAAAGAAAGAAAAAAAAATTGTTCTTCAAATCTTAAAAGAAAGAAGGGTATGTTGTCATTTTTGTAGCTAACATTAGAGCATCTCCAACCCTTCACCAATTAAAAAAAAAAAATTCTAATTTGATTCCAAAATTTGATTTGATATGAACTACTCGATTCCTTTAATAAAAATCTTCATCGAATTTGATGGGAAAAATATCTTCAATGCTTACCTTTTTTAAAAAACAAATTTCATCAAATTCAAAATTGATGAAAGATTTGATAAAAAAATGACTCTCCCTTGATTTGATGAACATTTGATGAAAAGATTGGAGATGGTTTTAGCACTTAAATTTGATGAAAGAAAAGGTTAAGGATTGGAGATGCTCTTAACTTGCATGCTATGTCTTTGGCTATTTTTAAACGCGAGGAGGAGGTGAAGTGTTCCTGGGCATAACACAATCGGTAAAATGTATTTTGCTCAAAATTATGTTTATAATTATTATTTCAATATAATAAGAAAATATTTTCTACATTATGTTGGAAAATAACTATTGACAGAAAGTCCGAATATCTATTTTTAATAACTTTATTGCTAAATGAATTAGAAGTTTTAGAATTTAGGATTCATATATACAAAATCTTAAAGTGGACGTTTTGATAGGTAGAAATGCACTTTTTTATTTTAATCATTGGTTCCAAGTTATTTTCATAAAAACTTGCGATTGATTTCACGCAGGTTTAAACACTAAGCACATGTCTACTAAGTATCTAAAGTGTAATGGTACATGTTTGGAAGTGTCAGTGTCTTCACGTATTCGGCGTTGTCTTATGTGTGTATTTATTAGTTTGTGATATTGGGTCCATTAATTCACTTTCAAAATCTCAAATTGCCGTGTCAATTCTGGTTTGATGTCATATGCATGTTTGGTTAGGCTTTTAGATTTTTGTCCTTTATTAGTTTCAATTCACCTCATAAATTGTTAGGTTGCCAATCATACAGCTTTGAGTACTATGACACTTGGTGCTTATCATGTTGCTGTTTTGGGCCGAAGGTGATAGGCAAATATTGGAAGGAAAATGATTTGATGTTTGTTAGGTACAACTTATGTTTATATGTTATGTGCATGTGGTCAGTGACTTTGTGACAGTGCCTGAAGAAATCAGTATGGTTCTAGTTGAGTTTGCAGTGCTTTTGGTTTCTTTAATAAAATTTTAAGTTTGTTCCCACTTGCCATTGCTTCAAGCTCATTTTAACTTCTTTATCCATTTTTTAAGATTTCATTCACGTAGATTGATTATTCATTTTACAAAAAAAAAAAAAAAAAACCTACTAGAAGGTAGGTTTATATGATTGAATACAAATGGTGGACTAGTGTGGATGCTGAAATTTGATGGATTTGCGGTCCTGTTCTAGATGAAGTCAAATATTGTCGTCATGTTTAAATTGTTGACATCCTTTTTAGACATATTTCAGCAGCTGCAACTTGGAAATTTTGATTTGTATGTGTTTTTTGCTTTTTATTTTTATTTTTAGTAGTACAATATTATATTTATTCATTACTAATCCTGGATACATGTAGATCATGCATGGACTACACTTTCTTTCTTTTCTGTAGTAAGATTATAATTTCATTTCTGGGTGGAATGATGTATGGCATAAACCATGTTAAAGGTTATGGTGCTTCTTTTGAAGAACATTACTTTACAGTGTTACCTTATTTTAACTGCATATGTTGAACAGAGTTGGCATGTCTTGAGTTGTTTGAATAATTGAATCTTTGCCTTGAGATATGTATAATTTGGTATTGTAATTAAGGTTTTTATTTTCAATTTATGGCACTGAGTATTTACTGAAGTGTTCTATTTCTATCCTATGAAAGACATGTGGAATCCATATCCTGATTTAAGACGAAAAATTATTGGACAATGTTAAATCTGCAGCCATTTTGGCAGTATCGACAAGCCACCCTCTCACATTGGTGGTGCCCACATTTTGAGAAATGAGGCCGTGTATACAACCATAATGGTTACAAATTAGCAATCTCCAATTATTTTCATGGGTACTGTATAGAGATCTTTCAGTAGTAATTTGTTCCATCTATATTTGGAATGGGGGAAGTAAATGTTAGTCCTCCATTTAATACAATCTTATATAGCCGTGGTATGCTCTGTTTGCGTCACTGTGGGAGCTGGTGTATTGTCTTTGTTGTTATTCCTAACTGATGACTGTCTACATCTCTTGTGCTGTTTTAGCAAATTAATTTGTGCTGTAATTTTTCAGCACTTTTCATTTGCGAGGATGGTGAGAGTTAGTGTCCTGAATGATGCTCTCAAGAGCATGTACAATGCAGAGAAGATAGGAAAACGACAGGTCATGATCAGGCCATCCTCAAAAGTGATAATCAAGTTTCTTATTGTCATGCAGAAGCATGGTTTGTCCTCTTGCATAATTCATCTCTATCAATTTTAAAGTTTTAGTCTTCTTTCTCATGAAAGTTGAAACAAGTTTGTTCGAAATATGTAAAGATATGTTTATTTGACTTTCAATTGGTGTTGTAGGTTACATTGGAGAGTTTGAGTACGTTGATGATCACAGATCTGGAAAAATTGTGGTTGAATTGAATGGAAGGCTGAACAAATGTGGGGTTATTAGTCCTCGTTTTGATGTTGGGGTCAAAGAGATTGAACCTTGGACGGCAAGATTGCTCCCCTCAAGACAGGTTAGCCTTGGAAAATATTTGTTATTATAGTCTATGAATGAGGTGTTCTTACTCATTGAAATGAAAATTAGAGACTACAGTTACTGGATTTTTTGGAATTGATTGGAGAATTATACTTCGTTCATACCTTTGTGAACCCTCTGAATTTGAGTGATATGCAACATTCACAATGTACACCGTGCCTGTATTTTTCTTATGCTTCGTTTGTGATCTCACTGTATAATTTACATTTTGGGTTATGTGATAATGATGGATGCTTAATGATCTTGCAGTTTGGGTACATTGTGCTGACAACATCTGCGGGTATTATGGACCATGAAGAAGCTAGGAGAAAGAATGTTGGTGGCAAAGTACTCGGCTTCTTTTATTGAAACTCGTTTCAGAGGATTGTTTTCAGAATTTGTGGTTTAGTGTTATTTTTACCCCTTTTTCTAGAATAGATGAATTATGTTTTAAGCTGAAGTTTTGCATTTGGGATATGGGATAATATTCATGCATTAGTTTTGATTTGCTGTGCTTTTGTTTAACATTTTGTGAAACAGAGTAATTGATGAACTCTTTTTTTCCATAATCTTCCACTATTGCAGAGAGTTCTTTTCGAATGAGGTTTCATAACCCTCTTTACTTGGGTCCCTCTGACTCCAGAATGTGTGAATTGTGATCTTGCAAATTTCTGACTTGCTAGAAATTGATTTGCTTTTGATAGATCAGTTGGTGAAAACTCTTCAAATGATGACAACTTGACAAGTTTTTGTTGAGGTGTAGGGAGGAAGCATTTGGTCTTCGTATGCATATTGCTTTTTCTTTGGGCCTTAGATTTTTTAGGGATGTTTAGTCGACATTTGAGTTTGTCTGCCGTTGTGTAAACACTCGCTTGACCCTACCAGTGATAAAGCACATAAACCCAGTTTCTTCCAAGGGGATCACTTGAATGGTTACTGGAAAATTGTTCCGTTGTTGGTGTGGTCTTTCAATTGTTTCCCTTGATTAGGGATCACTCAATTGTAGCATTTTCTGATTTGTTGCCCGAGATTAGCATGCCTTGCTGGGTGTACATTGTTTGTGTCATCAATAGTACGTTTTTGGGCTGTGCTTGTGGCCGTTGTGCGTTGCCAAGGCAAGCTGTACAAAAATAATTGCCTGAACTTAGCCTGGGTTGGGTTTAAATTGTTTTGTGGTCAAGGCCATTGCATTTCCAAGGCTAAAGCTATATACAGCTTGAGGCAGTGATATGCACAGCCAGGTTAAATGTATTAATATAACCACTCAGTTAATGGGTGATTTATTACACTTGCTCATCACATACAGATTTTGCATAACATGTAAGGAAGAATTCTATGGTAGGGTCATACCCTTATGCCCTATTTGGTTCGTTGGAATGAATAGGAATGTACACTTTTTGTGTTCTCTTATAGAATGATCATTTATTTGCAATGATAAATGATGATTTTATTTATAATATGTTTTTCATTATTTTTTGAGTCTATTGAACATGGTGATGATGAATATTTTAATGGAATGATGATTCCATTTGATTTCATTTCAATGAATCAAACACTATCTTAGTGGCTTTTGGTTATGATCTATAGTGATTTTTTAGACCAGCATCACAAGTTGGCTCACTGTTCTGGGTCTCAATCCATTTATGTGGGTCTCGATGTTAGTTTTAAATGCATTTATAGTATGGGTAATATTACATTTATTATTTTTTATACTATTTTTAATGTATCATTTCATGTGTTGGCATATTATTAGAGATAAATACGAGTGGTGAAACTTTTTATACCAATAATGTGATAATATACATTAGAAGTGGTATAAAAAAATAGTAAATGTAGCATTATTGTTTTAGTATTACCACATGAGACAGTGACTAGTCGAATTTTACTAGTTAGCGGTTCCGAATGCGGGGAATTTATAGTCTAATATATTGGATCTTAAATTGATAAAAGGAAAGAAAATGAAATAAATAAATTTAACTCATTTCAGTTCTTTTTTTGAGAACATTTTACCTCCACAAAATAGTGAGCCAAGAATAGTTTAGAGCATTGTTATTCAAGTTTAAAAATTTAAAGTCTAAAAATTAGATTAACTTTTCAAACTCAATGATATAACAATCAATTAAAATATTTAAGGCAATATTCTCTTTTATATCTTCTCTAATCATTAACAAATTATTTCATTTACACATCGTTAAAAATATACATTTTAATAGGGATGGCGCCCCTCGTATTATATCGGGTGAGGTATCATATCGGGTGAGATAAATTGGGTTGGCGTTAAGAGCGGGAGAAAACGAGTTAATTTTATCGGGTGGGATATGATATTGGGTGGAATAAATTGGGTTGGCGTTATGAGCGGGAGAAAGCGGGTTAATTTTATGACTGAAAAAATAAAAATATTAATAAAAGTTATAAATAATATAATATATTATAGATAGTGAATTATAATTAATGAAAATTAAAAGATGTAAAATAAGAAATTAATGAGTAAAAATGAATGTAAACCGTAATATTTTTAGTTTTAGTTTTATAATAAAAAATAAAAATTAAATTATATATATATATAATAAATATAAATGGGGCGGGGATGAGTAAGAAGGGGACAGGGGAGCAAAACCCCTCCCGCTCCACTTCCTCGTCAGGGAGAGAAAAACCCATGCAGGGTGAGACGGGGATGCGGGAACAGAGAAAATGGTCCTCCCTACATTCTAACAATTCATGAACATGAGCACCAAATATACAAAGCAAAGCAAAAGAAAACAAAACAAAACAAAATGTCGGAACTCAGCTTTGATTATCTTTTTTCCATTATATATAAGCAATCAAATGATCAAAACTGATAATACAAGGATCACAAAAACAAAAACAAAAAAAAAAGAAAAAAAAGAGAGAGAAGCTTAACTGATGATTCTTGAGCCAGAATCATCTCATGCCAAAGGATCATTAGTTGCCCATATGGGGAAAATAAATGTCACAACTTCAAATTAATGACCACCATAAACTTGATCATCATCATCATCATCATGGTCATCATCATCCTCATCATCACCATCATCATCATCTTCTTCCTCCTCATCTTTGCAGCTGCTGTTGCCGGTATTACACCCCATTAGAACCTCATTTGGAACTTGTAGTTGAAACCAGAAGGGGAAGGTAGAAGTACGGATGACCAACTGAGAGAGAATTGAGTCAATCTGAGTTTTATTTTCTATTTTAAAGGGAAAATTGGTTTTTGGGTTATTGGTGGAGAGGATCTTCTCAGCATATGCTTCCTCCATTAACTTTGGTTGCTATTCTTTTCTTTTCTTTCTTTTTTTTTTTTCCATCCCCTTTTTTGCTGTAACTTTATTAGTGTTATATATTATATGTATTATTGGACGTATTATCCAATCAAAGTTTATCTGGAATTAAACTCGGATTATATTTTACCCACATATCTAACTTGTATTTGGATTTATTTTGATCCGATTTGCATCTCCGCATATCCAACTTTGTTTTTGCATTTCAGTTTATTTTGCCTACGCAATAGACATGTGGGAACATATTTTTGGGTAGTTCATGTGATCGAGGTTGTTAGTTGAGGTACGCCGAGATATGGTACAGTAATATCGGAATTCGAGATATTTGGATAGAGCATTAAAATCCTAGATGACATCAAATACCTATTTGGATAGAGATAAATCTCTTGAGGAAGTTCATCTTAATCTGAATAGTGTGAGTTGTGATAGATTTTATCCTTGTAAAGGATAGAGTCCCATGAAATAAGATTTCTAGGGAAGGTTGGACACTGACCATTATAAAAGTGAGGCACCCCCGTGGGTGTAAGACATGCTTTTATTTGAGATGGTTTGACTTGTGTATTGAGTACTTATTTGATATCTTTGAGAGATAATTTGACTGACTTGATCGTCAGAGTAGTCTCAGGTGGACGAACCACCACGAAATTCTTATCTTTTTGTTCAGGTTGTTGGGCTTAATCTATTCTGCTGATACTCTCCAACTAAGTTCTCCTTTTGGTTGTGTGGTCAGAAATCAACACCCCGCAATTTGGCATCATCTGTGGGAACTTAGTTAGAATAGATGGCCATCATCGTGTAAGATCAACGTGTCGACGATGACGAGTTCAATGAAGATGGAGAATACATCAACATTGACGGAATGAAAACCCTTCCAGAAAGGATAAATGCAAAGATAAAGGGGCATGAGCACTTCCGAGAAGATGAAGACGACCTTCAAGTAGAAAAGACATTGGCCTAGTTGAAGCAGATTCAAGACGGAAAGGCATGGCCTAGGCGGAGCAGATCCCAGATGGAAGAGCATAGCCAAGGTGAAGCAGATCCAAGATAGAAGAGTATGGCGTAGGTGAAGCAGATCCAAGATGGAAGAGCATGGCCTAGGTAGAGTAGATCCCAGATGGAAGAGCATAGCCAATGTTTTCAAACCCGGACCGGACCGGCCGGTCGGACCGGTTGAACCGGGAACCGGGCCTGGTTCCGGTCCGGTCAACCCTCCAGACCCGGACTGGGGCCAAAACCGGAAATAACCGGCGACCCACTGGTCGAACCGGTAAAACCGGCGACCCAGTGGTCGAACCGGTCAGAACCGGTCCACTTTTTTTTTTTTTTTTTTTTTTTTTGGGTTTTCCTTTTTTTTTTATTTTCTTTCTTTCTTTTCTTTCTTTCTTTCTTATATATATATATATGTATATATATAAATATAGTTCAAAATTTTGACTAAAAATTCTTATTTCAAGAGTCTCCTCTTATAAGGAAGAGTCTCATTGAAAGTTTGAGAGAAGATTATGAAAGTCTATTAATATTTATAGGAAAAAAAAATTCAAAGAGAACCTACAAAATTCTATGTGGGATTCAATCAAATTTTTGAAACATATTGATTGGAGGGAGAGTTGAAAATTTCATTTCCCTCCAAAATTAAATCTAGCATTCAATCAATTTATTTGGAGGGAATGTTTAAAAATTTTAATTTCTTTGAAATAAGTAACTTTTTTTTATCAATTATGACTTTATTAAATATTATTAATAAATACTATGTAATAATTTTTATTTTTATTTAATTATTTATATATATTTTTATTTATTTATAATTTATAATTATATTTTTTAATTATATAATATTAATTATGACGTCACGGTTCAACCGCTTTGACCCGACGGTTGAACCGGTGACCCGTCCACCCGGTCCCTTTTCCGGTTCGCTCACCGGTCCGGGTTTGAAAACATTGAGCATAGCATAGGTGAAGTAGATCCTAGAAGACAAGATCTCGGCCTAGATGATTAGATCCAAGAAGACAAGAGCTCAACCTAAGTGAGCAGATCCTAGATCCCAAAAGACAAGATCTCAGCCTAGATAATTAGGTCTGAGAAGATAAGAGCTTAGCTTAAGTGAGCAGATCCCAGATCTAGAAAACAAGATCTCAGCCTAGATGAGTAGGTCCAAAAAGACAGGAGTTCGACCTAAGTAAACAATTTTGAAAAGATTAGAACTTACGGGAGGCAAACAGAGTTGAGATAAAACGAAGCTTACCTGAGATTAGAAGATCTTGACGGTAAGAGATTGTTGAGGCCATGGAATGTGGCCTGACGAAATTTGGAGCTCAGCTCTAATGGTGTCAATAACCTTAGTTGAAGTATTAATAAAATACTAGTATCGACTTTGTTCATTACAAAATGTTATTGAAATTTGTGCAATAGGACTGAACAGTCTTATAACGATGTTCCCATGGTGAATATGACGAATAACTTAGACTTGCTATGATAGTAGAGTTGAACTAAGTTTGCGATATTTCGGTATGAAACATGACAAATAACTTAGACTTGCTACGATGGTAGAGTTGAACTAAGTTTGTAATGTTTCGGCATGAAACATGACGAATAACTTAGACTTGCCACGATGGTAGAGTTGAACTAAGTTTGCGATGTTTCGATATGAAACATGACGAATAACTTAAACCTGCCATGATGGTAGAGTTAAATGAAATTTGTGATGTTTCGACATGAAACATGACAAATAACTTATATTTGCCATGATGGTAGAGTTGTACTAAGTTTGCGATGTTTCGGTATGAAACATGACGAATAACTTGGACTTGTCATGATGGTAGAGTTGAACTAAGTTTGCGATGTTTTGGCATAAAATATGACGAATAACTTAGACTTGCCATGATGGTAGAGTTGAACTAAGTCTGCGATATTTCAGCATGAAACATAACGATTAACTTAGACTTGCCATGACGGTAGAGTTGAACTAAGTCAGCGATGTTTCAACATGAAACATGACGATTAACTTAGACTTACCATGATAGTAGAGTTGAACTAAGTTAGTGATGTTTCGACATGAAACAAGATGAAACTGGCCATGACTTGGTCAGTTTGTAAGAAAAGCTAAGGTAATTAGTACCCCCAGTGCACTAAGGTTAAGCCTTAAGTGCTTCGTTTGGGCGAGCCAAACGCCAGGACCTCAGCCAGAAGTGTCTAAGTAAGACTTAGGTGATAACCAGGTGGTACGTCCTTAATGTGAACATAAGTGGTATTTAGGTTCACACTAGGGGGCAGGAAGTAGGAATGAACATAACACTTGTGAAAATTTAGGAAAAATTTGACAGGTTAAAGTTATCCAAGATAATTCAAAGGGGCATTTTTACTCGAGATAACCAACTAGGTTGTTAGACTTGGAAGGGTGAAGTCTTGTCAGAAGATAGTAAGTACAAGTAAAGAAACAATACTTGTAAAAAATTATTGAGAAATTTTTATAAGTGCAATTCGGCCGACATAAATTGACACGAGTTGTTGTCCGAGATATGTCAATCTGAGATGATTTATATTCGGGGTATGCTAATTTGAGGTGATTATCCAAGTAATTTTTACTTAGACGCATTTCAAAAAATATAAGTATGGAAACATATAAGACATAAAAGATATAGAAAGCATACATGAAAGCAATATTCAACACTTAGAAAAAAATAGAAGACTTGCATTGAAAAGAGACAGCTTGTTCAAGCAGTTTTCGGTTGAGTGAAAATCAATACCAAACAAATATACACACAACAAAATCACAACACATACTATACAAATCTGCCTATCTTACATGCACACTAAATATGATAGAAAACAGTAGACAAAATTGAAAATAGAGAGGAGATACTTGCCTTTCTACCATGGCATAATGTCACCATCATCCTTACCCACCGTGCATCTCTTCAATCATCTCCCTTTCGCGATAAAGGTTTCAGATTTGGTAGATTTATAAGCTGAAGATGAGGATTTTAGTGTTCAATTAGGTAAATTGGAGAGAGAGGGCGAGAGAAAGAAAGAAATGGAAGGGTAAAAGAGAGAGAGAGAGAGAGAGAGAGAGAGAGAGAGAGGGAGATGGACGAGAGTCAAGGGAGATAATAGAGATGAGAGTTGGGGGAGAAGAGAAGAGAGAACGCCTTCGTTTCGAAAGAGAGAGTGATGTCAGTCGGTAAGAGAGAGATATATAGATAGAGAGATATATGTTTTACATCCTTTTAGTGGAGAGAGATAAAAATAATAAAGGAGAAGAGGAAAAAGAGTGGGTGTGAGAGAATTGAGGAGAGAGGGAGACAGGTGGTAGGTAAGACGTCTCTGCACTTAGGAGAAGTGTAATTTGCCTAGGGAATGATTTTTTTTTATTAAAAAAATATTTATATTTTGAGTAGTGGGTAGCTTCATCTTAGCTCAGCCCCTACTAAAGTAATCAATGCTTTAACAAAAGTATACATATATATTTGTATATAATTCGGTCGGTCGGTTATAATAATTTTTTTTTTGGGTTTAAGTCCGATCACCGACTGAATATAGATGAAAATTTTGAAAATGGAACTATAGCTGACCATTGAAGTGGTCGAAACCATCAATAACAATAGCGGGTCGGGCGGGTTTGAGGTTAATTCAGTTTTTTGCACACCCCTAACAAATACTATTCAAAACAGAGAAGAAAATATAGTTACAAAGAAAAAAGTATAATGGAAAGAAAAATTTCTAAGTACTAGGATCTGGTGCATTGATCTCAAATTGTTCAACCTCGGTTGTTGGCATTGTTTCGGTCTCGGCAAACAGCTGGGCAAACTTCTTGGCAGTGATTTCGATGTCGATTTCCAGAAGGAGTCTGGTCCAGGCTCTTTGCAGCTGCAGTGATCTCGGTTTCAGAAGTGTCGGCCTTCTTTGGTGAGGTGCTCTTGGAGACCTCATCCCCATCCTCCTCAGTCAAGTCCAAGACTTGAGTATTTAGAGTAGGGGACTTGGCTCCAGCAACAGCAGCTTCAGATTCTTTCTCTGCAACCTCGGCCTCGGACTCTTTCTTGTCTTCGGCCTCCTCATCGTCGGCCTCTTTTTCTTTCTCGGCCTCATCCTCAAATTGATTGGAAGAGGGAGGGAAAGGGACTTTGAGTTGACCGATGTCACTGAGGGGTGAGTCCTCAGGGACAAACATCTTTTTGAGGGCTGCCATCTAGCTGAGATAGTAGCCTTTGTTGTAGGCCATGTTGACTTGTTTTTTGTACACATTCTGCACATTGGCCTACCCCTCAGAGTAGGCCTTGGCGTCTACTCCTTGCTGATTTAGTGCCTCTACTAGTTTTTTTTCAACTTCGATAGCTTTATTTTCAGCGACATTAACAATGGCCTCGACTTTGGCAACAGTAACTTGGTCTTCCTGTTTCATGTGCTTTTCTTTCGAGATATTAAGTTGTTGGAGGCATGAGCATGTTGGATTAACCATAAGGAGGTGGAGTGGATTGCACAGTTATGACATCAGGGATGTCAGCAAGAAGGTCTTCTACGACATGAGTTCGGTTAGATACGTCGTCCTTGGTTATGGCGATGATTACTCGCCGATAGGGCGATTGGAGGATTATCAAGGTCTAAGGCTAGGAGCTTAGGGACCTTGTTGTTTCCTGTTCCTGGTTCTAGCCGCAAGATTGTCGCTATGTCGGTGTTTTACACTACCATTAAGATGATGGGTTGATGCATGGAGCAGCTGATGAAGTGCTTGGCTGCTAGTTTGGTTCAGCTAGTATAGTTTGAACCTTGGGCACGAATGGAGTATTCATAGTAATGAATGCTTAAGAACATCGATGATGGTTTGTAGAGTCCAAGAGAGAGAGAGAGAGAGAGAGTTTGGAGACACAGAGAAAGACAAAATGGGAAAGTGAAAAGGTTTTGTTAGAATGGCAAGAGGTGACAGATTGTAATGATTCAAGTTTTTTGTGAGACGTGTGATGGCTAATGTTAGGTGACGTCTAAGGAGGCAACGTGTATCAATTATGGAACGTATTGGGAACCAATGAAGAGGTGACACGTCATGATGACGATTGAGACGATAGATTTTGAATCTTGATGTTCTTGAACTAGCCGAGTTACGATCTCGACTAGTAGTGCGATTTCAGTTGAGATGTTGATCTGGTTGAGATGTTGAATTTGGATGGGACAAAACTTGTTTGTTCTTGGTTCCTAATGAGTTGTTACTAGGATCTTGATGTTCTTGAACTAGCAAGTCATGATCTCTGCTAGTAATGTGATCTCTGTCGAGATGTTGGACTTGGATGAGATAGAATATGATAGTTCTTTGGTCTTGATTCTTGATTCTTGACGAAGTGGACATTTGAGTCCTTGTTTCTTTACATTGGCAAGTCAAGATTTTGGTCGGAAAAGTATATCTAGCATGTTGTTTAGCCGATATATTGGAAGATGCAACGATGTAGGTTCCATCACCTCAGGTTGTTGAGGTAATAGAACCCTACCTGAGGTGATAGAACCTATGGGGCAATTGTGGGGACATATTTTTGGGTAGTCCACGTGGTCGAGGTTGTTAGTCGAGGTGCCACGTGGGCGGACCATGGTGCCAAGATCTAATGCTGTAATACCAGAATTCGAGATATTTGGATAGAGGACTAGAGTCTTAGATAACATCAAACTACCCATTTGGATAAAGATAGGACTCTTGAGGAAGTTCATCTTAATCTAAATAGTGTGAGTTGTGATAGATGTTATCTTTGTAAAGGATAGAGTCCCATGAAATAAGATTTTTAGGGAAAGTTGGACACTAACCATTATAAAAGTGAGGCACCCCTCATGGGTCTAAGGTATGTTTTTTATTTGAGATGGTTTGACTTGTGCATTGAGTACTTATTTGATATCTTTGAGAGATAATTTGACTGACTTGATCGTCGGAGTGCCCTAAGGTGGACGAACCATCGCGGAATTCTCATTTTCTTGTTACAGGTTGTTGAGCTTAATCCATTCTACTCGTACTCTCCAACTGAGTTCTCCTTTTGGTTGTACGGTCCAGAAATCAACACCCACAAAGACATATCGTTGTTAGGATATTATTCATGACATGTAAAAAAAAAAAAAAAAAAAAGTTGTAAAAGTGAAATTACGACTTGCATTTATTGTATGTCATTGATGTGATGTCATAAAAAATCAATTTTGTTGTAATGATTGTCAGTAATGTCAATCAAAAATTTAAATGACATATATACAAAAAAATTCACATTAACTATATATGTCACCTATTTATAAAAAAATCAACAAATTAATTTAAATTCTCAAATTATAAACAAAAGGAATGTCAATATATTGATACTACTCTTTAAACAAAAAGACATATTAATACATGGGCTTTTACAATTGACCATGATGAGATTTCATATTTTGAAATCGTTGTATAATAAGTTCATTATCAACACTATCAAATACATCATTCTCAATACAAAAATGCTTTAGACCACTAATTAGTGGTGACTCTAATGATGTGGCAGTGGGTCCCACCCCACTGCCACATGTGTTTTGTGCCTTGTTTGTTTTTTTTTTTTTTCTTTTTTTTTCAATTGCCACCTCACTAGTGGTGGGATTAATGATGGCAATTTAGTGGTCTATAGCATTGTTCTTCTCAATATATATAATCAAACAATCATTCATTTATTGATCTTTCAAAACAAGACTACAAAATAACACTTTTTTACATATAAAATATTTAACAAAAAGTAGACATATCATTAAAATAAATAAATAAATAAAAAAGTAACAACTTTTCATTAGAGGGTTCAAAAAGTAGTGGGTGTGAAAAGTATGGGTTCAAAATTATAATTTAGTGGGTTCAGTTGTTGATTTTTGTCATAAATTCTAATATCTATATATTAATAAATAAAATCATTGAGGGGGTTCAGGTGATACTCCTAAACAAAGGGCAGCGTCGCCCCTAATTATATCTATATTGGTCTCGTTTTGGAAGTTAGCTATTTTAGTTTTTAACTATTTTAATAGGCTAAAATTTTTGTATTTGGCAAAATGATTGAATTTTTTGTAATTGCATGTGATGTTTGTGAGAGAAAAAATGAAATACTTATGAATTCGATGTGACATTTTGTTTTATTGACTATTTTAATCTATTTTATCTTTTTATGATTTTTAACCAAAAAATTCTCCAAACCCAACTTACCAAACACCCACATTGTATCATCAAGTAGTCTAAGGTTGCGTTTGGTTGTGTTTTGTAATTATGATTTGAGAGTATGAGTTGTATTTTGAGTTTGTGGGGTTTGGAATAATGATTTGAGTGTAGAAAATTTGTTTGGTAAAGAGTTTTGAAAATAGTTTTGATTTGAGTGGGGGAATTATTGATATGACATTTGATATTTGATACAAAAATTTATAACTTATAACTAAACATACAACTCAAAAAAGCACATAAAAAATTTTAAAAATTTCAGAAAATGTTTTTTTTGATTATATAAAAATTAACATATCAATTGCAAAATAATAATAATAATAATAATAATAATAATAATAATAATATTCCGGTCAACCGGCCGAACGACTTGCCAGGCAAAATTTTCAAAAAAAAATTCTGAAAAGTGTGGCTGAGACAGAGCTCTCTGCAGAATTTTGGAAACATGATTCCAAAACACTTACCAAATATCATACTAGAGTGAAGGTGTTGAATCACGTGTGGAGAACACAACCAAACAAAGCCTAAGTCTTGAGAATTCCAATTCAGTTTTTATTGAGTCTTCAAAATTTATTTTTTGAAAAATTAGAAATTCATTCGACAAAAATAAATACAAAAAATGATGTTTTTTTTTATAAATTTTATGAGAATAGCGAGTGTTTTTATTTTTCACCAAATTTAGTATTTAATTTTTTTTTTAAGAAAAAGATTCATGAAAACTAAATAATCTTTCTACGAAAAAACCACTCCAGTTTAAGTTTCTAAGAGCATCTCCAACGCTTTACTCAAATTTTTCACCAAATCTGAGTCAAAAAGTATCCATTTCATCAAATTTGATAACAGATGCTCCAACGATTCACCAAGTTCTCAAACTTGTCCCGGGACAACAGGGTGGTCGACCGGGCCGGTTGACCGGTTTGCACAAAAAAAATTTTTTTTTTTTTTTTTGAATTTTTTGAACCTTTTTTTTGAACTTTTTGAACTTTTTTCGGGACGACCGGGTGGTCGACCGGCCGGTCGACTGGTTAGGGAAAAAAATTTTTTTTTTTTTTTTTTTTGAATTTTTCGAATTTTTTGCTGAACTGTTTGAACCTTTTACGGGTTGACCGGTTGGTCAACCGGCCGGGCAACCGGTTGGTCGACCGGGTCCTCCTCTCCAACGGTCCGGAACAGTGTTTTGATGAATTCATTATTTCGTCCTCAATCTGATGAAACATTTGCTGAAAACTCAATCTGATATCACGTTTGGTGAACCGTTGGAGCTGTGAACAGTAGCCTTTTCATCAAAATTTAAATTTGATATCAGTTTTGATTAACCATTGGAGATGGTCTAAGGCAAAAGCATAATTCTTTCTGGTTTTCCTTCTAAACATTATCATAAAATGATTAGATTTTTTTCCAAATTAAATACAAACTTGATAGATTTGGCAGGACAGTGAGGCCATTATTACGGATGTTGTTTTAGCTTTAATTTATTAACTATCACATTGGACAAAAATGTTACAGAAGAAATTACATAGCCCAATGGGCTAGAATTGGCCTTCCTTTACTAGTCATTGAAACTTTGGGAATGAGCCCAATATTGGTCTGTTTTAATATGGGATGCATACTATCATCTTTGAAAGGAGATTTTAATAATATGGGTGATGGTATAATATGCACTTTTAAAAAAGTGTATATGGTATATTTTTCATAATTTTTTTTTAATTTTATAAATTCAATATAGAATATTATAATTTTTTACTACAAAAGTCATAACTTTTTTTTACTAAAAAATATCATAATAAAATGTCAAAGTGTCATAACATTATCATCTCTAATTTTAGGGTGCACATCATAAATTTGATATTCATAACTTTAGTACAAAATATCATAACACACATCACACATAATCATAACGTTCATCATAAAAAATCATAACTTTTTTACAATATACATCGTTTTAAAAGTTTCACATTGTAGATTTCTCCTAATAATATTTAAGAATGTGGTTAACCTCGGTTGCTAAATATATTTTTTTTAAAAAAACCATGAGATTCTCATTTTTTTCCACTCTAATGACAATCTAATGAGCTTACATAACTCTTCCTAAAAATGAGATTCAACAAAGTGGGGGGGAAAAAATCTCAAGGGCCCTATGATTTCTACAAGTTATTGAAATGTCATTTTAACAAAGCCTTCGCCTTTTTAAATTTTCTTGGGGTCAACCACACATTGTCACTCAAAATTATTGAATTACAGTTTTCTATTTCTTTATATATTTGGTGTTCTGTAACTAAGCAATTTTTTGTTTCAGTTTAAGATTTGTTTTTGTAACATTTCCAAAGTCATAGAATGAAAACAAAACTTTAATTAATTAAATTCGTATTTTCAAAGCGCAATTTCTTAACAATAAGATTAAATACTTTATTTTATTTATTGATTTTATCATCCATGCTTTAAAAACTACTTAAAATAGTAAATTTTGAAGAATAAAAAATGACTAAAAATGGAACCTTCTCATGATGACTTTTCTTTAATGGAAACGAAAGCAAATAAGCCTCCGTTTGGGAAGCTAAAAAGTCAGGCTTTTTGGCTATTTTAGCCACAAAAGACAAAATAGGCTTTTTTAGCCACAAAAAACAAAACATCACATCCAACCCATAATCATTACACTCATCTCTCACAAAAAAAGTCAAAAAAGCCAAAAAGTCCTTCCCAAACCAAACTTTTAAGCCCAGACTAAAATAATCAAAAAAGCCAAAAAGTCAACCCACTTCCCAAACGGAGGCTAAGTTTGTCTAACTGCCTGTTTTTCCTTCCATCCTAATTTTGTTTTTAAAGAATATTTTTTGAGCTACATGGAGCTGGTCTAACTGTCATCGTACCGACCTGATAAATACTATTACATTTTATGTCTCCCACATGAAACTTGGTCAAGCTACTCTTAATTGATGCCATGACTACTTTATAAATTACAATTAAGACAGGGTCCCTTATCATTTATACAGAGGGGAGTTATTTGGTGCTCATGGGGCACCATGAATTTTTGATCCTCTTCATCTCGTAAATTAATAATTATTGGTTGCTCCTGAGACTCTATGTGGCCATATCTCTCACTAATCACAATTTATCATATCATTTTATATTTCTCAATCATCCAATACAAATTTGTGGACCCCACTCTCTCTATCAATAACCCTATTAGGATACCACGTGGAGGTATCCCAAAACCAACTAATAACTTCTTCTCATAAATGGAGTAATGATATATAGAGAAATTCTAATATACAACCTTTTAAAAAAGGTGTATTATATGTACTTCTAATTATGTCATCTTATTTTTTAGTTATGACTAATTTTATTCTTTTAGTTATGATTCATGTTTTATTTAGTTATGACATTTTTATCTATTTATTTATAGTTATGACTTAAAAAATTGAAATTATGTCATTATTTATTTTTAATTATAAGGTGCATATATTTTGAAGAGTGTGCACCATAGTATTTCCCATATATATATAAAGGGAAATCCTAACATACACACCATTGAAAAGGGTGTAGCATATGCATCTTTAGTTATGTCATTTTTCTTCTTTAGTTATGACTAATTTCTTTTTTAGTTTTAACATTATTTTAGTGATGGCTTATGAATTCTTTAGTTATGTCTCATGTTGTATTTAATTATGACAATTTTTTTAAAAAAAAGTTTTTTAAAGTTATGACTCAAAAAAAATGAGATTATGTTATTTTCTTCTTTAATTATAAGGTACATATGGCACACACCCTTTGAGGGGTGTGTATCATAGTGTTTCCCACATGTAAGAAGAATTTGTATAGGGAGCCGGCTCACTTTACTTTACTTCAAATATACACCCTTCTTAATTTGATCATTTTCATCTCGTAAATAAACCTGGTAAATAGTGGTGTTTGGGAAGCAAGTTTCCAAATTTTTTTCTCATTTTTTTCACTAAAAGACAAAAGTTTTACAAAACCAAAAAAAACACATCCAAACAAAATATCACATCCAATCCCATAATCATTTCACTTTTTCTCTCACAAACATCACATTCAACCACATAAAAACCCAACTATTTCCCAAACACTAAAAAAATTTTATCTCATAAAAACCTACATCTAATAAAATCTACATAAAAACTCACTTCCCAAACACCCACAGAGTAATGATAGTTTTTTCAATGAGTGTATTTTGTGCGAAAATGTATTAATGTAACTATATGTATAATAAAGAACAAAGAAATGAGTGTTTTTGAAATAAAGTGGAATGAGAATAACAACTCCCTTTTTATAAGGAACAAAATAATGCTATATGCACAAATTAGTATACTAACTAATGTACCAATTGATGATGTGACATAATTTAAGAGATTTTTGGTATTTATAATTTGTATAATGAATGGGGTCAATAATAATGTCATAACTAGTGTTTGTACACTAGTTAATACACTAATTGGAGCATGTAGCATCACCGTAAGAAATAATATATTTTTTATGATCATTTAATTTTTAATCAAAACGCTCACTTTTGTTGTCATAATTTTAAAAATACCGTTAATATATTATTTTAGGACAAAGCACCAATAAATTCCAAAATTCAATTTGTTGGACCATTTAATCCTACCTTTTATTTTGTAGACTGATAAGTCCCAATTGAATGTTAATTATATAGAAACTCATGTAAGTAACACGTGGCTTGTCTTTAGTAGAGGGTAAATGTAAGTTTTTGCTGATGTTGTAGTTACCAAAATGCCCAAAAGCATATTATAGCATTTTTATGTTTTCCCTCCATCTCGAACAAAATGGTCGAGATGTAATGAAAACTTCTGGGTTTCCATCCCAATGTTAGTTATTATGATCCTCATCCTATGTGATTGAATATTCACATTTGGCAACGTTGACCATTCAATATACAATCCCAATGTAGTAACCCAATCCACAAAAACCCTAGAAAATTAAAAAATCCCTTGTTCAGCGTTAACATTTGCAGAGGCAATTCGCCATTCTTGACCTGTGATTTTCCTCGATCCCATAACATCGACGAGCTAACATCATCGGTGAGTCAGCGCTGTCGTAGGTGCTGTTGTGCGATGACAACAGGTATGTGAATTACGTTGATGTTGATTTGAATGTTTTTGGCTTAGAACATCACAGGGTTGATGTTTGACACCAATGATATTTTGGCTTTCGAAGTCATATTGTGGGTTGGAGGGTCAAATTGTTCTAGTTTTTGAACATGTTATTTTGTTCCGAAATTGACTATAATGAACGAATCACCCAAGACATGAATGTCATGAGAAGATGATGTTGGGAACCCCTATTCGTCGAACAATCTTAAATATGTTCCAAATACAACATCATACACACATTGATCCAACAAACACCACAAATCGCGATTCGCCATGAGAAATGAGGGTTCTTGACCTATGATTCTCATCGATCCTATAACATTTGACGAGCTAACATCATCTGTGGCCATGCTGTTTTGTGATGTTCCAGTATTGTGTTTGTTGTTGATGTTGCTGATGTTGATGATGTTGTTTTGTGATTTCCAGTACTGTGACCATGTTGTTTTGTGATATCTCAAAATATAACATTATAAACCAAATACCAAACTGAGAATGGTGAAACAACTTCCAAAAGAGTCTACGAAATCCTCTCATACAAAATAGTAATGTTTCAACATCCCTTAAACACACACACCATGACAAAATCAAAATAAAATCAAAATATAGGCAAAAATATAAACTCCATATTCAATATATTAAAAACATATATCATACCAAAAATAAAAGTATTAAATGGTTTAAGAAAAAAACACTCAGAACTGACTAGATCAACATTTATCAAAATGAGATTTATGAATAATTTTTTCATTATTTTAAATACATTTTCTATATGACCGTTTGCAAATTACTTCCGTTTTATAAATAAAATGAAATTGCAACATATCATCAAGTTTAAAATTGATGGTCTATAACTATCATGTTATTATAGACATTTCACAACCATTAATTATGAAATGAAGACTTTCTTTGACTATGTGAAACGAAGATGATTTGAAATGGATGGTCCAAATCCACTCTATTATTACGTGGATAACATGGAAATAACCATTTCATGATCAATAATTAAAAATAAGTCATATCAACACATCTCTATTTTAAATTTATAATCATAAAAAGAAATTTACAAACTTAAATTAACATAACACTTATAGACCATCAATTTCAAATTTTTATTGATGCATTGTAACATTATGAATTATAATTGAGATTTTCATTTCAACCATACAATAGAGAGATCAAAATCTAAAATTTAACACCACATTATAAGTTAGTTATATGTTTTACAAAAATATTGCAGACCCCCTCTAAATAATGACCCCCACGACCCCTTTAGGCTGTGATTGGTCATATTTTTTTTTTTTATTATTATTTTTTCAATCACCAACTCCATGTGTGTGTGGGGGTGGTGGGGGTTGGTGATTGAGGGGGCCTCTATTTAAATTGTATATTTTATGTAATGTATATTAAAAACAATATTTTAAATTTTTTTTAATATACACCCTTAAAAGACATTAAAAATACTTGCAAAATATTATAATTTTTTTTGGATGAAGATAGTATAATTTTTTTAAACTTCTCAATATGATTTTGAAAAGTATATCATAAAAATAATTTTATTTATTTTATTTTATATAGTGGCTGAGCAAGGTGTCACACTGTGATATGCTTTGCTTTGCTTTTGCAGATTGATTAAGCTTTGCAAGTGCGTTACACTGAAAGCACTCTTATTATAGTAATGATCTCTGACCGACCAATCATGTTCTGGCGAGTTATGATTAGGTGCTAACGACTTGGGTTTTCCTTGGCTCCACACCATCTGACAATTGTACCCCCATGATTCGTAATCAGATCCATCTGTACAATATCACTCCGAACCCAGCTCCGAACCTCTCTCCCCATCTAATCAACTACGACTCGCGAATCACTCAACATCTACAAAAGACGTAGTCAACACCCAATAAAAATTAGCCACGAAGACAAAACGCAGACTATGGCCCATTTTGAAAAAAAAAAAGGCCAGATATTTTTCTGAATTTTTTTTGTCTTTATAAATTTTTTTTTTTCAAAATTATATCAAAATTTTATATTTTTTTGATCTATTTTGTAGAGATGAATCTAAATGTATATATTTTTTAAAAACATTACAAAAAAAATTGCTAAAAATGAAAATAAGACAAAAAGGATTACTTATTTTGATTTATTTTTATATATTTTTTTGAATTTAAAAAGATTATAATTTTAAAATTTATCTTGTCGAATTGAATCTAAAAATCTAAGGTAGCGTTTGGTAGAATTTTCTAAGTATGATTTGATAATAGAGTTGTATTTTGAGTTTGTAAGTTTTGAAATTATGATTTGAGTAAGGAAAATTTGTTTGATTATGAGTTTTGAATCGAATTTTGAAAGGAGTTTTGAGTTTTTGAAATGAGAAAAAGTTATTTGATTAAAAAATTTACAACTCATAACCAAACACACAAACTAAAATTCTATTCAAAACTCATATAAAAATTTGAAAAAATTTGAAAATATTTTCTATTTACAATATAAAAATAATAGGTGCCCAAGAAAAAGAAAAAAATCGAATACTGTTTCGGTCAATTGGCCAGTCGTTCGGAAATATTTTCGGGAAGATGACCGAATTAGCCAAATTTTTCCGCCTAAAAAGGAGTTTTCAAAAGTAGGTTTGAAATTATAATTTAAAAATTTAAAACAAACACTACACTCAAATAAATGGGTAAACATATGTTTGGAATACATAACCAAACACAATCTAAATTTTTAAAATAAATTCACTAAAAACAAAAGTAAACAAAAAAACAAAACAAAAAGGGCCAAAAAAAAAAAAAAAAACCACACTTCCCAAAACATGCCATAGTATTCAGGAGCACCTGAATATTCCTACTCTCTCCGTTGTTGCTAGCGTGCGCAGGGGAGCATCGGCGCACGCTAAAAAAAGGTAAAACTAGAGGGAGGTGAGGTGCTCATCATAGCCACCATTGTAGGGAGCTCGCAGGTCGGACTGTGAACCATTCGATCGAGCTTGTCTCCTGTCATTCGGTAAATTCACAATCACAGCTCTCCCTCTCTCTCTCTGGATCTTCATCTTCTTCCATGTTCGATCTCTCTCCTTATTTTCTCTCTCTTCACTCTTGATCCGGTATTTTCTTCTGTTAATTTCACTCTCTCTCTCTCATCTTCTTTTGTGTGTTATGTTTTGTTCTTTCAGTTGTTTCTGATTTTGATGTATATTGTTGTTGTTGGTGCTTCATTATGAACAGAGAAACATAAATTATATATTTTTAGGGTTTTCGGATCGATTCTTCAATGGCTGCTCCACCTGCAAGGGCTAGAGCCGATTACGATTACCTCATAAAGCTCCTCCTGATCGGCGATAGCGGTACGTGATTTGCATTTCTCAATTTTGAGCAAGTTTTTAATATTTGAAATGTTTATTTCTTATTAAATGTCTTTGTTTATGTGGATCGCCTTCCTGAATTTGAAGATAGATTGCTCGAGATTTGATGGAAGTTGATTTTTTGATGGATCTAGTTGGGTTTAGATTCTTTGGACCTAATTTCTTACCTTCATAGGGCAAACAATGTTTGAGGCATTTGTGATTTGAATTCTCAATCTGGGGAAAAAAACAAAAATTACTTGCTTATGTATGGAACGTTTTTTTGCTCTGTAATGATGATATGATTTGAAAATTAAAGATTAATTTTGAAATGCCTTTACTTTACGAAATGGGAATATGATTTTGAAATGCCTTATTTTTTTTTTTTATAAAACTATGTCATGATTTGATTTTGTTTTACTTTTTGGGTGGGTGCGTGTTACACACAATCAACTTGTTTTAGTTCTACGTTATGGTGACATCCTTAAAAGTTTCTTATTTTTCCTCTACTTTTGGAATTGTCATGTTGTAATGTCTACATTTGTTTTGGGATAAATTATTTGTTAGTATCATGTGTTTTGGTTGTCTATCAACGAATTTATTGAACTTGTGGTTGCAACGGGTGTTGTTTTTGTTTCTTAAGTAGCAAGTTCTTTGATAGGGATGGAAACTTAACCAGGTGTATGGGATTGCGACCTTTCTCTGCTCCTCTTAGGAATATCTTAATCGAATTAAGGATGAGTTTTGATAGGGATATTATAAACCGACTTGGGTTTGGGGTGGGGTCGAGTATACTAAGCCCTGCCTTGATCCATTTACAGAGCTAAAATTTTTATATCGGATATAAGGTCTATGATCTGTATTTTCATCACTGCCAAAGAGCTCCATGCAAGACTTTATCATTACATTAGACATTGTAGCTGATTACATCTTCAAGGAACTTATTACCTGTTCCGTTGAGGTCTGTGATTGTTTGGGTTTGTTTTTAATCTTTTTTTATTAATTATTTCTTTTATTCAAGCACTGGTTTTGTTGTGTAGATTGATTTGACTTGTGATTTCTTTCTCCCCCTCCCCCTCTTTCTTTCTTTTTTCTTTCTTTGAAAAGCATCTTTGTTGGTGATTTGCGATTGGTTATTCATGGACAAAGGTTCAAGCCCTCTTGCGCAAAAATCAAAGGGGAATACTTCTTTTGATTTTTTATTGTGCCAAGAGGGTGGAGTGTTGGCATACTAGTTGGGATGAATCCCTTCCGGTGGCAAGGTGAGGTGAGTTTTTGTTAGCAGGGGCATGGGTGAGGATAGGGGATCATGGCCCAAACCCACCGTTGCTGTCCCTATTCTTTAATTGCTTTTCTTGGATGTGGGTGACAGTTGTTACTAGAAAATACTAATACCCAACGATTTACATTTTAGAATGTACGTTCCGTAACATGGTATTTTAAAAGTTACTTTAGGAGGAAAAAATCCATATTCCTTGATTGCAGATAGATAGAGAGATGTTATAAATCTATTTGGTTGTGGCAATTGCAAGTGGATGTGGATATGTGTGCTTCTTTATTACTTTTCTTTGGAGCACTTCCTGTCATCCTTAGCCTTTTAATTGCATATCTCAATTGGGATTACATTGCTGGTATTTTGTCATCTTTTATTATGCATTTGTTCCTTGATTGTATGTTTTTGGATCTGAATTTTGTTCATGTTAAATTGAAGGTCAGTTGTTGCACGTATGAGTAGTAAATTTTCAGTTAATAAAGTTTGTTTGCATGGGTTTAAGCTTGCAAAATTTGCTTTGCCAGTGTGGTCATGTCTTTTTCTCCACACATTGGCAGCATTGTAGCTGCAAAAACAAGGTCAATTGTTTGATTATGGTGAGCTAGGAACTTTCATGTTTGATATAGTTTTCAAAATTTTTCATTTTCGTTTTCTTATTTTCGGAAACAAAAACCATGAAAAGTGTAGAAAGACCCCTTGTTTTCATTTTTTTTTTTTTGGTGAAATCGATTTTTGAAAATTCGGAAAACAATTTAAATGTGTTTCCTAAAAGGGGATGTTTTCAGAATTTTTTTTTAAGACAGTTTTAAGAAACAGATTGCCAAACAAATTTCCTTTTTGTTCTTTTTTTGGAGAACAGAAAACAGGAAATGTGGTCATTTGCTTGAATAAATCTTCAAAATCCTATCATGTTTTGTAATCAAGGATTATGTATGTTTCATATGGCTAAGATTTGAGCTGCAATGAAACAGAGTCATCAGTTTCACATTAAGCTTTATCACTTATATATACCACTTTCTGTATCTTGTCATGGTAGACTGTTTAATTATGTCATATTCTGTTTGCATCATTTGTCCCTTTTCTTTTTCTCTTTCACATTAGGGCATGTTGTGTCAATTAACTTAAAGAAATCCTTGTGCTGATAAAAAAAAATGCTTAAAAAATCCTTGTGGAAGTAGCCAATCAAAAAGAATCCTTGTGGAAGTATGGTTGTCTTTTCCTTTAGCTTTTCTAGATAGATTGGCATTAAGTTTGTCCTGTTTATTTTTGCCATGTGGCATTCCTCCATTCATACAAGCAATGATGTTATCGATTCAATTTAATGTTGGTTTTTGGTTTTTGGTTTTTGACAATTGATGGTTAGGAAAACAGTTATTCTTGTAGGAGCCTTATCGCGTCTAAATCATGCATATTTCATTATCTAATAGACTAAAGTCTGAAACTGTTTGCAAATTACAAATGAAGTTGGGGTGTTTTACGACAGACTATTTTGAATATCTTGCAGGGAAGAAATTTACTTATACTACATGTGACATCTATTGGATGTAGTTAATAAGCACCTGTGTTTGTTGAGTTGACAAATACAGAACGCGCCTTTTGTGTGTGTGTGCACATTCATATACTAGTTAAGAAGTTATTCCAAACCTTGGACCTATGTCATTAGGCCTATTTGGTGTACCTTCTCACAAACTTAAAACTGGTAATAAAAAAGCTAAGGCTAAAAGTATACCTCCCCCCAACTTTCCAAAAATAATTTAATTTAATTTAATTTTTAAAAGTTATTTTTGCCTCGTAAATTGTAAGCAAAAGCTGTACCAAACATTTTAATACAGATTTCTAAAATAATAAAAAAAGGAAGCTATAAGTAGCCATTATAAGTTGCACCAAATAGTGCCTTTGCTTATTTTTTACCATCCTATTCAATATCCCTTTCCTACTTTGGTACTCGAGGTGTTGATTTTTATTTTTTATTTTTATTATTATTATTTTTTTTGTCATAATTGAATTTCATGGTTATCATGAATTCCAAACTTTTTGCTTCTTCTTGCTTAAGTTGGTTTTGGTATTGTGTACCATAGATGCATGTTAAAAGGTTTTTGTGTGTGTTTGTTTTAAAGTGTTCTTTTTAAGGATTTGTGTGGAGGTGGGGCAATCCTGAAATGCCTCCAGGCTTGATAAAATAGGCAAGAGGTCTCTTTGGGTGTCATGGGCCAAGAGGGCATTGTCAAAGGTTGGATAAAGTGTTTATTATTATTATTATTAATATGTACGCCTTACGGCTTTAGCTCATGAGGTTTATCCTGCGCGTGTCTTAACTGTGAATGACATTTTTTTTAAGTACCCATTTCTCTTTTGTCACATAGCAATTAATAATGATAATTAAACATGCACAATTTCGAACATGCTGTGCACACTTGATTTGTCGTATAATGATGTCAAATAACTTTAGTGCTATATTAAAGTCTTTGTTTGTTGGTCTACTATTTTGCTGTTTTTATGCCCAATGTTCATATAGTAATGGAATACCAACCACTTTTTTTGCTTAACTATTCTAATATGTTCCTAACACATCTAAGTGATGTTCATATATACTGCTTTTTATTTATTTATTTTTCTAGTGATCATTTGGCCCCATTTTTTACATCTTGTTACAAAATGTAGAATGAAACAATTGAGAGGCATGCACTTTGTGTCAAGTTATATGCCTGAAATTTCAC
>CM069915.1:38092547-38145637 GCA_036172215.1 Camellia granthamiana
TTGGGTGTTTTGTTTTGCAACCAGCATGTCGCTCAAACTCATAAGCATTTAGCACCTTACAACCAGTTTGATCCATTAGTTACGCCCAAAGGGTTGAGACAAACAAGAAAATGTTTTTGATAGTTTACCTTGGAGTAATTGCATGATTGGCATCCACAAAGATAGCCGCAACCTTTTATAGTCCCACGGTGCTCCTTCTTACATGAGATGAGAAAACTCAAAGTCACTAGACAGCAAATTTATCAGAAATGAACACAAAAGAACAGAATATTACCTCCCGTGACAAAGAAACATACTTCACAGGCACTCCATCAAGCATACCAGTTGATATCAAGCTTCTGACGTTTGAAGGGAAACTGTTAGGGGCCTCTTTCCTAGTTGCTTTTAACTCTGACTTATTCTTAGGCACAGATTCAGTTCTGGATTTAGTAACCCGAGATACATTTACAACTGCACTTGCATTGGATCCATCAAACTCCTTTTCGTTGGGTGTTTCTGATGTTTGAATGGAAGGTTGATCGTATATTAACGGGTAGCTGCTCAAAGGCCGAGCCATTGGGTCAAAAACATGTTCTTCATGAAAGCCATCAAAAGATGCTGTATTGGCCTCTCCTTTATTATAAGTGTGCCCAATTGACATGCTATTGTCATTCCCCGTTTCAGAGGCAGAGCCTACAGATATGATAGTGCCTTTGTTGTAGTTACGGCCCATTAAGATTATACCTTCATCCTCCTTACCATAGCCTTGCCCCATTGATATGAAACTGGTTTCATTGTTGTGGTTATAGGCCTGAACAATGGACGTGCCACTATTATGTCCCTTTGGTGAATCCAAACCATTGTCACAGTCCTTAACCTGATTGACTCTAACTTTTCTAATTCCACCATAGCTAAGACATGTTTCTGGGTCATCCAGATTATGAGACATAGATAAGCCCATAGACGAATCATTTCCAAATTCTACATTGATACCTTTTTCTGTTCCAACCGAAGAAATGTTTTGCTCAGTAAATTTGAAAGGTCTGTTTGTGTCACCACCAAATAACCGCTCCATGAATTGGCTTGGGGCTGACGGCAAACTGGAATCATTCTCCCAAGGAGAAGGATTTGCATTTAAAATTCCTGTGGTCAATTTGCTGTTTGGAGCTTGTACAGCTTGCTTCTTGTTGGGGAATAGCTCTGGTTCAGTAGCATCAGCAAACCGTTCAGTAGCATCAGCAAACCATTTATAAGAACGCTTTGGTTCAACTCTTGACGAGTTATCATAAGCTGCATCTCCATCAGTTAAATGCCCACTGCCCTTTGCCATCCAAAATCCCTTGTTCTGGAAAGATTGCCAGAGACAATCACTTCGAATAACAGAAATTGAGCTGGTTGCAGAACTTGACTAAATATCAACAAATAAACTGAAAGCCTTTAAAATTGATAACTTATATTCAAAGAGAGAAAGAGAGTGAGATCACACATCTTGAGAAGCAACCATAAATGGATGCTCAAATAAGTAAGACAGTACGAGTATGTATGTCAAACAATAGAAAACCACAGGCAACTCGTTGAAGACTGAAGTGAAATTTGTGGATATAAATGCACACATACTCCACTTATGAAAGGTTAAATGATGACAGGTTCTTGGGTTTATGTTAGAAGGGGCTTCATGGGTCTTCTTAAATGTTGAGGATGAAAGCTTTGTGCTCCTTATGACCTACACAAATTATTAACGATGTGCTCATGGAAACCTCCTCCAACAAGAATGATCAACTCTAAAATTGAAGATTGCTCCTTACAAAACAAAGGAATTGGAAGCACTGGGGACATCTTAAGAAATCATCAAGGGGTAGTGCTTCTCCAAAAGCATCTTAAGAAATCAATAAGGATTTTTAAAATTGGAAGCGCTTACATCCACCTTGAGAGCTTTCCATGTGGAGTGGTTGCATTTTGTTTGAATGAAGAACTCCCTTTTAAATCAATTTTTAAAAGCTGAATACATACAGTTATTGGCCACTACATTAACATGCTTGTCACGGTTATAATAACAAAATCAGAGCAGTTGAAACAAGGTATACAAGATGAGGCATCACATTTCTAATAATTATACAGTAAATTTAATCCACAAAGTCTCTTGTCATTTTAAGACCATTGAAGAAACTAGAAAGCCATGAACAAATGAGTGTAATAAGTCAATCGGCAGGACATAGAGAAGGCAACAATAATCACAGAAAACCCAATTAGATAAATGGGAAAACAAAGATCGTCACTAATGAATAATTGAAAATAATCTAGGACCTAACATGACAAACAAAATAATTACATTGAAGCTACCATGAATGACTTCATCACAAGACCTGCATTACATTACAATGAACATGCAACATAAATCAACCAGGTTAAAAAAATTTAGAGTGCAAAGTTGGATACACTTCAAATGCATCAAAGCTAAGACTCCTGTGCATCAAATTCCATTCAAGCTCTAACCAGTAACCAAACATTACAATGCTATTCATACACACATATACAAACATATATGTGTGTATGCATGTATAATAGCATCCATGAACATATAATGTGCAGATGTCTAGAGAAAATAAAATAAAAGGAAGATTAAATTTACTTGTACATATATATTCTTCTATGTTAACAAAAGTAAAAAATAACTACTTTTTTTCAACAAATACCTGTTAAGTTTGTTCTCATCTGTCTAACCCAAACAAACAAAACAAAGTTACTTTTTAATTTTCAAACTCACCCTATTTTTCTATCCTTTTCCTTTACGCTGTGTTTAGTTTGAGAATTTGGGAAAGAATTTGAAAAAAAGAAAGAAAAAAATTGTATGAAATTAGGTGAAATATATTCATATTTCACTTATCTTTCTCTTTTTTCCTTTCCAAATCTCTTAACCAAACATAGCGTACAAATCCAATATCCAACACAACATTGACTTCAACAGACATATGAGAAGCTTTATAAAAGAGTTGAGAGCAAACCATCTTGCACTTTCGAGTTCAATGTCTCCCTCCCTACTATAACACCTCTTCGAAAGACTGTCCCTTTCGCGTACGGACCACGCTCTCCGAGCTCAACCCACGCAAGCCAATTGCAAAACCCTCATTGGTTCCAAAACCAAACCCTAGAATTTAAAACCCAGCAAAAGTATACAAAAATGAAATCATTCCAATCAAATTCAGGAAAAAAAGCAAAACAAAAAAAACAAAGTAGTCACTCACAACAAAGATTCAAGTTGATTCTGAAAACTCGAGGAATGAGAAAAACAGTAATGTCCGAAAAACCCTAAAATTGGAGGTTCAGAGATGATCCGTACCTTCGATGACGGAAGGCAGATCGTACGGACGTGCCGTTTCGGTCGGCAATCGCCGGCGAGAATACGGCGGTGAACGGCCGGCGATCGAGGAGAGAAGGGGGGGGGGGGTAGGGTTTGTTGGTGAAGAGAGAGAGAGAGTGTGTGTGTTTGATATGATGTCTGAGGAGCACTCGATTTTTGCTCGAGAAAGGGAATAACTGAACATGATCACGTGTCACAGTTACGTCTGTTGTATCCGTACACGTGTCTCGCACTGAATCAATCATGGCGATCTGCTGCGGTGAGCCGCTGATTTTGATGTCCTTTGTCAATTGTGATAGGTTTAAAATATCTCAAATGAGTGGTGATCAGATGTAGCCAACTCTCAATGCGTGGGGCGGTTCACTTTCACAGTCAAAAATTTGAGTAAAAACAATATAAAGCCCCGTTTGGCGTACAGGTTTTTGGGGGTTAAAACGTTAAAATAGTCATAAAAAATAAAATATATTAAAAAATTAATAAAATAAAATATCATATCAAAATTATAATTATTTCACTTTTTCTATTACAAAAATTAAAAAGTCTAATCAAAACGAGATTTTTTAATTTAAGTTAAATAAGTCAAAAAATCAAAAGCTAACTCACTTTCTAAACCAAACAAAAATATATATATTTTAATATAAGATATAAAAATATTATTTTTATTTATATAGTTTAAGAATTTTTTATTTCATAAAATGATATTAAGTGTTATGTAAATAATTTTTTTAAAAAAATTAATATAATTATGACAACTTGTAAATTTTATTATATATCTTTTTAAAATTTTAAAAGATGATAAAATAATTTACTTAAATAATAATTAAGTTTTTGGTATTTCATTGTCATTAGATCTTTCACACAAAATCTGTTTGAAACCCAAAAACAGGATGGGAGGTTGAGGTGGGTGGAGGATCACACTAAATATTTGGTCATACATTGTGCACCTCGGACCATGGATTGTTTTTTTGAAGATGGTTAAAAATTAATTTTTTTAATTTTTTTTTGCCTTTTTTTACTATTTATATAAGAGGTGATATGACTAAGGGTTGGTTTGGGATGTTCTAAAAAAGTGCACTTTTTGACTTATTGGTGGGTTTGGGTTGGGTTTGGGTTGGGTTTGATGTGATGTGTTAGAGAGGTGATGTGATTTAAATAAGATGATGCGACTTAAATAAGATAGTGACTTTTTGACTTATTTAGTACATGCCAAACTAGCCCTTAAAATGGATTAAAAGTTAACTTTTAACTTTTTTAGTGCGTTTTCAAAACACCCCGATATTAGGTAAGCTTAGGATAATAGATACATGTGAAGAGTGATTTGGTAATAATTGGTCCCTTTTGACAAGAGGTTAAAAGTTAGTATTTTGACTTTTATTTTTTTTTTTGGGGTCATAATCATCTTTTTATTTTTTTACACATTTTTTATTTTAAAAAAAAAATCAAAAAAATCAAAAAATTAACTTTTAATTAACTTCTCCAAACAATCCATTCACTTTTTTTTTGTTTTGTAGGTTTCTCTTGTTTCGAGGTCAATTTATTTATTTATTTTTTACACCATGTGATAAAATAATAGGTTAGTAAAATTAGGTTAAAAGATTGCACTCGCTCAATCGATTCTGTAACAATTCAGATTTTTAGTTATTCTGTAAAATTTATATTAATATTATTTAATCTCAGTTAAGAAAATATATATTTATTATATATTATTATGTGTAATTTTATAAAACAATATAATTAGTAAAAGTTTAGGGATCAAAATATAAATAATAATAATAATAATAATGGACATAATAATAAAATAAATAATTAATTTTCTGTTAGTATATGATAATGTGTAATTTAATTAAGAATTAATTAATTGATATAATTATATTAAAATATTAAGTCAAAAGGTAATTATCTTAAATATTTATTAAGAATAAGAATAAATTTATATAATTATGAATTAAAGCGACGCCTGCCACGTGTTGAGCGCCTGTGGCGTCTCCTCTCTATTTAAGGGAGGACTTGATCAACCTGCGTAAAGAAAAGAAAAGGAAGAAAGAAAAGAAAAGGAAAGGAAAGAGAGAAGGAATAAAAAGATAGTGGAAGTTGAAAAGGTTTTTGATAGTGAAAAAAAGAGTAAGGTATTAAAGTTAAGGTGAATTATATTATACCTTGAGTTATCAAAATGTATTTTACTTACGTTTTGACTTACCATATTTATTTTATACAAGTTATGTTTTATAAATTATTATAAATTATATAAACATTTCAGTTACGTGGTTTTATTTCTGAATCCTATTTGCTTAAAAGGAAACCCATGGATTTGTCTGTTTATATTTTAAAGAATATTTGGTTATGACCTTATATACAATTATGTTTTGTAAGTACCACCACGGGAGTCTCACGCCTTGGGGGACTTAAATAACCATTGGCCTCTGTTTGACCACTTTGTGGTCCTTTGTTTGTCATAAATCCATTGACCTCTGTTCTGTGCGGACCAAAGTGTTGTGCGGAGCTAAGTGCTACACTATTGTGGGAGCCACCTCTAGAATCCGTACGAGCCACCTCTTGAATCCGTACCTCTGTTATGACTGGCACTCCTGTGACCTCTGTTCTGTTCTGTTCTGTACCGTGGTTATGGTTATATATTTACATAATTTATGTATTTCAGTTCTGCTACTTAAATGATTTGTTTACTAAATGAATTATTTACCAAACTGAATTATGTAAATGTTTTGGGCCTAACTAACTATCCATGGTTATTTCGTGTCCCTTATACTCTTGGTATAATATTTCTCACTCTGCCATATGCTTATAGTTGTTTACCAATTTTCAGGAAATAATGCAATTCAAAAATAACTTTTGGAAAGTCTTAGACGCAGGGCTGCGGAATAGACACACACAACACTTTTATAATATTTTTTCTATGTAAATATCGGCCTTTTTGGTCAATATATTTTGTAATAAAAATAGAAACTCCAATGATTATTTTGGTACTTTTACTTAAATATTTCTTCCGCTTGCGTTTATTGATCTGTTTAAGAATTAGCCGGAGGTAACCTCAGTTACTGGCCATCACGATGCTTAACCCTTGGGTACGGGGAGCGGGTCATGATAAGTGGTATCAGAGCAATGGTTTAAACAAAAAAAAAAAAAAAAACAAATCATCATTGGAGCATAGGACACATGCACATTTAAGAAGTAGGATAGCGGGCAATTAATACTTAAGTATTATATTTTGTTAGTTGATTTAATTATATTATAATTTTATATGATTATATATATAATAATTTTTTTTTTAATATGCCTAATTTGTGAAGGATATTAGATATAATTTATATTTGTTATAGTAAAAGAAGGGCAAGAAACAAAGGGTGTCAGACTCAAGCACTCACCAAAATTATAATATAATTAAATATATATAATTTTCAGTTCAGTATTCAAAAAAAAAAAAAATTATTTTGATTTTTTTTAAAAAAAAAGTGGGTTCCAATTATAAAGATACTAATTTTGAAACTATTTCCCATCAATGGAAAGTTCATATCAAAATTTTCAATTATTGTATATAATTCTGTCATTATATTCTCATTTTTATTTATTTTCATCGTAAACAGAACGAGTAAAAAGTTTTTAAAGTCGCTCCTTATTTCTTATTTTGGCCCAAACAATTTTTGACAACTAGACAGTGAGTTATTTTTGGTAAAGTTTTTTTGAGGTACTATTTTCTGTCAGATTAATCATCTAATATATATTTATCAGAGTGCGCAGCGGATAGCTTACATATGACAAATTTTGAGGACGAAATTTTAAAAGGAGGGAAGATTGTAACAACTCAGATTTTTAATTATTCTGTAGCATTTATACTAATATTATTTAATCTCAATTAAGAAAATATATATTTATTATATATTATTATGTGTAATTTTGTAAAACAATATAATTAGTAAAAGTTTAGGGGTCAAAATATAAATAATAATAATAATAATGGATATAATAATAAAATAAATAATTAATTTTCTGTTAGTATATAATAATGTGTAATTTAATTAAGAATTAATTAATTGAAATAATTATATTAAAATATTGAGTTAAAAGGTAATTATCTTAAATATCTATTAAGGATAAGAATAAATCTATATAATTATGAATTAAATCTGAACGAAAGTGACGCCTGCCACGTGTTGGGCGCCTGTGGCGTCCTCCTCCCTATTTAAGGGAGGACTTGATCAACCTGCGTAAAGAAAAGAAAAGAAGAAAGAAAAGAAAGAGAGAAAGAAGAAAGGAAAGGAAAGAGGAAAGAAGAAAAAATAGTGGAAATTAAAAGGGTTTTTGATAGTGAAAATGAAGAGTAAGATATTAAAGTTAAGGTAAGTTATATTAGGCCTTGAGTTACCAAAATATATTTTACTTACGTTTTGACTTACCATATTTATTTTATACAGGTTATGTTTTATAAACTATTATAAATTATATAAACATTTCAGTTATGCGGTTTTATTTCTGAATCCTATTTGCTTAAAAGGAAACCCATGAATTTGTCTGTTTATATTTTAAAGAATATTTGGTTATGACCTTATATACAATTATGTTTTGTAAGTACCACCACGGGAGTCCCACGCCTTGGGGAACTTAAATAACCATTGGCCTCTGCTTAACCACTTTGTGTTATCTGTTTGTCATGGATCCATTGACCTCTGTTCTGTGCGGACCAAAGTGTTGTGCGGACCAAAGTGTTGTGCGGAGCTAAGTGTTACACTATTGTGAGAGCCACCTCTAGAATCCGTACGAGCCACCTCTTGAATCCGTACCTCTGTTATGACTGTCACTCCTGTGACCTCTGTTCTGTTCTGTTCTGTACCGTGGTTATGGTTATATATTTACATAATTTATGTATTTCAGTTCTGCTACTTAAATGATTTGCTTACTAAATGAATTATTTACCAAACTGAGTTATGTAAATATTTTGGGCCTAACTAACTATCCATGGTTATTTCGTATCCCTTATACTCTTGGTATAATATTTCTCACTCTGCCATATGCTTATAGTTGTTTACCAATTTTCAGGAAACAATGCAATTCAAAAATAGCTTTTGGAAAGTCTTAGACGCGGGGCTGCGGAATAGACATACACAACACTTTTATAATATTTTTTCTATGTAAATATCGGTCTTTTTGGTCAATATATTTTGTAATAAAAATAGAAACTCCAATGATTATTTTGGTACCTTTACTTAAATATTTCTTCCGCTTGCGTTTATTGATCTGTTTAATAATTTGCCGAAGGTAACCTCAGTTACTGACCATCACGATACTTAACCCTTGGGTACGGGGAGCGGGTCGTAATAAGTGGTATCAGAGCAATGGTTTAAAAAAAAAAAAAAATCATCATTGGAGCATATGACACACGCACATTTAAGAAGTAGGATAGCGGACAATTAGTACTTAAGTATTATATTTTGTTAGTTGATTTAATTATATTATAATTTTATATGATTATTTATATATAATAATTTTTTTTTTTAATATGCCTAATTTGTGAAGGATATTAGATATAATTTATATTTGTTATAGTAAAAGAATGACAAGAAACAAAGGGTGTCGGACTCAAGCACTCACCAAAATTATAATATAATTAAATATATATAATTTTCAGTTTAGTATTCAAAAAAAAAAAATTATTTTGATGTTTTTTTAAAAGTGGGTTCCAATTATAAAGATATTAATTTTGAAACTATTTCCCGTCAATGGAAAGTTTATATCAAAATTTTCAATTATTGTATATAATTCTGTCATTATATTCTCATTTTTATTTATTTTCATCGTAAACAGAACGAGTAAAAATTTTTTAAAGTCGCTCCTTATTTCTTATTTTGGCCCAAACAATTTTTGACAACTAGACAGTGAGTTATTTTTAGTAAAGTTTTTTTTTGAAGTATTATTTTCTATCAGATTAATCATCTAATATATATTTATCAGAGTGCGCAGCGGATAACTTACATATGACAAATTTCGAGGATGAAATTTTAAAAGGAGGGAAGATTGTAACAATCCAGATTTTTAATTATTCTGTAAAATTTATACTAATATTATTTAATCTCAGTTAAGAAAATATATATTTATTATATATTGTTATGTGTAATTTTGTAAAACAATATAATTAGTAAAAGTTTAGGGATCAAAATATAAATAATAATAATAATAATAATGGACATAATAATAAAATAAATAATTAATTTTCTGTTAGTATATGATAATGTGTAATTTAATTAAGAATTAATTAATTGATATAATTATATTAAAATATTGAGTCAAAAAGTAATTATCTTAAATATCTATTAAGGATAAGAATGAATCTATATAATTATGAATTAAATTTGAACGAAAGCGACGCCTGTCACGTGTTAAGCGCCTGTGGCGTCCTCCGTCCTCCTCCCTATTTAAGGGAGGACTTGATCAACCTGCGTAAAGAAAAGAAAAGGAAGAAAGAAAAGAAAGAGAAAAAAGAGAGAAAGAAGAAAGGAAAGGAAAGAGAGAAGGAATAAAAAGATAGTGAAAGTTGAAAGGGTTTTTGATAGTGAAAAGGAAGAGTAAGGTATTAAAGTTAAGGTGAGTTATATTATACCTTGAGTTACCAAAATGTATTTTACTTACGTTTTGACTTACCATATTTATTTTATACAAGTTATGTTTTATAAACTATTATAAATTATATAAACATTTCAGTTACGTGGTTTTATTTCTGAATCTTATTTGCTTAAAAGGAAACCCATGGATTTGTCTATTTATATTTTAAAGAATATTTGATTTGACCTTATATACAATTATGTTTTGTAAGTACCACCATGGGAGTCCCACGCCTTGGGGGACTTAAATAACCATTGGCCTCTGTTTGACCATTTTGTGGTCCTCTGTTTGTCATGGATCCATTGACCTCTGTTCTGTGCGGACTAAAGTGCTGTGCGGAGCTAAGTGCTACACTATTGTGGGAGCCACCTTTAGAATCCGTACGAGCCACCTCTTGAATCCGTACCTCTGTTATGATTGTCACTCTTGTGACCTCTGTTTTGTTCTGTTCTGTACCGTGGTTATGGTTATATATTTACATAATTTATGTATTTCAGTTCTGCTGCTTAAATGATTTGTTTACTAAATGAATTATTTACCAAACTGAGTTATGTAAATGTTTTGGGCATAACTAACTATCCATGGTTATTTCGTATCCCTTATACTCTTGGTATAATATTTCTCACTATGCCATGTGCTTATAGTTATTTATCAATTTTCAGGAAATAATGCAATTCAAAAATAGCTTTTGGAAAGTCTTAGACGCCGGGCTGCGGAATAGACACACACAACACTTTTATAATATTTTTTCTATGTAAATATCGGCCTTTTTGGTCAATATATTTTGTAATAAAAATAGAAACTTCAATGATTATTTTGGTACCTTTACTTAAATATTTCTTCCGCTTGCGTTTATTGATCTGTTTAAGAATTGGCCAGAGGTAACCTCAGTTACTGACCATCATAATACTTAATCCTTAAATACGGGAAACGGGTCGTGACAGATTCAAATCCAAATCTCTGACCTTCATTGTTCCAAAGAACAATTATATGAATCATTGGACCAAATAGTTTATTATTTGTTCGGATAAGTTTCAATTGTGACTCATTTATACTTGTCTGGTGAGCATAAATAGCACATAAACCTTTTCAAATTTATATTTTTTATATTTTCATATTTTATATGTTGAATTTTAATTTAATAGCTGGTTTAGAATTTTTAAAAATTTATTAATCATCTTTATTTTATTGTTTATCATTGCATAATTTTTCTAACAATATTGTAAGGGTATGACAATTTGATTTGTTCAAAGATAGGTGGTTTAATGTCAAAATGCATGGGCAGAGTATGGAAGTTGAAAAATTCGCAAATCGAATCGATCCACAGTCGATTTGGTTTGATTTTTTTTAATTCGTAATTTGATTTTGGTTTGAAAAATTAAAGAACTAATCTCTGCAAATTGGTTATAAATTTAGATCCACGGTTCCCGATTTGAACCAAATCGGATCGTATAACTTAAACCATATATATTTGTTTGCTAGATATTATGTTTGTTTAAGTTGATGGTTGTGTATGTTTATGTTTTAAAAGTTTATATTTCGAAAAATTATGATAGATTAATGTTGAATAATATTTACTTAATGTTATGTTTTTGCATAACTGGTGAATATTATGAGAATTGTTTGTGTTAATCGACATGTTATTATTATTTTTAAAATTTATAATAAAATGTTATATGATTTTTTTTGTGAACAGATTATGTGCAACTATGATTTCAAACCGCCGAACCGTGTTTAAATGATTTGATTCGGATTGATTCCATAATTTTAATGGTATGATTTGGTTCTAATTTTTATAGAATGGTAAACAATGGATTGGTATTCATTTCATCCCAAACCTATCCAAATGCACTTCTATTCAATGGGCTGCATAAGTGGACCAGACTGGATTGTGTTTGACCTCTTGTTTTGGGCTTTTTTGTTAGGTTAGGTTGGGTTTCATATTTCTTTAATGGGCCAGACTGGGGTTGATTAGTCGACTTAGATAAGTTGTTTATAGTTTTCTTTTTCCTTAAAAAAAAAAATTTTTTTTTTAAAGTTTTTATCAAACTTTTGATACAGTTTTTACAATTTATGAGGTAAAAATAAATTGAAAAAAGCTAATTATAAATTGGGAAAAAAACTATCCGGAAGTAGAGTGGTGTTTTTTAGTTTTTACTTTATGATTATTAACTTTTATTAGTTTATAAAAAATTATACCAAATAAGCCCAATACATATCTGTATATGAGGTGGAGCCAATGTATGTAGTACGAGAGGGTCATGTGCCCCTGGGTTTTTCATATTTACACTATTTCTCTTATATATGAAGTTTATATTTAATTTGTCTTTTATAAAATTATAATAGTGTCCCTCCTTAAATCATGTAAAATTCTTTTGTATTTTAAAATTTTTAAAAGTGCTCTGTTATATATATATATTTTTGTTCATTCTTTTATAGTCTAAACTGGAAAGTTAATGATAAGAATTGAATTAATTGAACATTTCATTATTATCATGGGATTTGTTTAGTTTATTATTTCCAGTGTGGGATTTTTTATTGAGTTGATGGTGTTGAATTTGTTAATCATAAATTTAATTGGGTTGTTGATTCTCACAATAATTGTAATATTGAATCTCAATAATGGACTCCCCAAAAAATGCATAAATTTAATAGTATCTCGTTGTTGTTTATTGTGGATTTTTTTTCCAATGATGTGAGTAATATGTGCCCCCTTTGCCTTGAATTTCTGGCTGTGCCATTGCATATATATGTAGTGTTATCTTGTTCAATTCACAAAAAGTCACTAGTTCAATAGTTAAAACTTAACCTACTAATAATTTTGAAATTGTGAGTTTAAATTTGAAGAGAATCACGTTGTGCAAATTATATCAACAATGAAGGGTTCGTTTGAGAAATGGGTTGGCTTTTTGGCTTTTTTGGTTATTTTAGCCTGGGGTTAAAAAGCATGTTTTGGGAAGAGCTTTTGACTTTTTTGACTTTTTTGTGAGAGAAAGAATGTAATAATTATGGATTGAATGTGATATTTTGTCTTATTGGACTAAAAATCCTATTTTGTTTTTTTGACTATTTTAGCCAAAAAATCCCAAAAGTTGGCTTCCCAAACAAAGCCTAAATTTGTATCTTTATGGTGATCAAATCTGAGTATCAAATTTTTGATATCATACATTGCATCACTATTGATAACACATTATCCACATTTTAAACGAATAATGTTCTATAAAACAAATAAAATTTACAAATCTTTCTTACTAACTCACATAACACTAAAATACATCAATCGGTTTGAAATTGGAGTTTTATGTCAATTTTTTATTTTATATGTCACCAATCATCTCATAAAAAAAAAAAAGAAAAAAAGAAGAAGAGAGAATAATATAAAATATTACTGGTCGAGCCTTGTAATAATTTTTTTGAATTAGATTATTTCTGCTATTTTGAGTTTGTCCCAAAGCCTACATCAATCCGTACACTAAAAAAATAATTAAAAAAGGAAGTCTAATCGTGTTAGAATTAAACCTAATCCGAAAAGGCACAATACAAACCACAGTTCTAACTGAAATAAAACTTCATACTTTGGTATTCATAGTCTAATTGATTTCTACTAAAATTGCTCACAATTACGTACTATATATAAACAACACACTAATCAAAAAGTTAGTAGTGTTAATATTTAAACACTCAAAACACTTAGAAGATTTTTGAATCATCATGAGTCGAGATAATTCTGACATGAACCAAAACAATTTAAACTCGTACAATAATTTTTATAGTCACTTACACCAGTCACCCAAAACCGATGTCGCAAATCAAAACAACTCGAACACACCCAATTATCTTTATAGTAATTTATACCCGTCACTCGACACCGATGTCTTGTGTTTGCTCCGAAGACGAGACTTTGAACTACGACGAGAACAAAAACAACAACGGTCGATGCAATTGCGCAATTCAGTTGATGCACAGGCCACGGACCCTTCTCGATTCATATCGTTCTTGGAAACCGGTAATAACTCCTTTTTTACACCGTGGATTTCGAAGTCCGATGCTCCCAAAATAGGGAACGAGCATGGTGGTTGTAACAATGGTGATCCGAGGCAGTATATGAAGTTAGAACTCGGATCATTGTTTGCACATGAGGTGTGTTTCACTAACTTAACACATGCACTTGTCTCAGTAAATAATTATTAGATATAATACTGCTATTAGGGATGATATTTGTGTTACACTTAAATTTTTTTTTTTTTTTAGAATCTTTTTGAATTTTTTTTGAAGTGTTGTGTATAGAATTTCTTAGCACAATTGAGATAAACCAACCCTATGCCACACAACACATGAAGATTTTTTTCAATTCTAAAAATTGAGAGAAATATTTTAGTTTGTGCTTTTTCCTAGGAAAATTACAATTTAGTATAAATTTTTTCTTGAAGCTGTAATTATTTTTGAAAAAGTCACTGTAATGTGATTTTTCCTTTTTTTTTTTTTTGGTATAAATTTTTAGTTTGTGTTTTACAATATAACACTGTTTTTGATGAAAAATTAATAGTTTGTCATGGGATATCACATCGCCATGCCTATTATAAACATTCGCATCCGTTTATATTTTCCAATCACTCAATACAAAATCGTAAATTCCATCTCTAACACCAATTACAATACATATAGAATACCATGTGGTGTTGGCGTGGACCAATCAATAAGTTCTTGTTTTTTGTTATACAGGTCCATGATTTGAAGCCGGAGCAACAACCTAATCCCACAGAGAAGAAGATTGATAAGACTGATGATTGAAGGTGCAAAGGTGTGTAGAAGAAAATTTAGAAAAACATTAGGGATCCAAATATTTATCAAAAATCTTATATGAGTGCGAAATTTATGTGAGACATTTAGTAAAATATTTAAGATTTTTAACATTACTCAAAAAATTTATGGGCAAATTACATATATCTCTTTCGAGGTTTAGCAAAATTACAGATACCCCCTTGAGATTTGAGAAATTACAAAAACCTCCCTGAAGGTACTATTTGCATAACAAATTAGGGGACAAATTGTTATGAAAATATAAACCTCAGGGAGTATCTGTAATTTCTGAAACTTCAAGGGATATCTATAATTTAGCTAAACCTCGAGGGAGGTATATGTAATTTGTCCAAAATTTTATATCTTTCATGAGGACAGTATATTTTTATGGTGTAATCAGTGTAGTACTAATTTGTTTTTCTGATGATATTGGCTTGCATTATATTTGCAATTGTTCTGTTTGGTTGAATTTTGAGGCCAAAAAAAAAAAATTTTGGAATATTTTTTGAAAAATCGAAAACTATTTTTTTTTTTTTTGAAATTTCAAAAGATATTTATCCAAAAAAAAAAAAAAAAATCCATTGTTTTTTTTGTAATGAACTAGTTTTTCAAATTATTTTCAAAAAATAAGTTCTTAAAACTCAATCAAATAATTTTTTTACATAATATTATACAAATACTTTTTGGGGATTTTTTTTTAAGGTCCCTAGTATTAAGATTTTATAGTTTAAAGGACATTCAATATTTTAATAATGTCTAAGGTCCCTCAAGTTGATCCAGAGAAAATTCACGTCACAGAGAAAATTGATCTAGAGAAATTAAAATTTCTCTGACCTTCCCTAAACTTCCCACTGTAAATTTCTCTGCTTTTCCCTTCTCTAAATTTCTCTGCCCCTCATATACTTCCCGCTCTCCCAGAAAAATTTCTCTGCCTTTTCACAAAATTACATCTCCAGAGAAATTTTAAATTTCTCTGCCCTCTCTGCCTCTCTTGGACTCAACTCTCCAGAGAAAATTTGAAAATTTATCTGGTCTTCCCTTTTTCCAAAGAAATTTTCCTTCTTTGGCTTTCTCTGGAGAAAATTTCTCTGGCCTTCCCTACTCTCCAGAGAAAATTTCTTTCTCCAAACCTAGAGAAATTCACTCAAACCAGAGAAATTCCCCTCTCCAACCTAGAGAAATTCTCCCTCACAATCTTTTCTTGTTGAAAATCATAAATCTCAGATAAAATGTGACCCATGATTCATACATTAGCTGGAGTGTTACAATATCAACAGTACCTTGGGAAATTTGAAGAAATAGAGTCAGAATTTATAACTGTAGAAATTATAACACACAAATGCCCCCCTGGTCTATGTCACTCCCCAAACCAATACATACACACACAAACACAAAATTTTGAGTAATGACTGGTGATGTGATCGGTATTTATCATGATCAACACTCACAAAAGGGCAAATCGATAAAGGAAGAACAAAATTACTTATGAAGAACGCCATGGCTATGGCAATAAGCAACCCCAGTACACAACTGATAGAGAAAACTCTGGATTAATGAAAGCGGAAGAGGCCGAGGATCGAGGCCCTTGGGGTGGGAGTTCATTTCTCTCTCTCACTACATATACTTATACACATATATGTTGTGAGAGAGAGAAATGGATCGATCGTCGCTGAAAAACCTAATACTTGTGACCTGGGATCGCTTTTGTGATGATCAACCGCCCTAATCTTTGAACTCGCTAATGAAGCTGATGATGACGGATCTAGCTCCAAAATGAATCATTCAGTGGGTGTGGCAATGAATGAGAGTGAGAGTGGAGGCAACGGTTCATGGTTGATCGAATCAAAGAGAGAGAGAGAGGAAAGCAGAAAGCGAGAAAGTGAATTTTCTCTGGAATATACGGGTGTAGGATCAAGGGACTTTAGACATTATAAAATAATATTGTGGATCTCTTCTACCACAAAAAATGAAAGAGAGATCTTAGACTAATTTTCTCATAATTTTTTTCATAATAATTTGCATGCATGTGAAGGTGATAAATAAGTGAATGAAGATAGAAATAGATATGAGGTGAAAAAAACATGAGACCTAATCAGATCGGAGGTTACATCCAATAACATGTTAAAATACTGAAGACGTCTAATTTCAATTAATCCAAAATCAATTGCCAATGAACAAAGAAATCTCTAAATTATATTTATAATGTGAAGTAAGATTTTAATATCAATTTTTTGGTATTTTCTGAAATAAATGTGTTGCCCTTGCAATTAACAAAAAATCTGGTGCGTAATATAGCCAATAATTCTATAATGTTAATTAGACCGGGTAAAATCTAGGAGAAATAATAATTTAGTGCGAATTAACAAAAAAATTTAAAATCAATGATAAAATTTATGAATTTTAATAATTAAAATATTAAATTTTTTCATGAACTTGTAATTATTTTTGAAAGGTGCCACTGAAGTGTAATTTCCCCTAAAATGTAAAACCAAATTTCAAAACAAAAACATAAATTCAAATAGCACTATTACAATCCAACTAAAATCTATATCGGATAGTATCAATCAATATTTAAAATCTTAGTACCGAATTAACTAAAAATTTAAATCGAGAAACATATCAGTCAATATTTAAAACTTTGGCGGCAAGTCAATCAAAAATTTAAATCAAGCAAGTAACCAAGGGGGCAACTTCTTGATCTTCATGTGGTTCTCATATGGAGTCAAGTTCAAATCCAAGCTCAAAACTCTATTGCTGCAGATGTTGCTACTACTCAACTTCTTCATAACCGGCACCACCGCCTCCTCTGTCGACGACTTGCTCTTGCTGCTTATACTACTGGCACCGGAGGACAACCCTTCTTCACCGGTGGCAGCAGGACGGTGTCTCCTCATATGACCCCCAAGCGCTTGCCCGAGGGCGAACTCTAGCCCGCATATCGAGCACTCGTGAGTCTTCGCCTTTACGGGCGAGCTGGGAGTCTGAACATGAAGGTCTCCTCCTCCCATTAATCTAAGCTTCTTGTGGCTAGCCCTGTGGCCTCCGAGGGCTTGGAATGATGAAAACTCTCTGTTACATGTCTTGCAGGTGAAAACACGGTCACGGCGACTACTTGATGTAGTCTCACCAACACGGGAGAGGAGCATCAAGCAGTTGGCCATGGCTAGTGTTTCCACCTCTGTATCTTCTCTGCTTCTTTTTAGAATTGCCATGGTCATAATAATAATAAGATGGGAAAGTTGTTGGGTTGTATGTGTTTGACAGTATGTGAAAAGCTTTTTATTTGTGAGAAAAGTGATGAGTGTGCTGTACTGAGTACGGTTTGTTGATGATGTACATATATAGGATTAGGGCGGTTTAAAATGAGAAATTTGCTTGGGGAGTAAGAAAGTGCCAGTAGTGGTTGTTCTGAGAAACGCTTTGTTTGGTTTGCTTTTTAGAAAAAAATTTAGGAAAAATTCTCTACAAATAAATTTTTAAAAGTAATTAAATTAAACAAATTTTTTTAAAAAAAATCTCAAAATTTTGTTTGGTTACCTACTTTCCAAAATCACACTTTCTCATACACATCAAATCAATCACTTTTTTTAAAACTCTTTCCCAAAAACAATTTTCCAAAATTATTTCTGAAAAAAGGCAAACCAAACAAGTTTTCGTACTTTTTATCTCAAAAACTACTCCACAAATACAAACCAAATACACTCACGGCCATTGCTATTGGTTGCCACTGCGTAATTGATCTCACGCAATTAGTTTGATTTTGAATTTTTAAAAATAATTTTTAAATTTTTTATGTTTTGTATTTGTTATTTATGTATTTAAAAAGTAAAATATTTATGAAATTTTTTTTTTAAAATTTGATAAACACAAAAAAAAAAAACCGAAAATATACTAAATTTATGTATATATATATTCTTTGCATTTAGTGAATTTTCTAAAGTTTTTTTTTTATAAATTTTATACTTTTTAGGTATATTTAGTAGGGGTGTTCATGCACCCAACAGATCTGTCAAAATTGACCAACCTGACCCAACCCATTCGATTTTAGGCAGTTTCGACAGTGTAGGCAAACAAATGCGGGTAGAGATTTTTCAAATTGGCCTATGTTTGGACGGATAGCGGATGGAAGATCACCTAACCCAATCTGATATGCCAATCCCTAAGAAAATAATATTATATTTTTATGCTTTGCATTTTAAAAAAATATTTTATTTAGTCATTATATTAGCTATTTATGAAATATGAAAACTAGAGCTTTATTTTTATAATAAAAAATGACGAATAAAAAATTTTGGACTTAAATAAGGCTCAAAATAATAAAACAAATTACTCTAAAATAATTTTCAAAAACAAACTCAAAAAAATAAAAAGTCTAAATTCAGATAGATGGCGGATGAGGGGCCACCCACCAGCACCCCTAATATTTAGATTAAGTGAGTTTAAAAAGTAAAAAAAAAAAAAAAAAAAAAAATTAAAAAATACACTAATTATAAAAAATATAGTTTAAAAACTCAAAATTATTTTAAAAAAATACAAAAAAACAAAATATTTAAAAAAGAGTAGTGTGCGGGGCGAGCTCAAAACAAAGACTTGTTTGACGGTTCTAGAACCTTGGGCAAGATATGCGCATTATAGAACTATACAATTCAAATAATCTGTGTAGATGTTGTGTATTATGGTGATATAATCGCTAGGAACAAGTAACTCAAATTCTTTGCAATTAACTTTGTGATATTTGGTCACTATAATAAATTAAAATTTTAGAGATGAAAATTTAAAAATAAAATTATTTTAGTTGCTAAAAGTATCTTTATTGTAATTTTCGTAACAAAATTGAATATTTCAATTACTATCCTTTTAGGATTAAATTTTTTGTTTAAAAAATTAACTTTTTTTGTACCAAATTATTTTGTCCCTAAAATGCATTGATTAGTGACATTTTTTTAAAAAACTTTTTGGTAATATTTTTTGCAATAAAACTTTCAGTTTTAGGAAAAAAAATTAATCCCTAAAACAATATACATTCTAGTGAGTGTAATTCATGGTCAATTTTTTTCCCCAATTTATTTAAAAGAAAAATTAGTGAAATATCTCTCTCCAACTTTGGATAGTAAGAGAGATCTAATATATTTTCTCTTATTAGATAAGGTTCCTCAATAATATTATTTGAGAAATTTCAACTTGTTACAGAGAAATTGTTCTGAAATTTTTTCTGTGAAGAGCTGAAAATTTCTATGAAAATGTTGAGAGATTCCAACTACTATAAAAATGTTACATATCTTTTATCTTATAAAATCTTAATATCAAGGGTTTTAAACTAAAAATCCCTTATTTAAATTATTTCAACCTCATAATTAAGGTAAACCAAAGTTACAATAACTATATCAAACAGTCACATAAAAAAAAAGAAAAAAAAAAAAGAAGGAAACACTCTATGATGCACATCGTTGTATCTTATAACTAAAAACAAAAAAGACATAATTTCAATTTTTGAGTCAAATTTTTTTAAAAAGATTATAACTAAATATAATATGAGGCATAACTAAAGAATCTATGAGTCATAACTAAAATAATGTCATAATTAAAGAAAAAATTAGTCACAATTAAATAATAAAATGACATAATTGAAGTGCATACGGTACACTCCTTTGAAACGTGTACATTAGAATTTCCCTGAAAAAAAAATTACCTACTTGGAATATATGTATTTTTAGATAATAAAAAAAAATGATTGTAATTAAATATGAAAGCAAGTTAAATAACATAAGAGAACAGTGGCGGAGTCAGAAAATTAAATTAGAAGTGACACTTATTAATTATAATATCGAAAAGTTTTAAAAAATATTTCACGCAAGTTTTTACAATTGATTTCAAGAAATATAAAAAAAATAATGTTATTTATAACTAATATATCATGAACAATATAAAAAAAAATATAGATATAAGTCTTAAAATAAATTATGTAATGATAAATTATTTTTTTATACAAAATTTGATTAAAAATTTAATATAATAATAGTACACATTATCATGAGTATGTGATATCACAAATTAATAGGAAATAAACACATAGAGAGTGAACCTCACATGTCAAATGTAACTAACAATCCAATAAATTTCATATCTTTATAGTGAGATTATTTATACTTGCATATCAATAATAATGACATTACCGTTACATTCAAAATTTTTCATAAAATTTTCATAGATAATATGATTTATAGTAGTCTCTTTAGTTTCAATCAAAATAACTATTATTGTTCTCATAATTTTTAAAATACCATTGACATTTCACTCTAATAATATTTTTATAATTTTTTTTTATTTAAAATATCTTTTTTTTATATTTATAAAAAAAAATTCCAAAATTCAAAGCGGCACGTGAACCCCCGGTATCTTCCTTCCTCCGCCACTGTAAGAGAGTCTAAATTATATAGTAAGGGGTTGTTTGGGATGTTCTAAATAAGTACATTTTTTGACTTTTTGGACTAAAAAGTTGAGGAAAAAAATATGGTTGTTTGGGTTAACTTTTTGACTTTTTATAAAAAAATGTGTATTAAAAAATTGTATAAATTACTGTATAGGAAAAAATTAAGATTAAAAGTTGTGCAACCATACTTTTTAACTTTTGATGAATAATAATAATTTTTTAACTTTTTAATTTTTTAATTTTTTTTTAACTGGTCAAACTTGACCTAAATCAGAAAGCAGGAATGAATTTCGTAGGACAACAAACGTCATTGACAACGTGGTTCACAAGTCCTCGCATAGTAATAGTAATCAAAATATACCTATAAGAAGGAAACACTATGGTGCACATCGTGGTATATCTTATAATTAAAAATAAAAAAGACATAATTTTAATTTTTTGAGTCAATTTTTTTTTAAAAAAAATTATAACTAAACATAATATAAGACATAATTAAAGAATCCATGCGTCATAACTAAAATAATATCATAATTAAAGAAAAACATTACTTATAATTAAAGAATAAAATGACATAATTAAGGTGTATATGGTACACTCCTTTGAAGGGTGTATATTAGAATTTCCCTAAAAAAATTCACCTCCTTTAAATATATGTATTTTTAAATAATAAAAAAAATTTGATGGTAATTGAACATGAAAGCAAGTTAAATAACATAAGAGAGTCTATGGTCAAGTTTGGCTATCCAAAATAAGTACACACTTTTTATTTTTTTATCTTTTTTTTCATCACATCACCTCTCTATTTTTCTGTACATCTTTTCATAAAAAGATAAAAAATACACTTATTTAGATTATTTCAAACAACCCTTAAATTATTAGGTGTTTTAGAAAGATAATTAAAAATTATTTTTTAATTATTTTTTTGACTTCTTTATCAGGGAGAGAAGTGAGTTAAAAAATAAGTCCATATAGTCTTAGCCTCCGTTTGGGAAGTGGGTTGGCTCTTTGACTTTTTGGCTCTTTTGGCTATACGAGCCTGGGCTCAAAAGCTTGGTTTGGGAAGGGCTTTTTGGTTTTTTGACTTTTTTGACTTTTTTTGTGAGAGAAGAGTGTAATGATTATGGATTGGATGTGATTTTTTGTCTTTTGTGACTCAAAATTGCTATTTTGTCTTTTGTGGCTCATTGAGCCAAAAAAGCCCAATGAGCCACTTCCCAAACCATGCATGAGCAAGCAAGAATGAATTTCATAGGACAACACAACACACGTCATTGACAACGTGGTTCACAAGTCCTCGCAAAATAATAGTAATCAAATATACCTACAAAAAAATGGATAATATGCATGACATAATATAATATGATTTATATAAGAATCTTTCTTTGTGATTAATCTACGCGGCACCCTTTGTGCTACGAGGTAGTTGAGGGTAAGCTTCGTCTTTCACACTCTCTTGAGTACAAGAAGTCTTATATATACTTGTTCCTAAAGATACTGCACCTACTTCCACTCCTGACCATTAAAAAACACTCACAGTTTCTAGAACTTTCCATGAGGGAACCTGATCCTAATCAGCATCCAAGGTTGGTATGTCCCACCCCCGAGGTAAGAGTGGAAATTTGACCCGAACTGATTTATGGGTCAAAAAATTAGACATAGGCCCAAGTTTAAGAGTATTTGAGCTTTGAGCAGGTCAGTTTGATGGGCTTGGGCTTGGGCTCGAGTTTGGGTCGGATGTGAACATTTAAAAAAAAAAAATTTCTATTTTTTCTATTAAAATTTTATTCTTTTTCAGTAAAAATGAAACTGGGTCTCGGGTTGGGCTTTAAGTGGGCCTTGAACAGGCCGATGGATTGGCCTTTAAAATGATGGCCCAAGCTTAGGCCCAGGGTTCCAGGTTAAGCTCTGACCCAAGCCTAACCGGGCGGGCCTACCCTAGACAACGGGCGAGCTAACTTCAAACCCTCCCGATAGGCCGCGCTATTTTTAAACCCCTACCTTGAGGGTACAGATAATGCGTTCGTTATTCATATGGTATTAAAGTCACACTCTTCATCCCTCCTCTTCTTATTCTCTTTCTTCCACCTCATTAAGAATCAAAATTGTGGTGCTATATAGAGGATGTAGCATATGTGCAGTTTGTAAGATTTATTTTAAGTTTTATTTTGATAATTTGAACTGTTTAACTTTTAAGAAACATCAAAGTAGAACATATATGTAAAAATTTTATGTTACTTGGATATCTATAGTTCTTTCATCAAATAATATTTGGATTCAGTTTGATACATAAATATTCATTTTTTGTATACAAATGCGATTTGATGAAGGGACTATCGATATCTGATCAATTTGATTTTAATTTTTTTTTAAAAATAAATAGTTTAAATTATCAAAGTAAGACCCAAAGTCTTATTACAAGCTGCACAACAATCACAGATGTGCATTGCGCACAACAGTGACCTCAAGATGCTCAACTCAATTTTAACTTTTATAAGCTTTGTCTGTTTATTTTGATCATGTGATTAGGAGATGTCATTTGATTCTCAAATTTATGTTTTCAGAGTAAGTTAAAAAATCCTTACTTAAAATACAGTTTTTGATTATTAAAAAAAATGTCCCGCTCAATTACAATATGGAGGGTTCCTTTAGTCCAGTAATTAATTGAATTGGAGAGTTTTGAATTCTACAAGTAAATAATTCATGTAATGCCCACCAAGTAAATAATTCATGTAAAAAAGAAGCTAAATTGATTGAATATATAGCCACATATTTGGATTATTTTGTCTTAAAAAAATGATAAGCATAATTTAAAAATAAATTATTTATTTTTTAAAAATAAATATAATCTAAGCATATGATTACTAATATCTAAACATTTTTTTGCGTGAATTTCATGAAAGACAGTAAAAACTGATTTGGATTACCGAGATAACGTGAAGCCACAAAACACTCAGCTGGACCCTCCAGTAGGAAGCCTCCTCCAATGAAAAATGCTAGACTATCAAATTTTTTATACAAAATTCTATGAGAATGATGTAATAATAGTAAACTTGTAAATTATGATCATATATGATTTAGGGCTGGTTTGACATAGTTTAAAAAAAGATAAAAAGTCAAAAAATTAAAAAATTATCACTATCCATTAAAAAAAATATTAAAAAATTATGTTTTCACAAATTCATACAACTCAACTAATTCCTACTTTTCAGCTGTGCAGTGTTGGGATAGAATAGTAGGACAGTGTGGGGCAATTTTGACACATTGTTGTTCAGCCAATGGGGGCCTATCACGGATCCCGTTTTAATAATCTGAACCGTTGAATATGTAGAACTTATTGAGTACTATATGTCTGTAAAAAATTACATTGATCAGATATCGATAACTACATGATCAAATCAGTTTTGTATGAAAAAATAGATGGTGTTATAATTAACGATTGAAAAAAACAAATCTGATCAGATAGTTATCGATATCTGATCAATGTGATTTTTTATCAACATATAGTGCTCGATGAGTTCTACACATTGAACGGTTTAAATTATCAAAATGAAACCCGTGATGGCCCCTACGGGCCAAACAAAGCAGTCCATTGCAATACCCGAAAAGTATCCAATAATTTCTTGCATGAATTCGCCTAGCAGATTGTACACAGCTGTCATTCACTCATCTCCAATCTTCTCCTACACACTTCTTTATACAAATTTTTAATACACATTTTTCTATAAAAAGTTAAAAAGTTAATCCAAACATCCATATTTTTTTCTTCAACTTTTTAGTCTAAAAAGACAAAAAGTGCACTTATTTAGGACACCCCAAACAACCCCTTAATAGTCTCAAACTATTATGGCTATATTTGGCATAAAGGTTTGGGTTGAGTTGGACCTATTTTAGCTACAAAAAGAGAAAATAGTTTTTTAGTTTAATAAGACAAAATATCGTATCCAAACTATAATCATTTTATTTTTTTTCTCACAAAATTCAAAAAAGCCAAAAAGCTTATCCTAAATGAGGCTTTTTAGACCCATACTAAAATAGCCAAAAAATCAACCCATATCCCAAACGAAGGATGTGTAACATTATCCGCATAGTGTTTCCAATCAATAACGTAATAAAAAAATATTTATAAGTAAAATAATACGTTCTTTTTAAGTCCTATTTTGTTGTTAAGATTACTCTTGAGTCCTACCAAATTTAACACAGACAACTAAGTCTTATTTGTTATAAAATATTCTCAAAAGGTTAATTATTCCATAATGAGATATCTCATTTCACTTTTACCCCTCATTTAATATGAACAATAATTTCAGAAATATTTTAATCCAAGAAAAATTATATTTTTAACTGTAAAAATTATGATATTGTATTAAAAAAACCATAAATCACAATAAAAAAATTACTAATAAATTTTATTTTGTTTTGAAAATTACTATTGACTTATATCAAATTTCAATATTAATAAATAAGTCCTATTTTCTTTTTTAATTTATAAATTGTCAAAAAAATTCAATTATTCGTAATTGTATTTTATTTTAATTTTATTTTCTCATTAAAATATGAACCAAAAATGTCATAAATAATTTATTTTATATAATTTTTTATAATAAAATATTTTTAATTATTGAAATTAAACAATTTTTCATAAGCATACGATTCATCAACTATTTCATGCATTGAAAAATATATAAATTTGTCATAGTATTATTTTTCATAACTCAATAGAATTTTAATAGAATTAGCCCTTTTAGATTGTTTATATCAAAAAAAAAAAAAAAATCATAATTTGAGATAACAAAAAATAATGTATTTTATATTATAATTGCTTCGATACAATTGTTATTTATGATTTTTTTAAAAAATTTATAATTTATAATTAAGTTATTATTTATAAAATTGTTGTTCATATTACACTACAAGAAAATGCACAATTGGCGACTAAAAAAAACGGTTTTCGTCGCTGAAAGTAGTGGAAATGGCGACTAAAATCAGTTTAGTCGCCAAAGCTGAGAACTTTTGCCGACTAAACTACTTTAGTCGCCGAATATAGACCTTTTAGCGACTAAAAGTGGGTTTAGTCGCCGAATGTAGTAGTTTTAGCGACTGAAAAAATTGTAGTAGCTAAAAGGCACGCTTTTTGGCGACAAAAACCATTTAGTCGCCAAATCTATAGGTTTTCGCGACTAAAAAAACCTTTAGTCGCCGAATAGAGGTGTTATACCGACAAACACAATTTTAGTAGCTAAAACCTGGACAAGTGGCGACTAAAAATGATTTTAGTCGGCAAAACTCGAGCTTTTGGCGACAAAAAAAGAGTTTAGTCGCCGATTGTAGTTATTCTGGGCGGAAACTCACGTTTTTAGCGACAAAACAGAATTTGGTAGCCAAAAAGCATATAAATGGCGACTAAAATTCATATTTAGTCGCCAAAAGTCCTCTCAGATTTTTTTTTAGTAAATACTTTATTAAATACATTAAATAAACATTAAATAAAAATAATTATTTATATGTAGAGTTTGTACTAAAACCGGAAAATTTAGTATATAAATAATATTTGTTGCAATAATAATCGCGTGAGAGTGTAGTGGCATAGTGGGGAAAAGAGTGTTGCTGAAGGTTAACAAACATTGGAAGTGGATGGTCATAGGTTCGAAACTTGGTAGGCATCGCGCGGAGCAAAAAAAATTTTTTTTTTCAAAGACTTTCGGCGACCAAAATCTTTAGTCGCCAAAGGTTAAAATAATAAAATAAATAATTAATTATTGGCGACAAATAGTTTAGTCGCCAAAGGTTAAATTCCAAAAACTGAATTTGACTATTGGCGACTAATGGTTTAGTCGCTGAAGAGCTGACCTTTCGCGACTAACAGATTTTTAGTCGCGAAAAGCATCCGCGACCATGTTTTGGCGACAAAATGGGCGACTAAAACTTTTAGTCGGGGAAAGTGGATTTCTGACATTTGGCGACTAAAATTCGACCTTTGGCGACTAAAAATTTAGTCGCCAAAGGTGTTTTTTTTTGTAGTGTTAGGGGTGAGCAGTGGATATACCGATCCGTTCAAACCGACCGAATCGAATCGATCCACCAAATTTTGGACGGATACATGATGACGAGCTGACGGTTGTGGATTGATTTTTTTCCAATCCGCTTAGTTTTGGACGGATGACGGATTTGAGGTTCCTTTGGCCGTAGCAGAACTGCCAAAGCGTGAGCACCTCTGGTAATTTGTAAGATTTTGTATTTTTAATTTGTTTACATATTCTATTTGTGTTTTCAATTGAAAAGGAGTTTTAATATTCAATTAAATATATTCTGTTGAAAAAAATAAATGTATTATTTATCTATATTTTTTAATTTTTAAATCTAACTCTAAAAATAATAAATAAAAAAGATGATATACATTGGTTGGTTTTTGTTTTTAAAAACAGATATAGATGTAACAATACAGAGGCATACAATATCTACTAATACTCTATTCATAGTTTTAGTGGTTTGAATTGTTTTTATATTTTAAAAACCACATATTGTAATACTTTATGTGGATGAGGCATGTTGTGATTGTAATATGTGGATGATGCATACAGTGATTGTAATATTCTAAAGTTTCAAACTTTCTTTCTTTGGAGGAGGCATGCACTGATTGTAATACTTTTTTAAGTCATTGACTGTAATACTTTTTTTTTTTTTTTTTTTTTTTTTAAGGAAATGCACAAGTTGAATTATATTGAAAATTTATAAAATTTTAAACCGCCAAACCAATTCGTATCCATCCACCAATTCGTCAATATACTCAATCCACATCCGCCGGATTGGTGGACGAATGTGGATTGATTTTCTCCAATCCGCCAATCTGGCAGACGGATGGTGGATTGGAGGTTCTGTGGCCGCAACCGACCCACGTCCACCCCTAATTCATATTAAATGAGAAGGGTAAAATTGGAATAAGATACACCACTATGGAAGAATAGACATTTTGGGAATATATTATGACAAATATAACTTAATTATCCATATTGAAACTTGACAGGATTCAATAGCAATTTTAAAAGCAAAATAGGACTTACTAATTTTTCCTTCTTTTTATTAAGTAATTGGGAGATGAGGAATAACTAACATATTACTTCATATATGATATATATATATATATTTTGTTTCCATATTACTACTTACTCGTACATTGTTACAAAAATCTTTTGACAATTGGCCAATTTGGACCACGTTTGGACTAGAGGTTGAAAGTCTGCTTTGGTGAGTTTTTTTTAGGGAGAGTAAATGTTTAGGAAATGGAACACTTTAAAATGAGATTTAGGCTTTTCTTTTTGTTAGTCACAAGAAAAACATAAGATTTATAGTAACCTCTTCAAATATCAGGTACCCTCTTCAACCATTTTAATTGTGCTATTCTTAACATTTATGCACCAAATGATGTGGGTCTAAGAGGGAAGTTGTGGAACTGTCTATTGAAGTTGAAGGAGGAATTTCCTAATCCCTGGTGTTTAGGAGGTGACTTCAATGAGATTAGGCAGATTGGGGATAGGAGAGGGTGCTCTAGGAGAGATAAAGGTATGAAAGATTTTAATGAGTTCATTGATAAATGTGAGATCTCTGATTTACCATTACTTGGAAGGAGATTCACCTGGTGCAATTCATATGCTGGTGAGAAGTGGAGTAGAATAGATCGAATTTTTGTAAACCCAAAGTGGCTTGAGATGTTTAACACTAAACTATGGGGTCTACCCAGAATGGTTTCTGATCACTGCCCTCTTCTTATGATGGAGGATGAGAGAGACTAGGGTCCAAAGCCCTTTAGGGTTCTGAATGCATGGTTTTTACACAAAAATTTTCAGAGTTTCTGGGAGGCAAAGTGGAAAGAGTCCACTGTGGAAGGCTGGGCTGGTTTTATCTTGATTCAGAAATTGAAGTTGTTGAAAACTGGCCTTAAAAGTTGGAATGTAGAGGTTTTTGGAAATGTTGTGAACAAATTAAAGGCTATTGAGGGTGAACTTCACAGCTTTGATCTTCTAGCTGAGGTTAGAGACCTTGATGGTGAGGAAAAGGTAAGGAGAAGTGAAGCTAGAGTTGAGATGTGGAGATTGAGCAGGATGGTAGAATGGCTATGGCTGCAAAAGTCTAAGCTTAACTGGGCGATGAAAGGGGATAAGAATATAAGATTTTTTCATGTCATAACAAAATGCAGAACAATAAGAAATGAAATAAACTCTATTACAGAAGGGGATATGGTGTTTGAAGAGCCGAGGCTAGTAAAGAGCAAGGTGCTTGAATACTTTCAAAATCAGTTCACAGAGAGTTGGGCAGTAAGACCTGTGTTGGGGGGTCATTTTCCTTCAGTAGTAGGTAGAGTGAGGGCTGACCTGCTTGAATCAGAGTTTACAAAAGCAGAGATAAAATTAGCTGTGATGGAGTGTGATGGAAACAACGCACCGGGACCCGATGGTTTCAATATGCTGTGTTTCCAGAAGTTTTGGAAGGTCATGAAGGGTGAGGTTATTAATTTCGTGAACGAATTTCATAGGAATGGAAAGCTGGTAAAAGGCATTAACAGTTCCTTCATAACCCTCATTCCTAAGAGGGACAATCCAACTGGGCTAACTGACTACAAACCCATAAGCTTGGTGGGTTCGATTTATAAAATCCTAGCAAAACCGTTGGCTAAGAGATTGAAATCTGTTATGCCATATATCATTAGTGAACCCCAGTCTGCGTTCTTAAGTGGGAGAAATATTCTAGATGGTGTGCTTATTGCTAATGAGGTTGTTGAGGGTTGGAAGAAAGCCAAGAAGAAGGGAGTACTTATCCAGTTGGATTTTGAAAAAGCATATGATTCCATAAATTGGGGCTTCCTTTTCTCTATGTTCAGTAAGTTTGGGTTTGGAGCTAAGTGGGTCAATTGGATGAAGGAGTGTGTAACAACTGCAAGAGTCTCAGTTCTTGTCAACGGATCTCCTAGTGAAGAGTTTAGCCCTCAAAGGGGTCTAAGGCAAGGTGATCCACTGTCTCCTTTTTTGTTTAACCTAGTTGCAGAAGGTCTCCATTTGTTGTTGAGCAGAGCTACTGAGCTAAACCTTATTAAAGGGGTAAAGGTAGGATCTGAGGGAGTCTTGTTGACTCATTTACAGTTCGCAGATGATTCACTCCTATTTTGTGAAGCTGAGGTGGAGGAGGTGAGTAAGTTGAAAAGGGTGCTAAGATGTTTCGAAATTTTGTCTGGCCTTAAAATAAATTTTCATAAGAGTGTTGTATGTGGTGTGGGTGTTTCTATGGTTATGATGAATGAAATGGCTGTAGTGCTGAATTGCAAAGTTAAAACATTGCCACTCAGTTATCTAAGGCTGCCCCTAGGAGCTAATCCAAGAAAGAAGGCCACTTGGAAACCAGTTGTGGACAAAGTTAAAAGTAAGCTGGCTGGTTGGAAGAGAAAGATGTTGTCTTTTGCAGGGAGGCTCATACTAGTTAAAACAGTAACCTCAGCCTTGCCAGTGTATTATTTATCTTTGTTTAAGATGCCTGAAGGGGTTACTTCAGAGTTGGACAGGCTTCAAGCTACCTTCTTATGGGGTGGTTCTGAACAGGATAAGAAAATCCATATGATAAAATGGGAGGATTTGTCTAAAAAGATGGAGCAAGGTGGTTTGGGTATCAGGAAATTGAGGGATGTGAATAAGTGTTTGTTAATCAAATGGTGGTGGCGGTTTGGTAGTGAAAAGGATGCGTTGTGGAAAAGAGTTATATGTAGTAAATATAAGATGGGGTGGGTGGTTGGATTCCATCACTCATTCCATCAAATTCATATTCACCAATTTGGAGGGGGATCATCTCTGTTGCTGATCAGTGCACTAGCCTTAAGGAGCATTATTTGAATAATTTCCAGTTGAAGGTAGGGGATGGGATGAGAATCAGCTTTTGGGCTGATAATTGGTGTCGATTTGTTTGTTTGAAGGATGAATTCCCAACTCTATTTAGGCTGTCTTTGGAAAAGAAGGAGACCTTGAGTATTATGGTTGATAAGAAAACCAGAGCAGGGGGTTGGGCCCTGGCTTTTAGGAGGGAGTTGTATGATTGAGAGAAAATGGATATGGCTAGGCTCCTAAATATACTGCTGGAAGCTCCTGACCTGTGTCCTGAATGCCCTGACCAGTCTGTCTGGTTAGCCTCTTCTTCTGGAGTCCTAAATGTAGCAGATCTGTATAAGTCTTATGTGGCTTCTGCATGTGATACCTTGAGCATAACAAAACTGATATGGCTAAAGGTCATTCCTCCTAAGGTGCAGGTTTTTTGTTGGTTTGCATGGAAGAGGAGAGTGAAGACCAAGGAGTATTTACAGCGTCTGGGTGTGCTTGATCAGGGTGCCTCTACAACGTGTGTGTTCTGTGGCAGTGGAAGTGAATTAGTGAACCATGTACTAATTTGGTGCCCTTTTGTTTGGAAGATCTGGGTAGAAATGCTGAGATGGTGGGATCTCCAAGCTGTCATACCTGGCTCGGTGGAGAGCCTTCTCTGGTGGTAGGCAGGTGGGAAGTTGAAGAAGTTAGAAAGGAAGATTTGGGGAGTAATTCCAATGGTTGTAATGTGGTCAACATGGAAGTGCAGAAATGAGTGTGTGTTTAGAGGAACCACCCCAAATCTGGAAGATCTTTGTGAGTTAATCAAGCATAGGATTGCTTTTTGGGTAAAACCTTACTTTCCAGATTTCTGCTTTTCAGTGCGGGACTTCATCTATAATTTGAGGCAAATTAGAAGGTGCTTGGGTGGGTCTGTGGGTGTTATGTGAATGGTATGTTAGTGTGGGTTTTGGTTGGAGCACTGCTGCAATTTCCTGTTCTGTGGATAGGCTGTCTGCCAGGTCTGTTTCTGTGATCTTCTGGAATGCATTTGGGTTGAATTGTATGGGAAGGTTGCGTTTGTTTATGTGCTGGTTTGTTTATGTGGTTGAATTGTATGTGAATTTCAGCTGGTTTGTTTATAATTGATGTTCTGAATCTGTCTTGAGATGGTCTGCTGATCTGTAGGAACTATGCTGCTGTTTCTGTATGCTGTTTGGGAAGGGTGATTAATCTGCTTCGGCTGCTTTTACTTGCTGCTAGTTTTGCTTTTGATTTATGGCTCCTCACTCATGGCAACTTGGCTAATATGCTGGTTGGGTGTATGGTTTTAAGCTGGTTTGGTGCTTACTTTGTTGTCCTGTTTTTGCTCATTTCCTTTTTTGAGTTCCCTTCTATTTGCTTCCTTCAGGCTTTGTTTCTTTGTTGGTTTCTCACCAACTAGGAGGTTGAAGCTTTTTAGCTCCAAACTCCTCTTTATTGATGTAGTTTTCCATACTCTGTATGTGTTTTTCTCATCAATAAAGTGTTTCTTTTGCCGATCAAAAAAAAAAAAAAAAAAAAAAGTGTGTTAGATATGTTAAGCAATAAAATTTGGTATGTTTTATAAATTTATTAAAAATATACATCCTCAATATGTGATTAGTGCATTTTAGAATGTGACCAACACAGTTTGAGAGAGTGACTCTCATTTCCCTGTGACAAAATCTTCTTCTTTTTATTTTTTGTTTAAAAAGAAAAACTTCTGGCTGAATTCATCTCATTTTTTCACGTGGTCAACTTTCAAATAGGGCCGGCTCTGAATATTCAGGAGCCTAAAACGAACACTCAACATGAGGCCCTCCATTTATTCATGTCACTCAAAAAAAAAGAAAAAAGAAATCAACTTGAAAAATTACTACAAAAATTTTAAAGAATAAAATTTAGTATTATTTTCTATATCTAACCATTTACACAAGAAAAAAAATACTATAAAAAAAATCTAAAACTAATATAAAAAAAAAAATGAATGAATTATATTACTATATCACTTAAGCATTACAGTTCTTGCATTTTTAGCTACAAAATTGAACTAAGAGCTCGTAATTGTAATTTAATTGATTCTTCTATACTTTTTTGGAAGTTTGATTAAACAAACAATGCATTCCATTATTCAACAAACAACAATCAATTCAATTTTAGAGATTTCAGTTTTTAAGTAAAGCCAACAAACAATTAAAGTAAAATTTGAAATAATACAAAATCTATAGGCATCTAAAGAGAATATTATGATTTAAAAAAAGTTCAATCTCATAATAATGAATTAAGTTGGAAAGAAATTTGGTAAAGTGAAATCAATTACTTTGGACCATTCATTAATAAAATTGTGTTGTTTTGGGGTTTAATATGAAGTGCTAAATTTAGTTAGGTTTTGGTAAGTTGAAATTAAAGTAATTGGAATCCTCCAGTTAGGTGAGTTTTGATTTTAAAATTTTGAAGGCTTTCATTTAATTGAGATCTAAAAATATTATAAGAATTTTTTCTAAATTGAGCCCTAATTTTTAGCTCAAATTTGGGGACATAAAGCGATGATTTTGCCTACTTGTCCCCAGAATCGGCCCTGCTTTCAAATTTATATGACTAATTTTTTTTTAACAGAAAAAATGTGCTTTATATATATATATATCCTATTTTCAAGTCTTCCCTTCTCTAAATATTAAAATGCTGTTTTTTTGTTTGGTAGGATTATTAATTAGTTTGGAATTGTAATCAGTTTGGAATTGACAAACACTCGTTTTGAGTTCCATGTTTATCAGTTCATTAAATAACTAGAGTTTGGATCATTCAACGATGGATGAGAAAAGTGCATACCATGGGCATCTAAACATGGGGTGTACATGCTAATCGGACTCTCTTTGACCAAGAGGCAGTTTTTTGATTTTTTTTTAAAAAACGTGTTAAAAAAAATAGGAAAGTCATATGATAAAAAAAAATTAAAAAGTCAATAAGCCGACTAATTTTAGAAGACTAATCCCACCGCTTGTATTGAACCTGAGGTCTAGAGAGAGTACATTTTGCAAACCCAAAGTTATGTCCATTAAGCTAACCTCTTGAGATAGATGATACCATGTTATTAGTATTATCATCTAATCAATTTTTGTCTTTTTACTCTCTATATATATGTGATACTTAAAAATTAAGATTTACCTTTCGCATTATATAATTTTATTATGGATTGGTGATACCATATCAACAAATATCACCGTTATACTAAATTTTTATTCATCAAAATGGAGCAGTCCAATTTTGTTACACACTCAAAATGTGTTTAAATAATACACATATTTTAATTGATGGAAAATAATTAAGCCTACCATTTTAAGTGGCATCATTTCATTTTTTGGATATAAAATTTATGGGTCCGGCTTCTGTCCAGTCCGGGACCGGACTGGACCCTGTTGTTGGGCCCGTGGGGACCCACCACAGGTCTCGTTTTGAAAATCTGAACCGTTCAATATGTAAAACTCGTCGAGTACTATATGCCTGTAAAAAATCACGTTAATTGAATATTGATAGCTATGTGATCAAATCAGTTTTGTATAAAAAAAAATGGACGGTGAAAAAATTAACGATTGATAAAAAACTGTTTTGTTCACATAGCTATCGATATCCGATCAACTTGATTTTTTACAAGCATATAGTACTCTACGAGTTCTACATATTGAACGGTTCAGATTATCAAAACGGGACCCGTGATGGCCCCCACAGGCCCAACAGTACGGTCCAGTCCGATCCCGGACTGGACAGAAGCCATGGCCAAAATGTATATATTTAGACCAATTATATTTTATATAGGGTTGCGTGAACAAATTTTATAATTTTTCATTGGTTGCAGTGGGCTGGGCCAGAGCAGCCTCTTGTTTCTATCTCGAATTCCGTCTGATTTGGTGCGGTGTTGGTTTCTTATCTCTAGTATTAGCTTCTAGATTTTTCTCACCTGATGCTTTCCTTTTTCTCTCATTGAGAGCAAATTGAATTTGAATGGGCATTTGCCGGTGATTCTATTTGTATCTAAAAAATTATTTAATACGTTTATTTTTTTAGTATATTTTATTAAATTGTATAAGATTATAATTTACTCTTAATATATTATGTATTTTTCATAAATTATCCTTTAAGATAAAATCATAATTTATAATACATCTAAATAATAAATAAATCAAAAATCTTAAATTACACTAATTAAAAAAAAATTAAAAACCCTTAAATAGATTTCTTCAAACAGATCTTCCATACATGTGCAAACTCTTCAACACCCTTAAAAAGGTAGATGAAATGTTGTTTTGAGTTTCTACCAAGCAATACACATTCAACACACAATCAACATCACAATTGGTTTTCATTCTACATATTCTACGTATTGATAAACAAAGCAAAAGAAATATATAAAGATAATGAGGGAATCATTTACTAATCAATCAAGCAGTAAACTTTGGTTTCTTTTTGTACTTCTCAACCATCTTCTCCAACTAATCGTTTTAGTCCTAATGATCTGAATACACACATAATTGGGTGATAGATTATTTCAAAAAATTCTCTTGATCATTAGTTTTATTCATTGTTTGATTTTGTTTAACGCTACCGGTTGGTAGCTCGAAATTTAGGGGCCCGAATGCCCCTAAATTTCCATATAAGGCAAGAAAAAAAAAAACAAGGCAAAAAGAAAAAAAAAAAAAAAAAAAACAAACTTTTCCAGAAAAGGAAATTAGGGCCATTAGGGCCACTGTTTTTAGGGCCACAAAACATTTTTCTTTGTCTAAACTTTTTCCTATTTGCAAATAACATCACAATAAAAAATAATGATGTTGATAATAATAGTGAGAAAGAAAATGAAGAGAAAATAATTGGAACTTGGAAAATAATATGAAGAATACGAATGAGTGATTAGGGTATACCACGAAAAAAATAAAATATTGTATTTTAGGGTTTAATGTTTATTGTTCTTATTAGTAAATTTATATTAAGGTATAATTAGAACTAAAATTTTAAAATTTTAATTGGACGTACTAAGTTATTATTTGGGTGCAAATAGAATCATCCGCATTTGAAGTATCGATAATTTGATTATTGGCATTGGTTTATATAATTTCAATTAGCTTAATTTTTATTTTGAATTTGTAATTTTTGATGGTTTTTGAAATCATTTTTTTAGTTTTTATGAAAATACATGCAAAAAGATAAAGAGAATAGTTAATATTTTGATAGTGAATTTTTGATTTTTTAACTATATTAGGGGATTGTCAAACCAACCCTTTGTCTCATATTCACCCCAAAAAAAACCCGTTGTCTCAATTTAATCTAATTTATTAGAATTATTATATTTTTTTAATGAAAAATGTGCACATAACTACAAGTGTTATACTTTCAAAAGTAAAATTATAAAGTTGCTCAATTTAGTAAGTTAGCCTCAACCAATTCACTAATTATTTTTTATTAAAAATACTAACTGAGAGGGTAATTTATAAGTAAATTGGGCCGAACTTGGTAATGGGTCGTTCTGTGGGCCGTAGTAAGAAAGGGCTGAGTAAAAAGGGCTTGTAGTTAGCTCGGTCCAAGAAGAGCCTTGAAGTTAGCTTGGTCACCACAGTTAGAGTGGTAACAATTAGCTCGGTCATACCATTCTAAGCCGAGATGTTTTGAGCTTTCCTCAGGACCTTGCTCTAGATTAGCTCGGCCCAAACTTGTTATGGCTAGCTCGGTCTCAACAGGTGAAACCGAGGTACAAGCTATGAAGTGAAAAACCGAGCTAGTTAGAGCTCGGTCATATTTGCCAGTTTAGCATGGCCATGTTAGCTCGGTCGTTTTGTCATACTACCGAGGTAGAACCATCTCACTTGGTTTAAGTAGTGAGGGGGGTGTTGAAGGATAAGCATTATCTTTCAGGAGTGTGATTCCTAGGAGGACTTTACATGGAAGAATAAGAGTCCTACTAGGATTGTGCCACGCGGAACCTATAAAAGCTCACAACATCACCTATGGAGAGGTAACACAACTTTGATTCTCGAATACACAGAGCTTTTGTCTATTTGTCTATTTTGCTGACTTAGGCATCAGAGAGGTATCCGGCACACACCCGCCGGCTAGCTCACGTTTGTGTTTTCAGGGAGTAAAGCGACAACGTTTGGAGGAGTGCAGACTTAATCAACAGGATTATACGAGAAGATTATTTCTTGCTCGTACAATTGGCGCTGTCTGTGGGAAAACCAAAAAGAACAAAACCTCTTGATCAAGTTTTTCCTCTCCAATTGGAAGTAATGGCGCACAATAAAGATTTGCCGCAGTCCGCCATCGACGGACAAACCCCAAAGGGTGGTGTGAGGCGCGAATGATTGCTTTCTATTCCTCCCATGGCAGATTTAGATCCCCAGCGACAGAACCCCCGGAGGGATGCAAGGGGGATGCGGACTAATAGCCCTTGTCACTCTCAAAGTCCTAAAAGACAGAGGCGAATGATCGATCCTCAAGTTCTGGAGGATCGCGTAAAGGAACAAGACGTGTTAATAAGGAAGATGGCGGCTAACATGGAGTCTATGAAGCGCCAGATCAAAGGAAAATGGGTGGCGATAGGAGAGGGGCGCAAAAGCAACATGCCCCCTCACCACTCGGAAGATCGTGGTAGACGTACCATACCATCGCAAGCAGAGAGAAGGAGCCTGAAAATAGGCGACACTCAGTCAAGAACTCCCGAGACTCGTTACTCCAGGTTTGAGAGAACGAGAACTGAGAGGTCATATACTGAGGGAAGCACCTATCGGCCCTCGCGCACGCACCAGACGTCATCCAGGCAGACGGAGTTGCCTAGATCATCCGATTTGCGAACTGTGCTAGAAGAAAGGGCACAATGGAAGGAAGAGACCAGGGCGCACGACTCGTGCAGAGTTTCAGCCCTTCAGCGGTTGGCTCCTTGGACGCATGAGAGCGTCGAGGTAGGAATACCAATACTGCGCCTTGTTTACGAACCAACAGACAAAGCATTAGTAAGGCTGCAGGCCTCGTCGTTCGTTCCGAAAATTGAGAACGCACCACTACCTTCGGGCTTTCACCAACCCAAATTCACCACTTATGAGGGGAAGACGGACCCTTACATGCACCTAAGCCACTTTCGCCAGGTTATGGCAGTATACCGGCGGAATGAGGCTTTAATGTGCATCCTTTTCCCATCCAGCCTTGGCGACCTAGGTTTAACTTGGTTCGAAAGGCTACCGGAAGGCAGCATCGCCTCCTAGGCGCAATTAGCAGAGGCGTTCGTGACTAGGTTCAGAACGAATACCAAAACACCAATGGAGATTGATCAGCTACTCTCCATTGACATGGGCGACAAGGAGACATTGAGATCCTACAATAGTCGTTATTGGGAAACTTTCAACCAGATAGGAGATTGTCCTACAAACCTCGCCATTGCACAATACAAACGGGGTTTGCCAGTCAGCAACAAATTGAGGGATTCAATTACTATGACGCCTCCCCTCACGATGGAGGCCTTAATGGAGAGAGTGCACCAACATATTCGTGTGGAAGGGGATGGCGCCCGTGCTAAGGCGAAATCTGGCACGACAGCAACACCAGACAAAAAGACTTCGGCAAAAGTCAATACGGTAGAACGACCAAGCAGGAATGGGCGAGGCAGACGGGCCAACAAAGAGGATCCAGATAAAAGGTGGCTAAGAGTTCGCACTGCCATTACCATGGTGTTCAAAAAACTAATCTACCGAATTCTCAGTAAGATACGCAATGAACCTTTCGTCCAATGGCCAGCTAAGTTAGGAGAAGCGCAAAAAGACTATGACGAAGGATCCCGGTGTACCTTCCATAATGAAAAGGGGCACCGCATAGAGAATTGCACGCCGTTGAGACAGTACTTAGAGGAGTTAGTGGCAGTTGGGCACTTGGACTAGTACATAGAAGGAGGGACACAACCAGCCTCCCAGAACTACGATCACCCAAACGGAATGCCGATCGACGCCCCACCTCAAGGCGTGATCAACGTAATATATGGGGTATTTGAACCTGAGCAAGTATGTGAGCTCAGGGGAATGATCAAGAAGGCTGAGCACTTAAGGGAGGTATTAAGTGCACAACCTGCCATCAAAAAGGGAAGAACAGAAGCCACGAATGTCATATCTTTTTCGGACAGAGACTTAGCAAGGATATATTGCCCTTACAATGATGCACTGGTCGTCACACTTCGCGTCAAGGATTACGACATCAGGCGGATTTTGATCGACCAAGGGAGCTCGTGTGAGATAATGTATTACGAAACCTTCAAACAATTGAAACTGGAGGACAAAGACTTGGCACCTGCAACATCTCCCTTAATCGGATTCAACTCAATGCCAGAGTGGCCAGTGGGCAAGATAATCCTCCCAGTCAAAGCAGGAAGCATGACGAAACAAGTGGAATTCTGGGTATTGAAAGTCCCTTCCACTTACAACATAATCTTGGGAAGGACATGGCTGTATGCCATGCGATTGGTAGCGTCAACCTACCATCAAGTATTGCGGTTTCCCAACAAAGCCAGAGTAATTGAAGAGGTCTTTGGAGACCAAATTATGTCCAAACAGTGCTTCGTCACAGTAAATGGCAGCCGCGCTGCCAAGGGATATGTACAGATGGTGAAAGAACCTGAGAGCAATGAGCTGTTCGCAGATGTTGGCAAAGTAGTTGAACAGAAGGCGGTGGAAGACTAAGGATAGATGAAAAAGACCCAGAAAAGTTCTTTTTGCTCGGCTCGTCATTGTCCAGCACTGAGAGAATAGAGGTTATGAAGTTCTTAACCTCTAACATCGAAGTGTTCACCTGGACGCCGTATGACATGCCTGGCATTGACCCAAACTTCATCTGTCACCAATTAAATGTCCACCCAACTACCAGACCAATTATACAGCGCACTCGCAGATTAGCACTCTACCACGCCGAGATAGTGGCGGAAGAAGTGGGAAACCTTCTAGAGGCAGGAGCTATTAGAGAAGTGCACTATCCCAAGTGGATATCCAATACTGTGGTGGTGCCAAAGAAGAATGAAAAATGGCGTGTCTGCGTGGACTACAAAATAGTCAACAAGGCATGCCCAAATGATAACTTTCCCTTACCGCGGATAGACCAACTGGTAGACCTAACGATAGGACACAATCGACTTAGCTTTCTTGATGCGTACAGAGGTTACCATCAGATTGCTATGTATGAACCAGACCAGGAGGTCACATCCTTTACAACGCCAAGAGGACTGTATTGTTACAAGGTCATGCCCTTTGGCCTAAAAAACGCAAGGGCAACATTCCAGCGGATGGTCACCAAGATGTTTGAAACCATTGTTAGGTAGAACAATGGAGGCATGCATAGATAATATGGTGGTCAAAAGAAAGGATAAAAGTGACCATCTCAGGGACCTAGATGAAATGTTCTAAATCCTGAAGAAGAACAAGTTGCGCCTTAATGTATCCAAGTGTGCGTTCGGCGTAGGATCAGGTAAATTCCTAGGTTTCCTGGTGACCAATCGAGGTATGGAGGCAGACCCCTCTCAGATCAAAGCAATCCAGGATCTAGAGAGGCCCAACTCAGTAAAAGAAGTGCAGCACCTCACTGGCATGGTAGCTGCGCTCAACCGGTTCATAAGTCGGTCATCAGACAGATGTCGACCATTCTTCCAAGCATTAAAAGCCAAGTTTGAGTGGGATGAAGAATGCGACCGCACCCTAGAGAACTTGAAAGAATACATGTTCTCTCTACCATTGTTAGTAACCCCGATACCTGGTGAAGAACTCTTTTTGTACCTGGCAGTTTCACAGCACGCAGTCAGCGCGGGTGTTGGTCAGAACAGAAAGAATCCAACACCTGCCCATCTTTTATGTTAGCAAAACCTTGCTGGGCGCAGAAACCAGGTACTTACCATTGGAAAAATTGGCCTTAGCCTTAATGATGGCTTCTAGGAAACTGTCGCATTACTTCCACGCCCACACCATAATCATCCTCACAACTTTTCCATTAAAAGCTTTGTTTGAGAAGGCGAACTTTTCTGGGCGAATCCTAAAGTGGGCAGTAGAGTTGGGACAGTTTGACATCAAGTTTCAACCCAGAACCGCAATAAAAGCCTAAGCTTTGGTAGACTTTGTGGCAGAGTTCACACCAGGAAGTCATCACATCTGCCCAGTTGACTTGACTGGTACAACCAAAATGGGGATAGAAAGCGCCGCAGGAACCGCGCAACCCTTGAATCAGGATGCCCAGCCACATCCCCAAACAGACCGAAGTAAAGACCAGCAGGAAGAGGCAAACCATGCTGCACCAGGCAAAGACTTATCAACAAGCAAAAACTTGGTACAATCAAATAGTGAAGGGCAAACAGTAAGCATGGACGTTGAAGAAAACACCAGCAACACTCAGAACCCCAAGGCATCATCTGATCCCTCCACTTGCTGGAAGCTGTTCGTTGGAGAGATGTGGAAGCTCTTCGTGGATGGAGCGTCCAACAGGCACGGCGCAGGACTTGGCATAGTCCTCATCTCACCAGATGGCCTAATAGTGGAACAAGCCGTCAACCTTGGCTTCCCAGCATCAAACAACGAAGCGGAGTATGAAGCGCTTCTGGCCGGCCTAAAATCAGCACTCTACATGAAGGCCACCGAGCTAATGGTTTACAGTGACTCACAGCTGGTGGTAAACCAAATTTCAGGCGATTACGAGGCAAAGGATGAAAGAATGGCTAAGTATCAAGAGTTAGTTAGAAAAGAGTTCATGAAATTTGAGGTTGTGCGGATAGAGCAGATCGGCAGGGAAGAAAATAGTAGAGCGGACGAACTAGCAGGCTTTACTTTGATGGCAGATACATCCATCCCTCATCCGTTACTGATCGACTACCTACCAAGACCAAGCATTGAAGAACCTGATGTAGCTGAGGTATGTTGCGCCGAATTAGGCCCCTCATGGATGGATCGCATTATAATGTTCTTAAAAGACGGCGTCTTACCTGAAGAAAAGAAAAAAGCCAACAAGATTAGAGCAAAGTCGCAACGATTTTGGCTCTCCCCATCAATGGCCTTGTACAAGAAATCCTTCACAGGACCTTACCTAAAGTGTGTTCATCCCAGCAAAGTCGAAGCATTCTTGTTCGAGATACACGAAGGCGTATGCGGAAGCCACCAAAGGGGAAGATCATTGGCCTACAGAGCAATTTCACAGGGATATTAGTGGCCTTATATGCAAGCAGACTCAGAGAAGTATGTCAAGAAGTGCGAGAAATGTTAGAAGTTCGCACACCAAATACATCAACCAGCCAGAGAGCTTCTACCATTAACTAGCCCATGGCCCTTCGCAATGTAGTGCTTGGACATAGTAGGACCACTTCCAACGGCGCTCGGCAACAGAAAATTCTTTTTTGCAGCAACAGACTACTTCACAAAGTGGGTGAAGGCAGAAGCACTCGCATCAATAAAAGAGAAAGATGTGAAGAAGTTCGTCTGGCAGAATATCATCACTCGGTTTGGCATACCCAAGGCTCTAATATCTGACAATGGCACTCAGTTCGATGGCAAAATTTTTAGAGGCTTTTGTGAAAAATACAAGATAGAATTCTACAACTCTACACCGGCATATCCCCAAGCAAATGGCCAGGCGGAATCATCAAATAAAGTTGTCTTAGATGGATTGAAGAAAAGACTAGAGAAAGCAAAAGGCAAGTAGGCGGAGGAGTTCCCTCATGTTTTATGGGCTTATCGCACCACACATCGGCGGTCTACTGGAGAAACACCTTTTTTCTTGGCCTATGGCATGGAAGCGGTAATCCCACTGGAAGTCGACCTCCCCACAATTAGAAGTGAAAAGTTTGATCCAGACTTAAATGGAGAAGCCATAGCATTGGAGCTCGACCTTGCAGAAGAAAGAAGAGAAAAAGCACTGGTCCACATTGCCTCATACCAGCAGGAGTTATCCAGAAAATATAATAAGACAGTACATCCAAGGCAATTCAAGATTGGAGACTAGGTGCTGCGCAAAGTAATGGGAAACACCCTGGTACCCGGAGATGGCATGCTAGGGCCCAATTGGGAAGGACCTTACAAAGTGGTTGGATTAGCAGGAAAAGGGGCATACCACTTGGAAGACGAAGACAACAAAGCCATTCCCAGGCCATGGAACACTGCCAATCTCAAACTATTTTATTTTTAGCTTTTCTTTAAACTTACTTGTAGTTTTTATTTTTTCAATAAAACAAGTAACTTCTTTTTTAGCATAAATTATTTTTCCCTGTAAAAATAGTTTTATGGAACTAGGGGCAATGAAATCAGAGTTGGCCGGAATAACCAACTTTGAGCTCTCTTCAGCTACGATTAGGATCTGGGCTGAAGAGATTGGCTGGAAAAACCAACACTTCTTCTAAGCTAAGATAAGAATCGAGGCTGCAGGACGTTTGGCAAGAATAACCAAACACTGTGCTCCAGGTTGGCAGAAATAACCAGCTTTGAGCTCCCTTCAGCTAGGATTAGGATCTGGGCTGAAGAAGTTGGTTGGAAAAACCAACACCTTTCCTAAGCCAAGATAAGGATCGCGGCTGCAGGACATTTGGCAGGAATAACCAAACATTTTGCTCTAGGTTGGCAGGAATAACCAACTTTGATCTCTTTTCAGCTAAGATCAGGATCTGGGCTGAAGAGGTTGGCTGGAAAAACCAACATTTATTGCTCTTCAGCCGAGATAAGAATCTAGAGTGAAGAAGTTGGCTGGAATAACCAACACTCAGGACTCTTCAGTCGAGATAAGGATCTAGGCTGAAGAGTGGTTGGCTGGAAAAACAAACACTTAGGACTCTTCAGTCGAGATAAAGATCCAGGCTGAAGAGTGGTTGACTGGAAAAACCAACACTCAGGACTCTTCAGCCGAGATAAGGATCCAGGCTGAAGAGTGATTGGCTGGAAAAACCAACACTCAGGACTCTTCAATCGAGATAAGGATCCAGGCTGAAGAGTGGTTGGCTGGAAAAATCAACACTTAGTACTCTTCAACCGAGATAAGGATCCCGGCTGAAGGGTGATTGGCTGAAATAAACAACTTTTTGTAATCTTCAGCCGAGGTAAAAAACCTAGGCTGAAGAGGTTGGCAGGTATGACCAGATAGATTTCAAGGTTAAGACCGAGATAGGTATCTCGGCCAGAGAATGTTATACTTTATACAAATGATAGTGAAAAATAAAGTGCGGGTATGGAGCTGACTGAATAGAAAGATGCGAGAGTTTCATTCAGAATCCAAATCAGAAGTACAAAAGGTGGGGCCTCAGCCTGGTTACAAACTCTTTTGATAAAACAAAGAAAAGAAAAATCAGGAGAAAAGGTAGTCAGGTCAGCGTCCAAAACAACCCGGTCTTTACCCAGAGGTAGCTCGGTTGTGGCAAGCACTCCTTGGTTGAGCTTGGTCGAAGGCACCGCATCAGACATAGCAGACAAAGGTGGGATGGAGACCACTGGAGTTGGGGAGATAGACTGGCAACCGGGCTGGGTGTTGTCTTCAAGAGCAGGATCTTCGTCCTCCCCTTCTTGCAGAAATTCTTGCTAAATGGCAGCAGCGTGCTCCGCCATACAGCTCGGTATGAAATACGGAGGAGGGTGGAGGAAGACCTCGGTCTCTGGGCCATGACCGAGCTGCACCATAACTGCCTTCCATCCACATTTGAAGAATAGATCTTTTGCAGCTTCGCATTGTTTGATATAAGTGGCCTCCCCCTCCTTGTAACCCCGGTCTTCTGCGTCTTCTACTTTTTTTCTCCAACTCGGTTATCTCGGCGTTCTTCTTTCCTGCGAGCTTGGCCAGCTCGCGTAGATATTTGTCTTTCAGCACGGCCACAGCCTTCTGCCTATCTGCTTCGGCTGAGTTGACAAGATCGATCAGGCGGGCCATCTCAGTCTGTAGCTCGGCCATTTTCTTCGTGGCCTCGTCTAGCTTGGCCGATTTTGCATTAGCCTCTGCCATGGCCTGCCTGGTGGTTTTTCGAAGCTCTAACACACGCTTGTGAGCGATGTGGTTTTTCTGCATGGCCTGCAAAAGGGTGGTAAGAAACTTTTAGTAAAACCGAGCAAAAAGATGAACAAATTGGAAAGACAAGCGGAGGGCAACTTACTAGCACCATTGATTTTGTGGCCGAGCGAATGACCTTCAGCTCGGTGAGATGGTCATGGTGCTCCATATCGGCTGGAAGACAAACGCTCTTGGCAAGGTTAAACGCCAACAAATGGTCTTTTTCTGCGACCACTAAGTCAAAATCTTTGATAGCACAGTTCTAAAACGTGATCTTTGGTGCCCACTTAGAGGAGCTAGCTCGGTCTGCGCGCTCGGGCTGGGGGCTCGGTGGCGTGGTTTGGGGGAGCACGGTCTCATCCTCGTCGACAAGGCGTGGCTCGGTTGTGGAAATCCGAGTACGCTTGCTTGCCCGAGATGATGAAGGTTGGTTGGTTGGGAGGGCTACCACGGCTTCCTGTGATTGGCCGGCTTGCGGTACCTCGACCTGATTTGTTTCGGTGAGGAGGGCCCTTACTGCTCTCTTCTTGGCTGTCTCTTACTCCGCTGTTAATGGGAAAAAATTGACTTGTGGAAGGGAAGGATCAGGTTCTGGTGATGGCTCTAAAAGGAAGTCCGTTACTCTGGTCTTCCTTCTGCTGCTGTATCTGTAGGTCGGCTCAAAGTTGAGTAGCTCGGCCCCACTTCGATTTGGATGTCTTAGTGTGACGCAGAGGGTGTCAAGGTTGGGGTAATTGTACAGCGACTTTAAATGGTTCAAGTCTGCTTGAAGGAAAAAGACAACGGTTAGTACGGTTGAAAATAAGCAACAAAGTAAAGAAAAACATGAAACTAAGCCGAGGTAATTATACCGGCGACTCCTTTGTTCCAGTTTATTCGGTCGCCTGGGATCTGGGCCTCATAGTCTTCGAAATTCCCAGAAACCCAGAAAAAATCATCCTCGTTTACATCTTTGTCTGGAGTATTCTTTATTATCTTTTCACGACGGCGCCTTATTCTTAAATAGTAAACCCAGCCGTCCTCATTTTGGCCTAGAGAGTATTGGTGAAATAGCTCAGCCAAACCGAGGTTGAGGCCAAGCCGACGGTTTAGCTCGGCAATGCCATTTATTATTCGGTATGAGTTTGTTGAAAGCTGGGTAGGGCAGAGGTTTGTTTGTCTAAGGAATTCACAAAGAAGAGGCTGTACAGGGAATCAGAGTCTGGTTTCTATAACAGAAAGAAGGGTGAAGGGAACGAAGCCCGGGTTTCCCCAGGGTGTGGTGTCTAGTTTGGCTAAAGTAAGATGGACATCATCGGGGATATGGTAGTCCCTTCGGAACTCGGCTATAGCCCCTGGTGAGTTTACCAAAAACCTATATTTACCCATGAGGTCTTAAATTATGTGTAAATTAGCTGGAGTGCTAGCTCGGTGCTGAGATGACGTTGGTTATCTCGGTTGGACGTTCAAAGGAGTGCCTGGGCAACCTAGTCAGAGTCTACAAAGTGCAAAGGAAAAAGTGTTAAGCACAGATCGATAGACCGTGCTAAAAGCAAAAAAGGAAAAATAAATGTTGTCTTAGCTCGGCTACGTGGTATACTATTCATTCTTAGCTTGGTTTGAGCAAGGGACTTTAGCCCGATTTAGTAATGAGAAGTTCGTAGCCCGGTTGTAGCTTATGGTACAACATTCTTAGTTCGGTTTTGACTAAGTTAGGGAGCTGGTTTAGCCCCAAGTCATACCCCGGTCGGTGGTTGAGGTTTTCTAGTGCAGCGTGGCGCAAACCTAATACAGTTCGCTAGCTCGGCTAAAGTGAGGCAGAAGGTGCTGACCTATTGAAACTACAAGTACGGTGTGAAGTTTTATCCCGGTTGCAAAAGGGTTATCCAGTCAGACTAGGCTTGCACCTAAATACAAACAATATCCTAGTTCGGTTGGAGTGTGATTTTGGATCAAATGTGTCGTTTTCCAAATTGTTCGTGAATATAATAGTTCTATGACATGGGTTTTTCCTAGAAAAATAGAAGCAAAATGGTATGTATTTTGAAAAACATACGAATAAGCATGCTATGTATTACAAAACAAGTACGAAATCAACGAAAAGGAAACAGATCTGAGCAACATACCAATCCAAGAGGAAGGAACTGGAGATGAAAATGGCACCAGAAGAAAAACACGAGCTTTGCAGTTGCAGGTTGAAAAACAACGGAGGCTCAGAAGGTAGAGAGAGAGAATAAGATGAATAGTGGTTTGTTGGTTTGAAAAGTAGGGTTTTTCTTTTGGTAAAGAGCTCAAGTTTGGGCGGGACTGTTTAAAATACGTGAAGTACAAAGACGGCGTGACAGCTACGTTGGGCCAATGACAGTTGGCCACATGGCCATGGAATGGGAAGCGATTCAGTTACAGTACGACTGAAGAGACGTTTTGTAACCGTACCAATCGGCAGCCCGACAGCATTTTAGCTCGGTTGAAAGGCAAGAGGTTTTAGCTCGGCTGGTAACGGGTAATCCCAATCATGCTGTGCAGATGGAATTAAGGGGCAATTGAGAGGGTATTTTATAAGTAAATTGGGCCGAGCTGGGTAATGGGTCGTTTTGTGGGCCGTAGTAAGAAAGGACTGAGTAAAAGGGGCTTGTAGTTAGCTCGGTCCAAGAAGAGCCTTGAAGTTAGCTCGGTCACCACGGTCAGAGTGATAACAATTAGCTCGGTCATACCATTCTAAGCCGAGATGTTTTGAGCTTTCCTCAGGACCTTGCTCTAGATTAGCTCGGCCCAAACTTGTTATGGCTAGCTCGGTCTCAGCAGGTGAAACCGTGGTACAAGCTATGAAGTGAAGAACCGAGCTAGTTAGAGCTCGGTCATATATGTCGGTTTAGCATGGCCATGTTAGCTCGGTTGTTTTGTCATACTACCGAGCTAGAACCATCTCACTTGCTTTAAGTAGTGAGGGGTTAGTTGAAGGATAAGCATTATCTTTCAAGAGTGTGATTCCTAGGAGGACTTTACATGGAAGAATAAAAGTCCTACTAGGATTGTGCCACGCGGAACCTATAAACATTCACAACATCACCTATGGAGAGGTAACACAACTTTGATTCTCGAATACACAGAGCTTTTGTCTATTTGTCTATTTTGCTGACTTAGGCATCGGAGAGGTATCCGACACACACCCGCCGGCTAGCTCACGTTTGTGTTTTCAGGAAGTAAAGCGACAACGTTTGGAGGAGCGCAGACTTGATCAACAAGATTATACGAGAAGATTATTTCTTGCTCGTACAATTGGCGCCGTCTATGGGAATTTTTGATTTTTTAACTATATTAGGGGATTGTCAAACCAACCCTTTGTCTCAATTTAATCTAATTTATTAGAATTATTATATTTTTTTAATGAAAAATGTGCACATAAGTACAAGTGTTTTACTTTCAAAAGTAAAATTATAAAATTGCACAATTTAGTAAGTTAGTCTCAACCAATTCACTAATTATTTTTTATTAAAAATACTAACTGTATATCAATTGGAATGAATTGATACACAATTTAAAATTAAAAATTAAAACTAGATCAATTAAAAATTTAAAGATTAAAATAACACAAAGGCAAAATGTGAAAACTACCAATCTAATTTGCTCAATTTGAATTTTGATCAACGTATTCTCTCCCCCATACGGGAAACGTTTTGCCCAAGTGTTCAACTTGTTCCGATTCATTGCAATTAATCCAAAATAAAAAAGATCTAGGCTTCTTTTGGATATTTGGCTTTTTAATCACGTTTGTGCGTTTGTAACAAAGGTCAAAAGTTGACTTTTTTGTATTTAAAGACATTTGATAAGTTAGTTTTTAGTCACTGGTGAAATTATAATTTTATCCCTCATGGGTCAAAATGAATGCTACATGAGTGAAGTTGTAAATAGTTTAAATTGAATGGAAGTAGTTTGGTCATTTTATTATGATTTGATAGTGTAAATAAATATTAATCAAAAAAATCAAAAGCAACTTTTTACTACTCCCAAATCACTTGTCTAAAAAAATCAAAAACTCAGTTAAAAGTCAAAAAGTTATTTTTTACTATTTTCTCAAAATACCTCCTAATATGTACTTTGGCCATATAATTATGTATTTAGATTGTATTTGGTTAATGAATTTGACGAGAGATTTGATTATTGATTCGATAAGAAATTTGAAAAGAAAAAAAAAAAGAGAATAAAATATGAATAAAATATAATTACATTTTATTTATATTTTACATATATTTTTCTTTCCTCTTTTCAAATTCCTCCCTAAATTAAAAAACCATACACAAGCTTAGTATAGCAGCAAATCCATAGCAGACCTTGTAAAATCTAAAACCAAATTTTCCAAACAAAACTGATGAAACATAAATTCCAAGAACATATATATACATCAACAATCCAACTACAGTGGACAATAAAGTATATCTCTATATCCTACTGAAAAAGAAAAAAAAGAAAGAATCTGATATGAACAAAACAATGAAGATATCCGAGTATAAAAAATTCCCAACTACAATATAAGCTGGTGTCCATCCTAAGAAAGGTGTTCAAGCAGTCAACCCAGTTGGCAATTTCTTAATCTTCATGTGGTTTTCATATGGTGTCAAGTTCAAGTCCAGGCTCAAAACTCTCTTACTTCCATTGCTACTATTCGACTTCTTCAAAACCGGTATCACCGACTGGCTCGTGCTATCTCTGTGTCTCCTCATGTGACCCCCGAGCGCTTGCCCGATGGCGAACTCTAGCCCGCATATGGAGCACTCGTGGGTCTTCGCCTTTACAGGCGAGCTGGGGGTCTGAACATGAAGGTCTCCTCCTCCCATTAATCTAAGCTTCTTGTGGCTAGCCCTGTGGCCTCCGAGAGCTTGGAACGATGAAAACTCTCTGTTACATGTCTTGCAGGTGAAGACAAGGTCACGGCTACTGGTCGATGCGGTCTTCCCGACACGGGAGAGGAGCATCAAGCAATTGGCCATGGCTAGTGCTTCCACCTCTGTGTCTTCCCTGCTTCTTTTCTGAATTGCTATGGTCATAATTAAGATGAGAATATGTGTATGTGAATGTAGAAAAGCTTCTTGTTTGGTGCGAGAAAGTGATGAGTGGGTTGAGTATGGTGTATGGGTTTGTTGTTGTTGATATATAGGTAGTAGTGGAGAATGAGTGGTGGTTTTAAAAGAAATGTGGGGTCTATTTCTTGATGGGTAAGAAAGTGCGAGTACTGGTTGTTTTCATAAAATAGATGGATATAGATAAAGAAAAATAAAAATAGATGGATATCGTGTACAGTGCCATCGCCTAACTGATGACGCAACTAGTCACTCTAGTTGTTTTGGGGAATTAACAGTTGTTTTGAGAATTCTTTTTTTTTTTAAATTTTTTATAAAAAAAATAGAGAGAAGAGTTATTTTTTATTAAAATTTTAACTTTCTAAAACCGGTTTTTATTATTTTGAATTTAAAAAAAAAAATTAATTTTAATTTTTTTCGTATTTTGTAGTCTTTAATTTAATGATTTTTTTTTTTCATAAAAAATCTAAAAACAATTTAATTAATACAAAAAATATAAAAATGTATAATTTTTTTGAATTTAGGCCTATTTTGGGGACATAAAAAAATTATTAAAAAAAAGTCAACTACTTTCTCTCTCTATTTTTATGTATTTTTTTTATTTATTTATAAAAAGTCAAAAATTACTAAAAAAATTAATTCTCCAAACAACCCTCAGTGAATTCTAATTTTTTTTTTCTTTTTTACAAATTTTATATTTTTAAATGTATTTAGATTAAATAGATCTGAAAAAAATTAAAAATAATTAAATTATTAAAAAATAAAGATATATAAATTACAAACTCAACAATGATTTTTACAAAATTCTAAACGAAATAGATTAAGTTATTTAAGAATGAGTCATGTGTGCGGGGCGAGCTCCAAACAAAGACTTGTTTGACGGTTCTAGAACCTTGGTCAAGATATGTGCATTATAAACTATATAATTCAAATAATTTGTGTAAATGTTGGGTATTATGGTGATATAATGTTGGTTGTGTCACCAATTAATTACAAATTTCATATTACAACAGTGAAAATTATATTTGCAATTCTATACCATTTGATAATACCATTACATTAAAAAAAAATTTGTATTTAATATATGTATTTTTTTTTTAAAAAAATTGATCGTAATTGAGTATGAAAGCAAGTTAAAGAACGTAAGAGAGTAGAAATTATCATAGTCTAAATTAGCAAAGCAAGAATGAATTTCATAGTGCAACACACGTCATTGACAACGTGGATCACCAGTCGTCGCATAATAATAGTAATCAAATATAGATATGCAAAATATAATATTTATGTTATGTTTGACCTCTTTTAAAAAAGTTAAAAAATTATTATTTTATTTAAATCACATCATTTTTTATCACATTATTTTAAATTTAATCCATAATTTATAAAAAATTAAAAAATATATTTATTTAAAATATTCCAAATAATCCTTAATTAATAAATAATAAATGTGCAGTATATAAGAATCTATCTTTGTGATCAATCTACGCGGTAGGTACTTCGGTTACGAGGAGGCAGTTGAGTGTAAGCTTCGTCTTTCACACTCCTTTAACATTTTGTTTGGAAATATATTATTTTAATAATTTTTAATTTTTTAATTAAAATATAAAATAAAAAATTTATATATTTGAAATAATTTTTTGACTTTTTATTAAAAGAAGTGTAAAAAATAGAGAAAAAAAGAATTTTTGATTTTTTGGTGCAAGTTATAATTTTTTTAATAACTTTTTGACTTTTAAACTAAAACTATTATTTATCAAATGAGACCTAAGTTTTGTCATGTAAGTTTGGCATGGGTTAAGATTATTTTAGTTACAAAATGATAAAATAAGTTTTTTAACTTCTAAGCTGATATATTTAAATTATAATTATTACATTTTTTTTCTTACAAAAATTTAAAAAATTAAAATATTCATTCTAACGAGACTATTTTAATTCAAACTGAAATAACTAAAAAAATTAAAAAATCAAAAAATCAATTCACACTCCAAACAAACCCTAAGCGGATATAATCTGCACCAACTTTCACTTCTTACCATTAAAAAGCCACTCAGTTTCTAGAAGTTTCCATGAGGGAACCTAATCCAGTGAAGCATCCAAGGTAGGGATGTTCTACCCCTGACGACGGCACAGATAATAATGGGTTTGTTATCACAATTGTAGTGCATTTTATAATATTCATCTCACGTCTCATTTTAATTATTTTATTTTTAAAAAATATTAAATACAATATATATGTAAAAAATTAAATTAATCACATATCAATAATTTTTGTCAAATCATATTTTTATTCAATTTGATATTTAAATATTTATTTTTTATATATATACAACTATGATTTGATAAAAGAGTTATTGATATTCGATCAATTTAATTTTTTATAAATGTTTTACTCAATATTTTTTTTAAAATAAATAATTCGTGCTATCAAAAGAAGACCTGAAGCAGGTCTCACAACTTACGCAACAATCACTTATATGCATTACGCAATAGGGATCTCAAGTCTTACTCATATGCTCAAGTCAAGTTTAACTCTTATTAATTTTACCTACTTGTTCAAAACATGTGATTAGAAAGTATCGTTTGATTTGAAAATTTAGTCTAAAAGTCCTTACTTAAAATACATGGTTGTTTTGAGAATTGATGTTTTAGGGATTTTTACAAAAAAAATATTAAAATAAATAAATAAATAGAAGAATGAGCCTGCATATAGTGACTTTTTTACTATAATACAGTATTGCCAAAATAGGCCACGATTTCTGATTATTAACAAAAACTTCATGCTCAACTACAATAAGGGTTACTTTAGTCCAGTAATTAATTAAATTGAAGAGTTTTGTGTCTATCTCGCCAAAAGTAAATAATCTATGTAGTGCCCCACCAAATAAATACATGTAAAAAAAATAAAATTATTGATTATATAATTATATATTTGGAATATTTTATCTTTAAAAAAATATATGTATAATTTTAAAAATACATTGTTTATT